>JAJEJO010050159.1:804717-981398 GCA_020662805.1 Glaucomys volans | reverse complement strand
CTTTTCTTTTCTTTTCTTTTCTTTTCTTTTCTTTTCTTTTCTTTTCTCTTCTCTTTTTTTCTCTTCTCTTCTCTTCTTGTTAACATATACTTTTTAGTTATTGGTGGAACTCTATTTTCTTCATTTATTTATATGTGGTGCTGAGAATCGAACCCAGTACCTCACACATTTTAGACAAGTGCTCTACCACTGAGCCACAACCCCAGCCCATGCTTTTTTTTTTTTTTATACCAGTGTCTTTGGAAAGGAAAATACTTAAATTTTTTATAAAATTCCATTTAATAATTGACAAGTAATCAATTTTATTGTTCCATGTTTTGTGTTTTAAGAAATTCCTTCCTAACCTTAGTCTCAAAGACTTATCCTGCATTTTATCCTAGAACTTTCAAGTTGAATTTTCAAATTTACGTCTGATTCTTTAATATGAATTATATATTCATTTGATATGGATTAAAGGTTGAATTTCATTTTTTTGGGCACATGATATCCACCCCCCTCATCTGATCAAGTGTTATCACTACCTTTAATAATAATAAACTTATCACATAGGAATATTTCTATTCTAGAAATCATTGATTTAGATGAGTTTTTTTTATTTTGATATTATACAAATTTTCAAAAGGCAGCTGCAGAATAAGTCTTAAAATTAGGTGGTGTATGTCTTTCGCCTTTTGCAAATTGTTTTGGCTATTTTAGGTATTTTGTACTTCTATTTATATTTTAGAATTAGCTTGTGCACAAAAATATTAAATGACATTTTGACTGGAATTTTGTTTAATACATTGATAATGTTGTGGAGTGTTGACATCTTAACAACAGTGAGTCTTCTGTGAACATATTTATATCACCACTTATTTACATCATTTTTTTATTTCTCTCAGTAATACATTTTAGTTTTAATTGTACAAATGCAACACAAACTTCCTCAACATCTCTATATTTGATATTTTAATACTATTGTAAGGGCATTACTTTTTAAAACAATTATAGATTTGTATTGCTTTTATGTAGAACTGAAATATTTTAATACATTCACCTTGCATTCTACAACTTTGTTCCTAAAGTAACCAATTAGTTCAAGAAATCTATTTCTAGAATTCTAAATGTCCTTCTGCATCATGTAATTTATGAATGAAGTTTTCCCCATGTTCTGCTTTTCTTTTTTTTTCCTTTTTGTATTGCACACAGTAGAACCTGAAAGTCAAAGTTAAATAAAATAAGTGAGAGCCTGTGACTTTTATTCCTATCCTAGGGAAATTTTTTACAGTTTTTCAATAATAATTACCAGGTTAGCCATAATTTCAGTGTTTTGTTCTGCTTATCTTTGTTGGGTTGAGAACCTTCTCCTATTACTAGTTTCCTTTACAAAAATATAAATATTTGTTAAGTATTTTAAATCTATGGTGTGAATTTTATGTTCTTATTTTATAAACTATTAAAACAAAATCTATTTGCCAAGGGTGACATCACTGACCTAAGATCTTGAAAGTTTATGAGATCCAGTGATTCCATATTCAGGTATTTTTTAAAGTCACACATTCATAGC
The DNA here is from genome assembly GCA_020662805.1 of Glaucomys volans. Taxonomy (NCBI): domain Eukaryota; kingdom Metazoa; phylum Chordata; class Mammalia; order Rodentia; family Sciuridae; genus Glaucomys; species Glaucomys volans. The sequence goes on along the minus strand of JAJEJO010050159.1, from coordinate 979,852 downwards.
TAAAAATTAAATTGTATAAATTTATTCTTTTAATAACTGTGTTAACATGAGTAACTGAATAGTGATAAATCTATATGCATTTAACATGTGACTGTATAAATGCACATGTGTTCAGATGTATTGGAGACCATTATCAAACATGGAGCTGCCCAGCACTAAGAGTATGTGTGATAAAAGATGGCCCAAGTACCAGTGCTGGGAATGTTGGTAATTACAGATTTAGGAGAAAGGATGACATTGGTTCTCAGATTCTTTAAAGGAAATCTGAGATCCTCTTCTGGCATTGTGAGCCCAGTACTTAACTTTCTGTTTCAAAGGCTCTCAGGGCACTCTTCCCTCCACTGTGTGAGCCTTTGGTGTGCATCTGGGGTCTGCACACAGAGGCTGCTTCTCTCTGCAAGCTCAGCAGGTTTTGCATCTCCTTTCTGTTTGAAAGTATGACAGAAAGCAGCAGCTCCACCCGGAGCTCACAGTGATTAAAATGGCCTAATGTGAAAGGGGGAAAAAAAAGAAAAAAATCAAAATACTCTAAAGAATATGATTTTTCTTTCCTTTCAGGGAGACATGATATTATTGGCTTGATGGTTTCCCTTTGGAGAGGAGAATGGGCTCAGGAAGAAGGTTGTGGTCTCTGGTGAGGAGGACGTGGTGGACTCTGGACAGTCCAGGCTTATCTCACCACAGTCCCAATTCCTTCTGGGAGCATTTCCATGATTGGACCTAAGTTACATCAGAATAAATACAGTCTTTTTTACTTGCATGTCTAGACTATTACAGACTGCACAACATCTTGTAAGAAATCTCAAAATTCTCCTTTCTTTTTCTTCTGTTTTACCCAGCAATTAAACATTGTAGATGGTTTCCAATCATTTTTACTCAAAAACTCAAGAAAAACCCTTTCTGTTTAAACTGATCATTCCCCCATCACTTACTGCTCTTTGGGCATCCTGTGCAAAGGCAGTGAATATAGAACCAAGTTAAAGGAGAACCCAGAGCTAGAGCGCCAGTGTTAAAATACTAGGTCTGTATACTTCACGGGGAAATGGCCCTGTGACTTCTTTGTCTTTAAACCAATATGTTACAATCAGCATTCCACAAGACTTGGTAGTAATGACTAATGAAATGGGTTGAATCAGAACTTGGAATGGAGACCTAGTTAAGATGTATCAGTGTGTCTCCTTTCCCTTTCTTTCTGACTGGTCAACACATTCTGGCAAGGTTGGGCCCTGCTCCAGATGAAGTATGGAGGAAAATTGATAGAGAGGAATCAATGTGAACAAATGTCATAAAAATTACTATTAACATGTTCACAAAATACATCTTAGGAACTCATAAAAAAAAGTTAAATTCAGAGAGGAAGCATGCTAAAAAGAAAGATGTGTTCCTCTTCAGTGATATTCACATTCCAAGATTACTCACTGCTGACTATCAGAGTCACATTGAAAATCTCTCCATCACTTTAGGCCTGTCAAGTATATCATTTTGTGTTAAAATTTAAATTACTTTCCAAAATACTATATTGTCAGTAAGTAATCTAGAATGCCTTAATGTTTTGCTCCAAATAGTGTCTGTGTAATATACAGCTCTCCAGCACTCCTCAAATATAGCTTAATTTCTCATTGTAAAGGAATCTTCAACTCAAAGTTCACATACTACCATTAAAGCACAGAGTTATATTTTTAAAGTTGCATGGATCTTGGCAAGAGGACTAAAGTTTGTGATGAAACTCCAATATTTTCATATTCAACAAGGTAGTGTAGTGACACTTTGGGTGGGGAAAATTTCAGTTTCTGGTTCCAATTTGCAAAATAATTGATGGCTCATTAGCAACTCTATGGGAACACTGGAAAACATACACAGGCATGAGAAAAACAACAGGAGGTGACAGGGAGAATAAAATATGTGTCAATCATATTGAAATTTTCTAGCATATTCCAAATGAGAGTTTGAAAACACTTTGGGTATTCCATTAGCATAAATAAAAAGAATTACATAAATGAGGTTTGGTAATGACATTCATAATTCTGCAAAATCATAATAAACAGATGCTTCCTTTTAGTTTTCTTATACTTTAGCCAGAATTTTCAATCTATTAAAATATACCTACTTATTTCAATGCAAATATAAATTTGGAGAAATACTATTTAAAAATGATAATAAATAAACCCTGGCACAGTGGTGTGTGCCTGTAATCCCAGCAGCTCTGGGAGGCTGAGGCAGGAGGATAGGGAGTTCAAAGCCAGCCTCATAAGCTTAGAGAGGCCCTAAGAAACTTAGCAAGATTCTGGATCAAAATAAAAAATAAGAAGTGGGGCTGGGGTTGTGGCTTAGAGGTAGAGCACTTGCCTGGCATGTGTGAGGCACTGGGTTTGATCCTCAGCACCTCATAAAATAAAAAAATAAAATAAAGGTATTGTGTCCATCCACAAAGAAAAAAATTAAAAATAAAATAAAATGAAAATAAATATAAAAAGGACTGGGGATGGGGCTCAGTGGTTAAGCACCCCTGAGTTCATTCCCTGGTACTAAAAATAAATAAATAAATAAATAAATAAATAAATAAATAAATAAATAAGATAATAAACTATGTACATGTCTTTTTAGGTATTTGGGAAACAAGTTTTACCATTTTGCTAAGTATACCTCAAAAGAGTATAAAAATATGTTAGGATACAATTTTAAAAATCCATTCTCGAAAAGAAGGCCGTGTGTAGATTTTGACTATGTCAATATCTAGAATTTGATTTGAAAGAAGTTAGGGAGCTGGTCATGCTGGGGTTGGACTCCTGTACACAATAAAATATGTGAGCAATTCCTTTCTTCTTGTGGGGATTTCCAGGCAGAGAATGTTTCAACAACTCAACTTAAAATTTGGGAGGGAAAAAAATTTGGTAATATTCATTCAGTGAAAAAGAGATTGACATCTCTTTCTCAACACATTATCTTTTAACCCTTTCTGCCATAGTGATATTTTTAAGCTGTGAAATTCAGTAATGGCAAGTAAAATGTTCTGACCTTGTGGAAGAAAATAAGATGGATCATACTGTTTGGTTATCTGAGCATGAATCTCCTCAAAATATCTCCAGATTGCCTAAATACAGGAATGAAATATAAATGGGCTATGTAAAATGTTCTGGAATTCACATTTGCATAGCAAATTCCTCTGTGTTATTAGGACACATGCTGGATAAAGTACAGAGAGAAGTCATAACTTGCAAGGCTTCTCAGCCTTACATCCCAACACTCCCTCCACACACCCACCCTTCAACCATGATACAGAAGTTCCATGTGCCCAAGTGGCATCTACCCCTGGGCTATGGCCATTGCTTTTTCTTGCCTAAATTGTACTTCCCAGGTAAACTGAATTTCAGTCCCAAGTGAACTTGACCTTGCTTTTTTATCTGATTATTCCAGAGTCAACCTAGGCATTGCAGCCTCTAGGAAGTAGGTGCTGGACCCTGCCCTTCTTTTGCAGGAGGCAAATCACTCTCAATGCTTCTGCCTTCTGATGCAGCCCTTACCACACGTGTTGTAATGATCTGCTAGTTATCCATTTCTCCCATGAGGGGATTTATGCTCTACATCTTTATATCCCTTTCATAACCCATACATATGAGAGTGACGCAGGACTTCTGTCTCCTCTCGCTCTGACAACATCATTTACTTCTGTGACCACGGTGCCCATCTGTTTACTGAAAATTCTCTAATCTAAATCCTTCAGCCACAGTTCTCTCTTGAACTGTAGGTCCATGTGACCTAAGTGTGCACTGGAAATCTTCATTGGACTCTCTCATAAACTCTTCAACATCAAGCTCAAAATGGAACTCATCCTTCTTTCTGCAATCTGTATGGAATCCTTCTTCAGTGTCTCTAGCTCACTAAAGATCTCAGCAATCCGGGCAGAAGACCAAAATGATTAAATAGTGAGACCTGCAGGCAGCAAGCATTCAATCTTGTTATTTATACGAACTGTATATCAGCCCATCTCCATGACTCACATGGGTAAGATGGGGTTGGTCACAAGTCTCTCAGTTGATTGTGGTACATAGTAAATTAGGTGCTTAGAATCCTAAAAGGCAAGTGGAATGTGGTCAATAAATATTAACTATTAGTTCACATTATCTAGGTAAAGCTGAAATCCAAAACTGTCCTCGATTCTTTCCTTTCCCCTTTCCAATACCTTTCATATCATAAACATTCAAAACTATTTCTAAACTTTTCTTTAAATATTCCTATCTTTCACTCTTAATCATCGTCATCCTTCTGGAAAACACCATCATTTCTTACCTTGCTTTAAACAAAACAAAAAAAGCAGAATCACACTATTTTATCCAGACTGGCCTTGAACTCCTAGGATCAAGTGGTCCTCTGGCCTCATTCTTCAGTTTGACTTGAGTGCCTTAGCTTACTTTCTTTCTCTTATTTGTGCACCACACCTTTGGCAGTTGACCTTAGTACACCTCTTATCCCAGAGCCAAGCTGCTCACCATCCTTGCATCTCCTATGAGCTTCATGAAAGTCAAAAACATGGTGTTTCCTGAGTCCCTCCGAAGTTTACCTACTTTGCTTCCCCTACCACCCACTTGCCTGGTTGAGACTCAGTTGAAACTTGCTTTCCAATTCCCTAGCACACCAGGATCTCCCTCACCTTTCTGGGCCCTGTGTCTTCATACCATGCTGTTCCTGCTTCCTGGAACACACTTCTCTTCCCTTGCAAGAACTTTCCAAAACACTGAATAGTTCAATTTCCCACAGCTAACCAGGTCCCTTGTGGTACTTGGCTAGTGTCTACAATGACAGGCCTTATTGGAATGCATATGCTCTATACAGAGTCAGTATCTGTCACTCTGTCTTGACAGCAGCTACTGTGAGACCCAATGCATGATGAACATTCAATTGAACAAAGGAGAATTAATGAATCCAAATACATGAAGTTTCTAGGAGACATTAAATAAATATCTAATGAATAAGGGAATGAATATCCTTTTTCACAAAATCCTATTTGAGTAAAATAGGCTCAGTTATGTATAACAAGGAGTCTAAGGATTTCGTTATAAAGTAAAATTCTGAAATAATGAAACCATAATTTAGGATTAACAAGTTTTCAATACAGTATTGTCAATTGAGCACAATGTTCTTTGCACTAAAATTAGGACACCTTTTTATCACCAAAAGAGTGAAATTTGTGAAACTAACACTCCTGATCAAAAAATAAGGGTATGGCCTGGAGCAGTGGCACATGCCTATAATCACAGCAGTTTGGGAGGCTGAGGCAGGAGGATCACAAGTTCAAGGCCAGCCTCAGCAATTTAGCTAGGCCCTAAGCAGCTTAGTGAGAACCTGCCTTAAAATAAAAAATAATAAGAAGAAGACTGAGATGTAGCTTAATGGTGACATACCTCTGTGTTTAATTCCTAGTACTAATAAATAAATACATAAGGATATGTAGGCCTTATATTTAAACTTCCTCAGAGTCTGAGGTTACTCTGACCGTGGAATAATCTGTGTAGACTTCAGTAAGTAAGAACTCCTTCTGAATTGGGCAAGCCTTCAAATATCTAAGACGTTTCACCCATTATCTACCAGGGTGATCTCTCTTATTTGACTTTACCTGTTTACAAAATTGGTTATCACCATAGGAACCAACTCAAATTTATAGTAAGAATTAAATAATTTGATGTATGGAAAACTTTTGTGGTGCTCAATATAGAGTAAATACTCAATAAATGTTAATATGTGTTACAGTTCTCTTTTTTTTTTTTTTTTTGGTGCTGGGGATTGAACCCAGGGCCTTGTGCATGCAAGGCAAGCACTCTACCAACTGAGCTATATCCCCAGCCCATAGTTCTTTTTTTAATCTTATGTATCTGAGATTATTATCATATTGTATTATTATTATAATTGTATTATAATGTATATGTATATATTATTATTATAATGTATTATTATTATAATTCCTCAATCACTTTTTTTCCTCTTGTTCTACAACTCAGTTACCTTTCTGGTCGCATATGGAATTAGTTACTGCTGTTCAGTGGGGCATCTGCTGCTGGGGTTTGCCCACATGGCTGGCTGTGGCACAATCCCCTGAGGCCTGACAGATATCAGTCCAGTGAGGCTGTCCTCAAGGTAGGAGCCCCAGGACTGTGAGGTGCAAATCAGGGCACCCAGTGCAAAAGCTAGACACTGTACCTCTTGTGCTGTGATTGTGTAGAGCTGCCTTATTTTCCACTTGCATTTGGAGTTACACTTGAACATTTATTGTAGTACATTTATAGACTCCATGCTTTCAGTTTTATTATGAGTGTTTTCATGAAGGTGAAAAATAGGAGATTTATGCTTTTCTTAAACTCTGAGAACAGAGGATGATTTTCTTCAGTCTCACATTTTGGTTTACACCTACAAGAGTGTGCGAGATGGTTATTATTCACAAAAAGATGATGAAAAAGGTAGAAGAAAAAATGTATACATATTTATATAGACAGATGTATAATTTTCCTTAGACATAATTTCCCTTCATTTTAATATGATTTTTATTCTTAATGTTATAAAATAATCTAAATTTATAGGAAATATTTTCAATCTTAAAAAATCTACATATGCATGATCATTGGTTACAGAGTATGAAAGGGGTAAATATTCAGAGCTAAAGGACTTATATGTGTTGTATATAAAATATCATCCATTATTTTAAAAACTTTTTTGGTTGAATTATGTGCAAAACTATTTATACTGCTTACATTACCATTATTAATATTATGAATTTATTTAATAATAAAATGAAGATAAATGTATTGATAATTTATGAACTTTTTAACTTAATAATTTAAAATTAAAACTCTTTGTCAAGATACGGTAAAGAGTTCTGAATGAGAAGTTAAGAACATCAATAAGAACAGAAATGACTTTAAGTAGAAGGAAGAAGCCTCCTTCATAGGGAGAAGCCTGTATCATGGAACTGTAATAGTAAGTACAATTCTAGAAGGTGGGGCACCAGTGCCCCAGTGAATCATCCTGAAAGTCAAGTTTGGGAGAAAGTCATGGGACATCCGGGGTGCATAACACCGGTGTAACAGGAGCAAGTGGGGACATGGGGCATTTGTAGAAATCAAGGCAGTGAGCTGCATTGAGATCTGGAGGGTGCTCTGTATGATGTGGGGATTTTCAAAACAGGGGGTAGTTTTCTTAACCTATCACCTTTGTGTTTGCACACAGCCAGCACCCCTATGAAGATAAATTTTAAGACAAACAGAAGACAGCTGATAACATTCTTCCTAATCTCACAAGGCTCCTTAGCAGAGGAAAAGGAGACAGAATATTTTAAAGAACATTTTCAAGAACATTTTCAGAGGTAGGATTCTTGGAATTTACATAGTGATGTTACACAAAGTTTGGAGCTTTGGGAAATAGAAAATAATCATCAAAGTTTTGTTTTTAATTTATAGAAAGTGCATTGATATCATTTAGCTAGGGCAGGAAGCAGAATGGAAGCAGAAGATTTTAGGCAAAAGATACATTTATGGAGGAAAAAATCTGAGCCAAACAGTCTATGCCTCATGTGATGGAAATGGATAGTATTGTCACCAGCAGGGTGACTGGCTCATAAGGGAAAGGAGGAGAGGCTTCCACTTTAAAGGCTGAGTGGCACCTACATTGAAGACTTTCCTATTAGCTGTGACAGAAAACGCTTACACTCTGAAGAAGGCAGAAAGAAAAGGAGGAAAAAAAAGATGCTGACCAGGGTAGGAGAAGGAACAGGCAGGAAAAATTGGACATAATTACATGGGAGTGCTTTTATGACCAAACTGCACAGAGAATAGTCTTCACCGAGCTGAGACACACTCTGGTGTTGCAAAATCTCATCCACTGTGGGGAGCAGGAAAACAGGCTTTCCTCCATTTTAAAGAAAATTCAGTGGTTTACAAGTTAAATGAATGTGCTATGGATTATTACCCACCATTAGTACTTTTTATTACTGAATCTTTATTTAAAATTTATTTGTATATTCTTTTCACATTGATATCTACCCTCATAGCCTCAAAACTCATTAATTATTTACTATATTCAATGCAGGGCTTCTAAAAATTCACCTGCAGCTAATAATAAGCTTTAAAAAAATTACAAAATTTTTGCAATGACCTTCTTCTACTTCAAAGTACAAAACTCAAGAAACAAAGAGTCATATTTTTAAAGTAAATATGAAGCTAATGTCTTTTTTTGAACTCTTATGATTATTTTTCTCACTAGGAATGAAATCAATATCTTTTTTCAACATGTGTTTGAAGTCATACTACTCTGGGAAAACTAGTGTGAATTATTTTATAAATATTTTGTGGTTTGCATACAGTCTTTTTATATACAAATTCACTAAGGTAAATATTTTATCAACCAGGAGGAAAATAAGTTCTATGTGAGTAGTTATTCAAATTGATTTTTTAAAAAATAATACATTTGTGAAAGGTATTTGTTTTTTATGAAAACTTGATTTTCACCATCTGTTCCAGTTTCCATTTCTTATGTGTTATAGTTTATAATAATTAGCAGAGTATTTTTTAGTGAGCAAAATATGTGCAGTGAGAAGGAAACGATGAACACATTGGAATTCCTTCTCAGTATGCCTTGGTTGTTAGATTCTCATGTGAAGGTATATGGGATTGAATGGAAAGAAGGGCAAATTAAAACATACTGGAAGCTTCTTTGTGATTCTTGAAGCTTCTTTGTAAAGTCCCTCCTTTGGCCACTTTATCACTGTCTTCCACAACTAATGAGAGTCATCTAGAGTTCAGCGTCATGCCCAGAATCTGGTTCAGCACAAGGCTGACTTAGCAGAGGAGGTGTCCTGGCACCAGGAAGCATGGCCTGCATGCAGAATTGCTCCCAGAAGATGTGCTGCTACCTGTCACCCGGCCACCTGAAACCCCCTCCTCCTCCTCAGTAAGGCTGGTAAAACCATTGTGCCTACTCTGTGCTTTTGTTGTTTCCTGACCACAAAATGCTATTAAGTCAGATTTAGCTAGATACCCCATGAATTTTTGTGATTTGGGGTTAGCATAATGATATTGAAAACAGATTTTTCTTTACCAGGTGAACAAAATTGCAGATCTGGAGGACCTATAACGGTGGCATATTACCAGGAATGTGAACTCTGAATAGAAAAACTGCTCTTTAATATGTGACGTCAAACAAACCAGGAAATTATTGTAGAATCTCATTGTCTTTCTTCCTAAATGGAGAATTGTATCCCTTATGTCTCTATTTACAATGGTTGGAGGTAATAGTAATTGGCATGAAGGAAAGAAGTTATGAAGAAGGAAGCTTAAAAGTGCCCCTTGTGATTTTGGTAGGAGAGGAAAGGAAGAAAACTAGAGAGAATAGAGAATATATATATACATCATGCATATATATATATAGAAACAGTCTGGGCCCAGGTATGGAAAGATTTTCTTAACTTCTCATATAAAGGAGCTAGACACCAATGAACTGTCACCTGGATGGAAGGCACTGGCATACTGTCACCATAAAGGTGTAGCATGAAAGTATCGCAAGGCCCTCTGATGACCCTGGTCATCACAATGCTCCCTGGTTGGACAGGAGGTTACTTAGCATTGAAAGCTCTGTGGTGCTTTGTGGCAAAGGGCAGCGCTGTCCAAGCATGAGAAGCCTCAGTAGCTACATGACATGCCACGCTTCTCGAAGTAAAATACAATGTCTGCAATGGCTCATAAATAGAATCTGGAGCATTTTGGAAAATAGACAAGGTCCTTTGTAGAGGTTATATATATCTAAACACAGCTGGAATTGAAGGGTAGTGCGAATTCATTTGTATTCATTTAAACCCAATGTAATATGGATGTGGAATTTGTAAGCTTAACTTTTCAGTATTTGGTGCTTTATAGCACATTTTAATTAGAATTGTCACAATAACACTGTAGGTAGATCACATAATGTCTTTCGTATTTAAGTTGAAAAAAATGAAACTTAGCAAATGTAGATAAGGTACCTAAAAAGCTAATGAGGAAGAGACCCACAATTCAAATGTACTTCGACCTGACTCCAAAAGCCATTTACTTTTCATTAATTAGATTGTTCTGAGCTTCTGAAAGCACTTTGTAAAGACAGAGGTGTTATGTACATGCAAATTATTTCATGCTATCCTTCACGTTTTAATCTTTCAGGGAAAAAATTAACTAACATTTTTAGAACTTAGTCTCAACTCCTGTCCATTACAGATGTTTTTAAAATTACTTCTAAGTACTCAATGACCTTGGCTTATTTTCAAATAAATGTGCTGTTTGAATAATTAATATAGTGGTCCTGAAGAGTTTACCTAATAGGAGATTTTCCTTTTTTTTTTTCCTAGTTGCATAAGTGTTTATTTAGAAAATCTCATCTTTAACTTTTTACAAAGAAATTCCAAATTGGACCTCCCAAAATCTTTCTCTAACTTTCATTTTATTTATTTATTTATTTTTTTGTTTTTCTCTTACAAGCTGGTTCTAATAACTTATTCCACCTTATTCAATAATGAAGATTAAAATATCTTTTTGGCATACATGTATTTCCACTTTGTTTTGTAGGAGCGAATTTACATTTATAACCTAGGTCAACCTAACTTAGATACTTTTTAAAAGTTAAACATGATTTAGTAAAACAAAGGTTTCATATTATAATAAAATAATGTTTTTTAGATTTAAGTACATGCATTGAAGTATACTAATATTAATTGTACAAGTTGATGAAATTTTACAAATGCATATTGTTTTAGCCACCTTCTTCACTGCTATGACCAAAAGACTTGACAAGAACAATTTTAAAGGAGGAAAATTTTATTTGGTGCTCATGCTTTTAGAGGTTTCAGTTCATAGAAGGCCACTCCATTGCTCTGGACCTGAGATGACGACAAATATCATGGTGGGAGGGTGTGGCAGAGGAAAGCAGCTCAGGGAATGATGATCAGAAAGCAGAGAGAGAGCTCTGCTTAACAAGGACAAAATGTAAATCCCAAAGGTATGCCCCCCAATGATACCCCTCCTCCAGCCCCTCCCTATCTCCCTACAGTTACCACCCAGTTAATCTGTCAGGGCATTAATTCACTGATGGGCAATCATTTCATCTCTCAACCTTCTTATATTGTCTCACACATGAGCTTTGGGGGGACACCTAATATTTCAACCATAACACACATATTCTCTGTAAACCCGCCCAATACCTGATTAAAAAAAATAAAGATTTCTATTATCCCATGAGGTTTAATTTTGTCCTCTTTTAAAATTATTTTTAATTTGTTCTAATTAGTTATAGATGAGAGTAGTAATCTGATTTTAAGTCCTTTGGGTACAGGCCAAGGAGTGCGATAGCTGGGTCAAATGGTGGATCCATTCCAAGTTTTCTAAGGAATCTCCACACCGCTTTCCAGAGTGGCTGCACCAATTTGTAATCCCACCAGCAATGTATGAGTGTACCCTTTTCTCCACATCCTCGCCAACACCTGTTGTTGCCTGTATTCTTAATAAAAGACATTCTAATTGGGGTAGGATGAAATCTTAAGGTAGTTTTGATTTGCATTTCTCTTATAACTAGGGATATTGAACATTTTTTCATAAATCTGTTGATTGCTTGAAGATCTTCCTCTGTAAAGTGCCTGCTCATTTCCTTGGTCCACTTATTGATTGGTTTATTAGTGTTCTTGATGTAAAGATTTTTGAGTACTTGTACATTCTGGAGATTAGTGCTCTATCTGAAGTGTGTGTGGCAAAGATTTTCTTCCACTCTGAAGGCTCTCTCTTCACATTGCTGATTATTTCCTTTGCTGAGAAAAAGCTTTTTAGTTTGACTCTATCCCAATCATTGATTCCTGCTTTTATTTCTTGTGCTTTGGGAGTCATATTAAGGAAATCTGGTCCTAGGCCAACGTGATGAAGATTTGGACCTATTTTCTCTTCTATTAGGTGCAGGGTCTCTGGTCTAATTCCTAGGTGCTTGATCCATTTTGAGTTGAGTTTTGTACAGGGTGAGAGATATGGGTTTAGTTTCATTTTGCTGCATATAGATTTCCAGTTTTCCCAGCACCATTTGTTGAAGAGGCTGTCTTTTCTCCATTGTATGTTTTTGACTCCTTTGTCAAGTATGAGATACCTGTATTTATGTTGGTTTGTCTCTGTGTCCTCTATTCTGTACCATTGATCTACCTGTCTATTTTGGTGCCAATACCATGCTGTTTTTGTTACTATTGCTCTGTAGTATATTTGAAGTTTGGTATTGTGAAACCCCCTGCTTCGCTCTTCTTGCTAAGAATTGTTTTGGCTGTTCTGGGTCTCTTATTCCTCCAAATGAATTTCATGATTGCTTGCTCTAATTCTATGAGGTCAGTCATTGGGATTTTAATTGGAATTGCATTGAATTTCTATAGTGCTTTTGGTAGTATGGCCATTTTGACTATATTAATTCTGCCTATCCAAGAACATGGGAGATCTTTCCATCTTCTCAGATTTTTCTATTATGATTAAGTGTAGTACCACATGCTTACATTCCTGAGGTTTGCCATTTTTATTGGAAACACTGCCTCATTCTGGTAAGCTTTTCATCACAGCATAATAAAAGTAATCAAGCTACATAATTATTAAATACTTAGACTCTCCATCTGGTCATTTCATTCTCAAATTAGAGGTTGGGGGTCTTCACAGATTTCTTGGAACATGTAAAAGAATCAGGACAGGTTCCTTTTGGGACAGTAAATGGGATATTATTCTTTCTTTTCCTCTCTGAGGACACATAACATTGTTCCACTTTGGATACATATATATATGGTGACCTGAGGTCACAGAGCCTCAGAACTTATATAATGTCTGAATTGATTAAATGCTCATTAAACACTATTTGATTTTTAGAAGAAGCATAAGCAATAAAAAGAATACATGCTCTGGAGCCAGAACAGCCTATGTGAGAATATGGAGAATTAATTTTCCCTTCTGGGTCTTAGTTTCTCTCCTACCACTTGAAATAAAATCAAAGCTTTCCCATGCAATGATGATGAAGGTTACGGACATTACAAGGTACAGGGGGAACTCCAGGCTAATGTTTAGGTCTGCAGTTGATGTTGAATAGCTGCTCTCTGATGCTGTTTTGTGAAACAAAATATTTGGAAAATACAGAAGTCAACATTTTTATTCTGAAGACCAAATTTGAATAGTTCCCACAACATTTGCTATCGTTTCATTTCCTGTCAAAGAGTTGCGGGGTAGACAGAGAACGTCTCATCTCTGGTTCTGCCAGAGGGCCATTACCCCTTGGCTTCCCTGTGTCATCACAGATCTCTCATGGAAGATGAAAAGGTTTATAAATAACAGCTCTCATCTGTCTACACCCCTCTTTTTCCACTCACAGAGCTATAATTCTTAGTCTTGAGGCATTCAGAAACAAGACAGCAACCAGTGAAATTTCTTTCAATAGGAACTCAAAAAATTTTCTTGGTGCCCCCTAGCGGGAGCTCAAATAACAATAAAAGGTAAAATGTAAGGAAACTGAAAAATGCAGTTACATGATGCATGGTGGTTAAGTATTCTGTACTCTTAATATACAGAGAAGACTTCAAATTAACAATACAATGGTAAAGCGACCCAGGAAGCAAACGTCTTTAAGAAAAATCTCCTGAACCAGAAGTAACAGAGTCAAACACATATAAAACATTAAGAAGAAAAAAAGTAAGGAAAAGGAGCTGGGGATGTATCTCAGTGGGAGAGTGCTTATCTGGTATGAATGAAGCCCTGGGTTTCATTCCTAGTCCTGGAAAAAAGAAAAAAAGAATTAAAAAAATGGGATTCCATTTCATCTGCATTGGATTCAATTGAAGATGATTATATTTTGACTCCTATGGGAGAGTGACATGCCGCTGATGATAAATGTTGCTAACTGCGGAATATACCACCTAGGTAGGGTTCATACCAGACTCTACCACCTACTTTGGAAGCTACTCAGCCTTCTCCTGCATCAGGTTTCTTACCAGTTAAGTGAATGAAATACTTGCATTCATTTCATTGGATTATGCTGTGCATAAAAAAGAGTTTATAGTTTGTACAAGCTTAGAATAGTAATTGGCATTCACTGAAATCTGGAAAGTGTTAATTTTGTATTCTTACCCTGCAAGGGTAAATTGCTCAAATGCTACAAAGAATAATTATATTGTAGAAGACTTGAATATATATTACTTTATTTGTATTATAAATACAAATTTATTTATATCTAAGCATCTAAGAGGTCATCTTTAGAAATGCTGAAAAATGATGATGATGATTATGCTGGTACATTTGATATAATAATGCAGTATCATCTATCATTTATTTAATATTTACTAAATATCATCGATAAGCATTATCTAATTTTGTTTTAGAAGAGCCCCATTTGGCACATATTATCTTCATTTTCAGGGGAAGGACCTAAATCATAGAGTTTAAAAATATTGCCTGGTTATATGGTTAGCACGTAAAGGAGATGTCTCAATCAAGGTCTGTTGACTGCAAAGTCTATGTCCTTAAATCTTTGCTACTACACAAATTTGTTCATGTTCAAGACTGTTCATTGCAAAATATTTGAAAAATACTTTGAAATTATCAGTGATCAAAGTATTTAAATAAAATGTATTATGGTTCATCCTTTGAAGAGTTAAAAATTGATAGACATGATACTCAGGCTTCAAAGAGCATAGTGCATAATAATGTTTTAAAGGAAAAACAATATACAATATGAGGATAAAATAATCTTGTATGTCAATATTAACTTTTACTGTTTATTTTTTCTTTATGTCATTGTAAGCACCTCAACTCTTCTGCATATCGATCTTACATTTTACTTAGGGGAAAAAAGATTCATTCTAATGTTGAAAGGTAAATTTCTTGACATAACCAAAAAAATACCTATTATAATTATTCTCTAAACTTTCCAGAGCAAGGTGATTTGTATTTCTATATATAATTCTTTCATATTCATACATTTAATTTTTTATATCAGATTTTTAGCTTTTCTTTATTCTCTTCTTACTCTGTATTTGTAGTTATGGATTTCTATAGTAATTTTAGGTACTGTTATCTTTTCAATGAAAATAGTAACAGGATGATTTATTAGCTAAACATTAAATATCTAGTCTATAGTAAAGCAGTGTTGAATTTTCTATAATGAGAAAAATGCTGAGAAAATGGGCATTGTTAGTTTTTAATTGGAGCTGACAATTATGTAGACTGTATTGCCCACCCAAAATTTGAGACTGTTTTTGTAGATGAATTTAAAAATTATGAGTCTATATCTATGTATTATGCATATATGTTATATGTGTGTACATGTGTGTATATATGTGTGTGTATTAGTACTGGCATACATGAAAAGTTGAGTAAAACAAATATTTTTTAAAAATACACTAGCCAGATGCTGTTATTCTGGAAAGATAAAATAATGAGTTTAGTAGACCCCCTTGGTCCTAGTTTGTGTAGCCATTAAAGAATATCACAGATGTGAGTTGACCCTATGACAGTTCTGGGTCTAAAAATCTGAAGTCAGGGCATAGCACGGTGAAGTTCTAGCAAGTGCTTTCTTTCAGGTTGCAGATAGCCAAATTCTTGTATTGCCACACGAGGGGGAAAACAGCAAACTGGCTTCCTAGTCTATTCTTATAAGGGCACTAATCCCTTTCTTAGGGCTCCAACCTCATGAACCAATTAGCTCTCCAAAGGCCCCACCTCCTGCTCATCACATTCTACCTCCACATTACACTGGAGATTCAAGTTCAGCACATGAATTTTGGAAGAATACCTTCAGTTCATAACACTGTCCCTATCAAAACAGTAATTTAACTATGGAAAATTATTAAAGAATTTTCATTCAAATACAAAAATAGAGAAACACTCTTTCAAGAAAATTCAATAGGGCATGGTAGCACAGGTCTGCAGTCCCAGCAACTCCAGAGCCAGGAAGATTGCAAGTAGGAAGTCAGCCTGGGCAATGTCTCAAACATGATAGATAGATAGATAGAGGATGGATGGATGGATGGGTAGATAGATAGATAGATAGATAGGGTTGGGGATGTAGCTTAGCAGTTGAGTGCTTGCCTAGCTTGTATGAGGCCACAGGTTCAATCTCCAGTATATTAACTAACTAAATAAATAAGTGAAAAAATAATTTTGCTAAATCTTGGGATGTGGTGTAGCTCAGTAGTAGAGCTTGTTTAGCTTGCATGAGACCTGGGATTTGATCAACAGCACAGGAAAAACAAATCTACTAAATCTTGATAAAAACTGAAGGGCTATACTATTTGTGCTACAACTTGCTCCCTTACCTGCCCTTGCCCCAGATCCAGACACAGGAGCCCTCCATGTGGGAGGCTCACATCTGAGCTCTCAATGCACCTAGAGGGGCTGCTGTTGTTTCTGTCCTCAGCTGTCTGTTGCAGAGGCTGTTTCCAGTAGGGCTGGCATGGCAGAAGCTCCCCTGTTACACTCAGCCTCACTCACAGGTTGGACAGTCTGCTCCAGGACCATTGGAGGGAAAATAGGGTTTCCATTGCTCCCTCCAGCTTATTCATATGGTGGAAGTTTCTTCTTCAGGAAAGAAAATCCAGAGAGACCAGGAGCTAACACTTCCCCATAGAGGAGATTACCATCTACAGGGCACTGGAAACAACGGAGGTGGAGCAAAACTAAGAGGAGGGCGGTGGCCCCATCATACCAGCCCAATCTGAAAACCATCAGTACTTTAATGGAGAACCAAGGATATTGCCAATCCAGAGATCCCTCCTGGATCAGTTGACTCTGGGCACTGTGGGGGCAGGGGACACAATGGCTGTGTGCATGCTCTGCTAAGCTGCTCCATACAAGGGCAACCAGGGCAGGACAGCACTGACCTAAGAGCCTTGTGAAGCCACAGACTCATCTGCAGGAGGCAGCAGCCCTTTAAATACAACCTCTGGCCAAACCCACAGGAGGCAAGACAAGGAACACAGAGGGATAAGAATCACACACACACACACACACACACACAGATAAAATGGCAGACTCAATCCTAACATGTCACTTGCCTTACATATAAATGGTCTCAGTACACTGTTTTAAAGACAGACATTGATGTACTCACAGCATTTAAAAAATGCAAAATAGATAACACAACCCAACTTCTCACTGTTGATTCAGAACTCGCTTCAAACACAGTAACATAGGTGGGTGGAAAATAAACACAATGAAAACATTTGTCAAAGTTCAAAGTAGGATAGCTAATGTAAGTAACAGAAAAAAAAATAGACTTCACAGAAAATTATCAGTCTCAGAAAGATAACATAATGATGATTTCAATCTACTTAGAAATATGCACAAAACAGAACTTCAAAATACATTAAGCAAACATTGGTGGAAGGGAAAGGATAAATGAACCAATTCAAATTTATAATTGAAGACTTCAGCCTACTCTCAAGAATTGATATAACTACTAGAAAGGAAATCAGCCAAGATAAATATCCAAATTCCACAACCAGTCGCCAATTTGTAATTGACATATACAAAAACAAATACTCCATTCAACAGCAGAAATACACATTGTTTTGGGGTTTTTTTGTCTCAAGAATCTGAAGCATTTTGAAAATGCCAACGGTATAGAAATGGAGAAGAGTTCAGTTGTTGTCATGGGTAGGAGGTGGTGGGTGGCGGGAAGACAGGCTGATAATGAAGGGGCTCTGTGATGGAACCGATTCATATTTGGGAGGTATATAAGTCAACCTACTGAACATGACATTGCCTTAGAGTTTATCAATATGGTACCATTGGTAAAGTGGGTGAAGAGGCAATGGGATTTCTCTGTATTACTCCTCATTATGGCCTGTGAATCTACAAGAATATCAAAATGAAAAGTTTGGTTAAAAAGCAGCTATGTTAATTTGCTTTCTAAATTAAGGAGAGACCTTCACTCAAAACATGAGACGGTGGGAACTGAAAGTGGGTTTTGGACAGTTCACATATATTTATGTACATGTTTAGGACATGGCAAATATTTTTCTATTATGGGAGTTTAAATACTTAATAAAATAATGTGATCTTTGTTTCAAGAATTCTCAACACAAATTGCTATGGTTGCATGGGTAAAGCAAGTCAGAAATTTTCCTGGCATGGAGGTGAGGTAAGGATCATTGCTCAACTGTTTGAAAAATGAATAAATATTCCAAGAAGGGAAATGAAGGAAAGAATTTTCCTTTAAAGTTAAAAATGTAGACAGTCTTGAAGGTTTAAAGATTAATTTTGACTTTGAAAAGTAATGATTTGTGTTTGGAAGTTTCAGTATACAGCATCACAAAATGCATAGCATTATAGCATGAGAGAGGATTGTAGAAATGATAGCACAGACCTCAGTGACAGGCAGGTTGCTGTAGATTTGCTAGTTTTTGAATGCATGGTCTTCAATATGTAATTTAACCTCTTCAAGCCTCAGTTTCACAGGAACCATAATGAATTCCTGGCAGGATTGTTATGGCCTGTACTATTATTTAGTTTTTGTTTGAAGAGCGATAAACTTAGCTTCATTTTTTGTACAACTTGAGAATTTTATTTTGAACAGTGTTTTCATTTTGCAAGTAGACACCAGCTAACATTCATATATGCATATCGCATTCAGCATGTGGTTCTGCAGTGTATTCACCCTGGCCACACAGCAGAGTCAATTAGAAGCAGATAAAAAGTGCTGACTCTTGACCCATCACAAGTCATTTAACTCCTCACAGAAGGAACCTTGAGGGTAGTACTATTTTTTGAAAGCTTGTCACTTAGTGTTAATGATCATCTAGGGCTGAGAAACATTACAATAATATACTTAGCTACATGGGATTATATTTCCATTGATTCATGTTTACAAATCCATGTGTACCTAATGCTAATCAACACATATATGCTGAAAATTAGTGTTTATGAAAGGTATCATAGTTTTGTGTCATTGTTTTTTTTAAAAAAAGAAAATTTTTTTTAACAACTATTCAATACCTGGTTCATATAATTTAAAACAGAAACTATGTCCTTAAAAATGTGAAAATGTGTGAGGAATTTAAATGTGTGACTTCAAAAATTCACATAAATGTAGTTCCCACAGATAATAGTTTTATTTAGCCAGAGAGAAGAGTAAAATTATGGTATTTGCTGGGAAATGGATGTAGATGGAGAACATCACACTAAGTGAAATAAGCCAGACTCAGAAAGTCAAGAGAAGAAGGTTTTCTGTCCTTTGTGGAACTCTGAGAAAAATAACAAAAAAGAATAGAGTGACTTTATATTAGGTAGAGGGGAGTGAAGGAAGAAGAAGGGGTACAGGGGTAGGAAACATAGTAGAGTGAAACAGACATTATCACCTCATATTCAATATGACTACATGACCAGTGTCATCTTGCAATATGTACAATCAGAAAAATGAGAGAGGACACTCCATTTATGCATGATTTATCAAAATGTATAAATGCATTCTACTGTCATGTACAACTATGAGAGCAAATAAAACTTTTTTTAAAAAAATAATTTTTTAAAAAAAATTTTTAAAAAAGAAGAAAGGGAGGGGCAGACCCATGTAATTAGAGAGGACATCAGTGGAGAAGAGGAAGGAGATTGCCACCATAACTTTGGGAGTACCAAAAACAGCTTAATTACATTGTGTTCTTTTCTATACCACGTACATTAATTGACATATTTTTCTTTTCCCATATACACAAAGAAGCTCAACTTTATTTCCCAAATATTAAAATTAGGAAATCTTAGTTGTCTGGTAATATCTACTTTCTTTTTTTCCTTCTTTAACTAATATTGTTTTGCTTTAATATACAAATTCACTGGTATTAGTACTCTCAGATTTTGTTCAAAATTCTGAACAGCATATAAAATATTATGTAACAATTTTCAGCATTGCATAACAGATGCATTCTCCTTACATCAAAAAATCATTATGTTTTAATGATCTTGCTGACCAACACTCTGTCCTTGACTTCCTCACACCTCTCTGTGCCAAATAGTTGTCAGAGAAATTATCATTATTCTTATTATTCATTATGTCTTTCCAGACATAGATATAACCCAGTAGATATTCTTCCAAAAGAACTAAAATCAGCACACTTTAGAGGTACGTGCATTCCAATGTTTATAGCAGCATAATCCACAATAGCCAAGTCATGGAACCAACCCAGGTGTCCATCAATAGAGGAATGGATAAAAAAATGTGACATGTATACACAATGAAATTTTACTTGCCAGTGAAGAAGAATGAAATTGTCATTTGCTGAAAAATGGATGGAATTGGAGAGCATTGTGTTAAGTTGTATAAATCAGATTCAGAAAAACAAGTAAAATATGTTTTACTTCACATATGGAAACTAGAAAGAAAAGAAAAAAGGGATCTTATGAAAATAGAAGAGTACTCCTCGGGTAAGAAGAAAAGGGAGCCAGAGAGAGGGAGGAGAAAAGAACAAGAGGAGATGCTGAGGAGTGAAACTGATCACATTATGTTCATGGGTGATTACATCATGATGAAACCCACTATTGTGTATAATTAATGTGTACCAATAAAAAGGAATCCCAGCCTGACAAAAATAAAAAGACTGAATTTTAAAAGTATGGTATATTTGTGAATATTTAAATGCAAACACATATCACATACACCATTCTGTGATTAAAATAATAGTTCCACAAAACATCTGGAGGAATTTTCCATAAAATCTATGCAACTGTAAAGTTCTCAATCTATCTCAGTATACCCATTGCATTCTATACACACACACAAGTTGCTATCAATCATGAATCATCTGTAAATTCCTCCTTCAGCTCAGGTGTGATTCTCTATGGGAGACGCTAAGGAAAGGGCTCTGAGTTACTGGACACTCATGCTTTAGTTACATTAACACTGTGAAACTTGCTTCAAAGAGCCTGTAATATATACATACCATCAGCTAAGAATAAAAGCATTAAGTACAATCCCATTAACTTTAATTTTAAGATTTTTTAAGGTTACCAGTTTAATAGGTAAACTATCTATGTATCTACTGAGAATCATTTTGATTATTTCTTAGGATGAACTCGCTTTCATATAACTATTGGTTATTAGTCTTTCATATTTTGTAAGAAATTGATACATTTCCTTTCACAGTGAGTTGTTATTTTAAATGATTTGCAGCAATTAATTTTAAATGAAGATACTGCTCCTTTGTTTGAAATATAAATATATTGCACATTATCTTCATTTTTCAAGTACCTGCTGACTTTGTGTTATCTTATGAAAGTTTAAATTTGAATTCAGGATGATCAACATTTCCAAACTATTTATAATGTGCTAATTCGCATTGCTTTAGAAATACGTTCTCTTATCCACGAACATGAACATACTACTGTATATTTTCAGGCATTGTTTTATCATCTTGTAGAGTTAGCATATTAATATTTTTCCTTCATGATATAATATATAGAAATTAATAATTATTTTTAACTGGTCTGAACTTGTTTCTAAAATACATTTTAAAAATTACCATAGAAATGAAACAACATGATGCATATATATTCCTAGATATACTGATTTATTTTTATATTATTTTTATTGGCACTCTTTCACATATATTTTAAACCCATCATCTGCAGTGTTGTACACAGTATTCCAAGGAAAGAGTCCAATACCATTGTCCTATAAATTTCTTACTAATGCAATATTCTTTGGGAAGTGTGAAAACTTTAATGTCTGTTTGAATTATGTCTTGCCTGACTCATAGGTACATATAAAATGAACAACTGTTTTGCAGTTTGAATTTTTCCTTTGCTTTGAGCTGACTCATACTGTATGTGTCCTAGAATTAATAATTCTATGGGAGTTGAAAGATGCTCAAATAAAGAGCAGCTGATTTTCAAGATTTAGTTTCCCATTTGATAACCTTATCAGTACACTACCAGATGTTACAGTAATCATTTTCTCCACTGAAGCAGCTGCGATTTTTATGTGGAATACCTAATTGGTCATCATGAGGGCTATATTACTGTCAACTGCAGGAAAAGTCATTGAAATTGGATTAAAGTAAGAACTGGATTATTGCTACATGGGGCCTTAGGAAGCTTTGAGCACTTTTAATTGACTTGGAACCAACAAAGAAGAAAAACAGCTAGATGAGTCCAAATTTGTGCCTACTCTTCACACAGGGCTAAAAGTACAGAGAAATCTAATGAGTGCTCAAGTTCAGTAAGAAATAGGTTATTATTACAAGTATTCTCCAAGTCTGCCTAAAAATGTTGGTTGGAATAAATTCAAAGGTAAATGAATTTTTTTTTGAAAAGGCATCTAGCTCTCGCTAGAACAATAGAGAGAAAGGGAATATAAACTATTTTTTAGCATATATTCTTTCTCAAGCCATGTATGAAGCCCTTTGAAGTACAAAATTTTGTTTTATGTTTAGATGCATCAAATAAAGTAAAATAGAGATTATGTCATTGTGCTATAGAGCACCTTCCTAACAACTTCCTCTCCAGTTTTTCAGGCATACCTTATAAGAATCAGGTGCACCATAAATAGATATTTTCTCCTACAAAATAGCTTGTAAACTGATTTGGAACTATACAGATGTAAAATCTTTTTCTCTAAAGTGATGCTGTATTTCTGTTTTTTCTTTTTTTTTAAATGCTTTCACTCTACAGGACAAATAAATGGAGCGATGAGATCATTGAAGCTTTAGATCTTTTAAATTATTTATGTGCAAGATTCATGCCTGTGCCTTCTCTTTGGGAAATAGAGTTTACAGGCGTACATGCAATGCTGGGTTTGGTGATGTAGACATATAAAAATGCAAGAATATCTTTTAAAATAAATACAAATTATTTTATAGTATTCGGAAAATATTTCTTTGATAAGTATCATCACAAATTCTATTGTTTAAATGGAAGCATAGCAGAAAGAAGATGTAGTTACAAAAAAAAAGAGAGAGAATTCACTTCATCTTTAACCACACACCAATGAAAACAGTAATATTATTTTTATGCTCTAGTGATCAGTAGTAACATCTAGTCAACTCAGTTCAAAGATTCCCCTGACGGGTCGTGATGAAGTTATTAACTTAGAGATAGTAATTTTAGTCAAACACATAGCTTATAAGTATGATATTTATATGACCTTCAACTGAAAAATAATTTTTAAAATGCTTACAAAATTTACAGTTGATTTTTTTTTTTACTATTTCGTTAAATTCTAAAGAGGATATTCATTTGGAAAAAGCCATTTCTACTCTAGAGACTTTTGAATGGACACTCATGCAATTGACCATGAGTGGGGACTTTCCAAGGTATAACAACCAGCGAAGAACACTCCACCTTCCTTCATTCTCTTGCAAATGATGAAGCCTTCATCTTCTTGCCCAGTTAAGAACTGTATCCTGTTATTTCTACTTCTGTAATATCTACTATCATATTTGTTTGATATGATATGATTTCTACTTCTGTAATATCTATCATATTTGTTTGATATCATATTCGTTTCTGTAATATCTACTATCATATCTACTACTATCACATTTTAATACTTCATCTGAAGTATTAAAATAGAATCATAAATACTGATCATTTTAGTAATTTTGGTCTTCAACTTCAGTCCAACAGTTTGTAAAGCAGAAGTCTTTACTAGGTTACGTATCTGTAAATATTGGTTATACGATGCAATCTTTATCTAGAAAAGTCACAATGCATTTAAATTTCCTTCCACTTATTCAACTATCTTTCCAGTATAATTTTTTAAACCCAGTTTACTTTATTCTTAGGTCTTTCATGTAACATTCATATTTGGATTGTACGTTTTTAAAATATATCATCTATTTTAAATTCCTTTGGTTTTGCTTATTGTCTTCTTTCAATCTGCAATTTCCTTCCAACCTCTCTATCTTTCAAAACTCTACTTCTTTGCCATTGAATGACTTAAAGTTACACATATAAAGAGACACTTTCCAACACACACACACATACACACACACACACACACACACACACACACTTAAAATCAATCTTTAACCAATCTTTATTTTTGCTGCTGTCACATTTTGTTGAGAATTACGGTGTACTGAAAGGAAAAATCATTTTGAGATTGATTTCTTGACTCCTTTCTGCTTTACAACTTGAAATTTCCACTTAAAAGTATAAAAATTGCTGGCCCTAAATGAATGAGTGGTTGTCATATGATTAGCCTATAATGAAACAGCACTGATGAAGAGTTGAGTAAAGTACAAAGACACTAGTCACCTTAAAGTATAAAAAAATAGCTACAAATATAAAATAAAAGTAGAGCATGCCCCTCAAAAAGGATGAGGGGATGATACACAAAACTTATTGCCGATAAGAAATAGTTCAATCTCACTAAGAGTAAAGGAAATAGGTATTTGAATAAATGATTAATACATTTTTAAAAATCTTTTATTTGTTCTTTTTGATTATACATTGCAGTAGAATGTATTTTGACATATCATACATATATGGAGTATATCTTCCCATTTTTGTGGTTGTACATGTTGTGGATAACACTGGCAGTGTTGATTATATATGAACATAGGACAGTTATGTCTGATTCATTCTACTGTCTTTCCCATTCCCATTTCCCACATTTTTTCTACCACGTTTCCTGTTAGGATGGCTATATTTGAAGCTTAGATAGAGAGAGCGGAGCATGTGCACATACTTCTAGCAGGTAGATATATGAAGTAGCGTAATTTCTCTGGGATTTAATTGGGAAGATAAAGCCTTACAAATGACCATTTCTTTGTTATGTAGTCTCACTTCAATTTCCAGTCATAGGTTTCTCCCTAGATGCTGTCAACTAACTACACATAAATATGTTCAATGTACTTCTGAAAGAAAATAAACATTTTCATGAAGTTTATCACCTGGTGTTAGAACTATAGATAACTTTAATTTTCAAACTTTTTATGTTATTTCCATAATTTATAGCCTTTAATTTTATATGAAGAAATTAGGGGATCAATAAAAGATGATTGAAGAGTTTCCTTAACTCTCATATTTATTTAAATGAATGAGAAAATAATTTAATGGAGAAAGTACAGAAAAGAAGAGGAGGATAAGGGTAAAACCCCAAATCAGCAATGATGAAGTCCATTTTATATGGGACATGGGAAAAAAATTAATAATTCAACAGAAATCTAATCTAAAATGGCTATTCCCCAAAATACCTATAATGACTTTATATGAAAATTAATGTTATCATTTTTATGTATAAGAATTTAGTTTTATGCAATACACATGAAATAAGGTTGGTCTTTATTAGGTCTGAAAAAAGTTTAAAACATTCCAAAAGTGTCTAATTGGCCATAAAATTATATTTCCAGTATTTCCATTTTTATTACATATTGGAATTTTGCAATGTCTAAAATTATTTCAGAGTCTCAGTGACTTAAATAAAAATAGTACAATATTGAACTCCACTTACAATTTCTTGCTTGTTATAAATTTGAGATAATAACTTTTGCTACCATTATTATTCTTGTGGGATGAATCTGGATAAAAGTTTCTGCCACAGTGATATAATTTCAATTGACATTTTAATAGAATTAATGTACTTAACATTAGAAAACCAATCAGTCTGCTTAAATAGGTTCCTAAACATTGAATTTAGGTCTTGATGAATAATTTGCAAAAACACATAGTTTTATAGTTATACCCCACATAAATCAAAATTTCTTGCTTTCTCTTTTTAAGTAAAACAGTTAGATATTATCCTAATTTTCAATATAGTTGAAACTTAAGACTTAGAGCTCCGAATAGCGTTGATTTCAGGTCAGGAGAGATTGAGTGGAAACGTCAGGAATATTCATACAACATTTGCTGTTTCACATTTATGGACATAATAGTCAGTTCATACAATGCACATCTGTGAGAACAGGTTCGGCTGTGAACATCTGCTTGACTAGAAATGCAACTAGTACTTATTTAATTGAATGGAAAAATAAAGACTATACCTGATGCTTAATTTATTTGTGATGATTTCTAACTTATTTATCAGAAAACACTGAATTCCCAGGTTAAAAATTAGTGAGCTCCCAAAACACCCTGGAATGGTCCAATCAAAGCATCTGATGATTAAAATGTTCAGATGCCACTGTGCATTACAAGATTTAGCAGAGCAATATTGAGAGATGTAAATAAGAAAACACACACAGAGTGAGCACATGAGTCCTTCTCGGTCCTTACCATGGCAGATCTTGATTGCAGTTGTTCCAACAAAACATTCTGCATGTGGCCAGGAGGAACAACCCCTTTCAGAAAGCCAGTAGGGAAGGAAGCATCTGCCCAACATTGCTGGCCCTTTGCCACCACCTGAGGTTCAGAGTGAGGGAGGAAAAATCTTTATCTGGAGACCATAACCACAACTAAAATACTGTAAAATTGAACTTAGAGTAGCCAGTTTTAAAGAGGTCTGAAACACAGAAGAATTCACTGAAAACACTGAATGAGTTAACAATGACTGTCACTATGAACTTTTCTTAACTGGATAGAGTAAACGTTGTCTTTGATTCTTAAACATTGCTAAACCAATTCAAATTCAGTTCATCTATTTTTTCCTTCCTTATTATGGTCATAAAGCTTCTTAGTTTTGAAGTTTTAAAATAAATACCACACCTTTGATGAAAAATTATAACAGTACTCATTACTTTGGCAAAAGCTACTATTAAATGCTTTAGAAGCATTTGTAAAATTTTTTAGGTATTTAAGTAGTTGTTTCCAGAAGTAGAATACAAAGATGTTTGCAAAATGGTTTCTGAATTACATGGATTGATTCTTTAGGGCCTATTTGAATCCTCCTAATCCATCCATGGGCATGATCTGAAATGGGACCATTACAGCAGACAAGTCAAGAAACTCATGGGGTCTGCGCTGGGGGGTAGTGAGCAACACGCACTGCCTGGTTCTTCCTGCTCCTATACTCCTGCCCTGACACCCAGTACAGGACAATCTGTGATGGTGGCCTGCACCTGCTCAGACACCCCCTTGACCATAACTGCAAGTTTCCTCTCCAGAGTCACTGGAAGGAAGAGAGCTGTGGGTCCCAGACCCTCATTCAATTGGACACAAAATCCTGACCTAGCATCCACCATCAGAGGGGAAAGGCACCCCACGCCCATCCCAGGAGGCTTGTTTCTGTCACATTGCTGCTTTGTCAGCAGTGAAAGTTTTATTTTCCCCCTAAGTCTCATTCAGAGAAGAGGGATTCTTTGGTATTCTTGCCTTATCCACCTTGGGGGAACAAGTTTTGTGATATTTTAGAATAAAACCATCTTTTTATGATGATCAAGAAAAAGTTATTATGTGAACTGAAACATGCTAACTCTAAACTTACTCAACATTTTAAATTTTTTTATTATTATTAGAACTTTAAGATTATACATAGTAATTGGATTCATCCTGACAAACCCATACATGTATGGAAATGGATTTGGGTTCATGATCCCCCTGTTTTGCCTCTGAGTTCTCCTTCCTGTCCTCTCTCCCCTTCTCCTCCTTTCTCTACTAGGCTTCCTTTGACTCATCTATTAATTTGTACTTAACTGATTCCTTATGTAATCTTACTCTTCCCCCCTTTCCTTTATTTTACTCTAGCTTCCACAATATGAGACAAAATATTTGACCTTTGAGTTTCTGAGTTCGGCTAATTTCACTTAGCACAATATTCTTCACTTCCATTCATTTACCAGCAAATGCCATAATTTAATTCTTTCAATGACTGATAGAACTCTATCATAGCCCTGTACCACAATTTCTTAATCCATCCATCTATAATGAGCATCTGAGTTGATTCCATAATTTAGCTATTGTGAATAGAGTTGCTATAAACATTAATTTGGGTGGGTTGCTGCTGGTGGCTGATTTTAGATCTTTTGGGAAAATACCCAGGAGTGGGATAGCTGGGTCAAATGGTGGTTTCATTTCTAGTTTTTTGAGGAATCCCCATACTTCTTTCCAGAGTGTTTGTACTAATTTGCAGCCCCACCAAAAATATGTGAGTATACATATTTCCCCACAACCTGGCCAGGATTTATTGTTTGTATTCTTGATTATTGCCATTCTGACTGGAGTGGGATGAAATCTCAGTGTAGTTTTGATTTGCATTTCCCTGATTGCTAGAGATGTTAAACATTTTTTCATGTATTTATTCATCTTTTGCACTTCTTCTATTGACCAGTTTCTGTTTAGTTCTTTCGCCCATTTATTGATTGAGGATTTTTTTTTGTGGTGTTGTGTTTGAATATTCTTTGTATATTCTGGATAGGCTATTAATCCCTTATCAGAAAAGTAGCTGACCAAGATTTTCTCCCATTCTGTAGGCTCTCTCTTCAATATTTAAATGTGAACACATTGGATTTATGGATTCTAGAATATACACGAAGGACTTATAAGGAATGCCAGTCTACAAATTTGTGAAAATAAATTTAATAAGTGCCAGTCATTGTTTGTTTATCATTTAACTTCATGCTGAGGTTATCCAAAGTACTGTTCTCAAAAAGTTACATCTGTTATTTCATCATTGAACAAACGAGTAAATAAAGTGAAGATGCAAGAAAGAGATTTCAACATTGGGAGCAGAAAACAAAGAGAGAGAAAGACCCAGAACATGCTCATGCTTAATTAAAACCAGAGATGATTAGTCCAAACAGCTCATTTTATTTATCTACTCATACATCAACCTTTTTATTCATTCCTTTATTTAACAAACTGATCTAATTGTACAAGTGATTATCTTTCTAAGTGCTGGATTTCGGCAGCTAATCAGCTGATGAACGAGAGTGGTAAACATATATCGTATTAAGTTCTAGGAGAAGTAAAAGTGGGTTTGAGGGTATGAAGTGGCAAGAGTAAGGCCTGGGCAGGTGAGGTATCACCTTGAGTTGCTACTAAAAGACTGGCTGAGAAGGTCACTTCTAAACATCCAAAGGGATAATGGACATCTCTAATAAGCATAATGGTTAAGTTCTACACAGCTTGATTATCTACATCTCAATAAATACTGAAGATGTCCAGATTTCAACTATCTGTCTATCCCAAATCCCCTACGCCTGTTCCTCTTCCCAAGAAGTATTTTTCCTAATTCATCTTCTCTCCTCTGCACAGTACTGCATGCCAAGAAAGTTAGGAGACACGTCTACATTTCCAGCAGCTACTGCCCTCTTCTTAAGCACCTCCTGTAGGTGCTGAAGGATGAAGTTCCAGCAGCTTCTAATTTCCAAAGCTGCACATTGATGTAATGATCTCTTCATCCCTAGAGGAGGTCTTCCAGCTGCTGTCTTCAAACATGCCATTTGAAGAAGTATCTTCAAACTTCCAACTTCTTTGGAAGAAGTTTTGGTTGAATTATCTCAAAGCTCTTCAGGAATCACATCTTCAGCTCCTTTTTATAGCCTGGTGAGCTCCAAAGATTCAGTAGGTGTCCAGATGTTGCAGTGTGGACTTCAATATTTTTCTTGGAAGACAATCATCTCGCATAGAAGAGTTCCAAATAATTTTGTGTATGTGAGCAAGCCTACCGTGCATTCTGGGAACTTAAAAATTCTCTTGTCTTGATTAGAATAGCTTTTCCTACTAACCTAAACTGCAACTGAAATTTGTTAATTGTTCCACATTTTCTTACCACCCTTTTGAAATGATAATGGGTTCTAAAACTGTGTGAATGGAAAATTGTAGAAGTGATACTATCGTTGCTGTGGGCACTCTGACAAGTTGTAACATTGCCTCTCGTTTTTCAAGTATATTCTTTTCCTTCAGTTTCTTAAAACCTATTTTGGCCCTAAGGGGATCCCATAAGTGTACAAATATGAAAGCTACCTAATTCACAGAATTATTTCATTTTTGTAATATTCTGCGGGGTCTTTCTCCCCCAAATTCTAGTCATGTTGATGTGTTGATATGTCTGTTTTGTATTTATCTGTCTAGATACATGACAGATATTTTGTAACATAACTTATTCTCTCCTCACTAAGCATATTATATGTAAACACCATGAATTTTTCTTATACAATTCTTTTCAGAATTGATGAGTAAATCCAGTTTTTACATTCAGTTTTTTTATCAGTAAATTATACTAATTACCTCGCATTAAGTGGTAGTCTACAATGTAAAGGTAATATTGATATCTTTTTATAACTATGCTTGCCCTTAGTTTAAAGTCCTGGAGTTTTCTTACAAAACAGAAAAAAAGCCTATTTCTCATTGAGAAAGCTTTTGAATCTCAATCCCATGGAGAGTAGAGTACTGGCTTTTCTTCCTTATTTGGAAGATCAACACCATTCCTTTATTTTTCCACCTTAATACACTGATAGACTTCACACGCACCCACGCACACATATGCACCTACAATGTTTTCATTCTGTTGCTTTGCTTTATTTCTTTTTCTGGTCACCCTGTGCCCACATTCTAAACATGTGTTATTGCTTCTAAGAGAAGCGCACATCTGATCTTGCCTGCACATTTCTTGGTATGAATGCTTTTATGGCTGGCACACTATTCAATTGCTCACGTTCATAATTGTGAAAGCTTTCATTTCAAAAGTTGAAATGAAAATGGATGTGCCTATTGCTTTGCTATTTGGTAACACCCGTTTCAAGAAATAAATATGAAAATCCCCATGCCTTTTCATCTCCCAAATAAATCCTGAAATTAACTTTTCAAAGAAAATTAGAAATCAAAAGAGTCTTGTTGTCCCAAGTTCCCATTACTCATGTCCTCTTTTCACATAAGATTTAGAGACAGATAACTTCTCCCTGGTAGGAAATTGAACTTCTAGACTGTGCTAAGGTGTCAAGTGTGCTGATTTGTCAACAACATCTAGTAAAGTGTTCGGTTTCATAGAAGTTTTCTGAAAGTCCAACATCTAATGCAAAATTGGTCTTTATTTGTGAAAGTTGGCAAACCAACGAGAACACTGTGTTAGTTTAAGTCTGAAATGTCCCCTAGAGTTCCATATGTTAAAGGCTTGGTCAACAGTCTCTGGCCCTCTTGGGAGGTGATTTCGCAGGAGGAAGTGAGGTTACTGAGGGTTTGTGTGCACTGAGGAGCAATATTGGGAGAACATCCTCTTCCTGTCTCCTTCACTGGCTGGCCCTTTTAGGTAAGCAATAACATCACATTATGGGACCAAAAACAATGTGCCAACTGACTATGGATTGAGAGTTGTGAAACTATGAGACTGTGAGCTGAAATAAACCTTTCTTGCTTAATTATTTTGGGTGTTTTCTCACAATGATGGAAAACTGACTAACAAAAGTTGGTACCAAGCAGTTGCTGAGGCTATAATGACAATGTGCCTCAAAGCCTTTGGAATAGGTTTGTAGGAGGAATTGGAAAAATCCTGGGACAGCAGGCTAGGAAGAATCTAGAATGCTTTACCTGGAGATAAACAGGTGATTCTAATGAGGACTTCCAAAGTCAGAAGATTGCTGACAGAAGTGTAAACAGTAAAGCTAATGCTCATGAGATTTCATAAGAAAATAAGAACTCTACTGAAAATTAGACTACTCAGGTTACATAATGGCAAAGAAATTGTACGCATTATGTCTAGGACTTGAGACTCTGGTAAGCGGAGTTTAGAAGTATCTGGCTGAAGAAGTGTTAAAGCAGCATAGCTTTCAAGCAGCAGCATGACTATTATTGATTGCTTTTGACCAGATTTACCATTAGAATAGGAGCAAAGAGGAGCAGAGCTGAGATATTTATAATATTTTTAGTTTGTCCAGAAAAGTAACACGTTAAATGATTTAGTCTATAGTTTGCAGAGACTAGTGGTATTAAAAAGAGGTCAAGTGCTTTGCACACTGGGCAACAGGAAAGATATCTGGATGACTTCTCAGGAATAGGAAAGACCTCTCCCACTCCAGACTCAGGGACGCAAATTTGTACACCTGGGTAACCCACAGTCACTTTAGGTATTAAAACATGTGCAGGTGGTGAAGAATTCAAAGACCAGTGCAGCCTTGGATCAAGTGGGCCTCAGTACAGTGCAAGTCAGGACATACCTTATCATTCATGTGGTGCTGCTTTTTGTAGGCATGAACAATGAAAGAGTTATAGTATCATGGAGGCTTCCATCAACATTGCAAGTAAAGCCTGAGTGACCAGGCCCTGTGTGGCACCATTGGAGACCATGCAATCATCCCCTGAAAAGGTGATGTATGAAACAGAAAATGAAGCCAAAGCTACAAAGGAGACTCCAGGAAGTTAAAGACACCAAGAACACTGAATATCTGAGGGACGCTACAAGCAGAAAGCAGCTAGCCCAAGAGATTGGCCAGGGGAGCTACAGCTAGCAAGGTCATAGGCATGAGGCTGCCCAAGCTCTTGGGAGCCCCACATTCTACCACAGTGCACCCTGGAAGCCAGGCATGGAGTCTTATGATTTAATTTTTTCCCTGCAGAGTTTTGTTCTTTCTTTGGGCTGATCCTTACTTTTTCTGTTACTATTACCCACTTTTGGAATGGGCCTGGCATTGTATCTTGAAAGTACACAACATTTGTTTTGTTTTCATGGAGTCTCACACCTAAGTTTGCCTTGAGTCCCAGAGACTTTAGTATCATATTTTAGAGCAATGATGGAACAATTAAGACTCATGAGGCTCTTGAAGACAATGGACAGACTGCATTTTATATTGCGAGATAGACATGAGCTCTTAGGGGCCCAGTGTGGAATCTGACAGTTGGAAGTTGGAATGTTCCCCAAAGACAATATCTTAAAGGATTGATCCCAGCCCATGGCACTATTAGGAAGTGAAGAAACCATCAGGGGGTGCAGTATAGTGAGAGGACATTATGTCATTGGAGAGTGTGCCTGTGGAGGTAACATTGAGACCTTGGCCCCTTCCTCTCTTTCTCTTTTGCTTCTTGGCCACCATAGGTAAGCAGCTTCCTCTGTTAAACTTTCATCCAGATGTACTATGCTCAGGAAGCAGGTCCATGCAACCATGGACTGACACCTCTGAAAC
Source organism: Glaucomys volans (assembly GCA_020662805.1). Taxonomy (NCBI): domain Eukaryota; kingdom Metazoa; phylum Chordata; class Mammalia; order Rodentia; family Sciuridae; genus Glaucomys; species Glaucomys volans. The sequence goes on along the minus strand of JAJEJO010050159.1, from coordinate 946,863 downwards.
TGTCAGCCAAAACAGATCTTTCCTCCTTATAAGTAGATAATCTCAAGCATTTTGTCACAATGATGGAAAAATAGTATATCCCAGGTGCTATTTTGGGATTTAAAGTTATTTTTTTCTGCTTTGTTTATTTAAATTAAGTCACTATAAACTGTTCAAATTCCTGATGCATTTCTTCTTTTCCACTGAGCAGAATCAGTAAAAGAAGAAAAAAAGTTTGAAAAATAAATTAGTTGACTATTATCTAAGTTACATAACTATATTAAGTACATGAAAATATCTTAAGAACTCTTCTACCAAGAAAAACAAAAACATAATCTGGATCTTGTTAACGACATGCAGAAAGCAATGAAATTCACCTATCTGAAAAGATGGATTTCAAACTCTAATACATAGTACTTTGTTCAGCCACACTCTGCCTATCACTTTCCCTTAGCATCCCAAGGTGAAGGTCATTCTGATAATGATGCTGAGCTATTATATTCATTAATACTCACCCTCTACAGATTGATACTCTCAGATCTTGTTTGTGAATCTGACAAAAGGAATGCTCAAATTCCCCTGTTCACAGAACTGACATCCATTCACACTTCAAGATTCACCAGAAAGGGGATACTTAGATGTGTTGATCTGTCTTCACTGGATGGAGTCACGGAATTACTCCGATTAGGGAGGAATGACGCCGAGGTGGCCAGCGCATGTTTGGACTTGCCCTATTCCAAGTGTATAGGAGCCTTCCATGAAATACCAGCCTTCTATATGTATGACTTGTTCCTTTTCTCACCAGTGGACTGTCCAACATAAAATAGGATACCTGAGGCAGATTTTTCTCATTGATGGCTTCTAGTTGCTAACTTACATTCTATTGTAGCATCACATGCTCAATTCATCAACAAAGGGTGAGCCCACTCTTTTTGTTTGCAACACAAGATGACTTATTCAGCAACACAAATATTTTGAGTGGAGAACTAGTTGTGAAAACTCAGAGCTCCCATTTCCTGGCTGATTTACATTCAGAATGCAATGGCCTCTTCTCCACGACTTGAATATCAAGTCTGAGGTATTTTTCTTGAATTTGCTTCAGCAAGGAGTGTTGGAGAGTGCTAGTCCAGCAAAGGGACCAGTTATGATTTATGTTCACAATAATAAATAACTCCCCTTTGAATCATGAGTTTTATTGATAGCAGTTATCTAAGATTTCTTGTCATTCTTTTTGACAGATAGGGGGCAGATGGATATTAGTTTTGTCAAAAATAAGAAATAGGGGAATTTAGTATTAAAATCATTATTGAACTCCATACAAAAGTCCCCATAGTATAAATTTTATTGGCAAAGTTTGTTTGTTACAAACACCAGAAGGCTAGACAGACTACATCCACATGGCGACTCTGGAAGAGGAGTGCAAACATAATTAATTTTCTTTAAGATGCTCTGGACTCAACTGCAAACGTGGAGTTGTTGAAGTTTTGCACTTCTGGGAAGAAACATTGTGTTTTCCTTTCACGAAAGATTTGCAAAATCACCTTCTATGTGTGACTCAGCAACATGAATTCACAATTATACCTAGCCACAGTGCTGGGGGAGGTTTAACCAGAGGTATTCTGCCTGATGGATGATGTGTAGAAAGACTGTGGTTTATATTCTTCTAGATGTTTTTTCCATATGCACATCTTCCAACAGCCTTTCTCCTTGCAATTTCCTTTCTCTTTTCCACAAGTTCTAGTAATCAACATTCTCAACATTCTGCTCTCAACCTACACAGTTTTCAATTCCAGACATGAGGAAGATCATGTAGTACTTAGTTATTGGTGCCTGGATTTCTGCACTTACCAAAGATCTCCAGGTCCATCTATATTCTTGCATAAGACAAGAATCCATTCTTTTTAATGGCTGAGTAGTATTCCATTGTGTATGTCTACCATAATTCTTTATCAATTAATCAGTTGGTGCATGTTTGGGTTGTTGCCATTTCTTGGCTATTGCAATTACTGCTGCAATAAGCATAATGACCTCAAATGTCTCCTTAACGTTTTGCTTGATTTTTTCTTTGAACAAATGCCCAGCAAAGGGATTACTACTTAACTTTTTAATCTTATGAAAAAATTTGATAGTGTTTCCCATAATGGATGCACTAATTTGATGACCCATCGACAGTGGGCAAGGATTCCCTTTTTCCACACCCTTGACAGCAATTTTTATCTTTATTCATTTTAATAATAACCTTTCTTATTGGAAAGGTTTGATTTGCATTTCCTAGAAAACTTAATGATCTTGAGAATCTTTGCATATGTTTCTTTACCTTTTGTTTATTTCTTGTAAGAAATGTATATTTAGATCTATTGATATTTTGTAATCAAGATGCACACTCAACACACAACACATGCACACATATAAATGGTTTAGCAATTCAGTTATTTTTAGTTCTTTGTATATTCTGGATATAATCGCATGTCAGATGCATACTTTGAAAATGCTTTCTCCTATTGTGTAAGGTGTCCCTTCCTTCTGTAGATGATATCCTTTGCTGAGGAGCAGCTACTGAGTTTGATGTGATCTCATTGGTCCATCTCTGCATTTGTTTCCTATGTATTTGTAGTCACCCAAAATGTGCTTGATCATTCTAATATCTTGAAGGCTTTCCCCTACTTTTTCTTCTAGCTGTTTTGTTGTTTCAATTCTTAAATTTAAGTCTCTGAACCTTTTGAGATCACTTTAGTAACTGGTGAAAATAGGGGTCTGATTTCGTTCTTCTGCATGTGGATATAGTTTTCTGGCACCACTTATTTAAAAGACTGTCCTTGCTCCAACACATGTCCTTAGCAACTTTGTTGAACATCAGCTGCAGAGGTGTGAGCTTATGCTCAGGACTTCTATTCTCTTCCATTGGTCTGTGCGTCCGATTTTATGCAATACTATCTGTTCTGATGACTAAGACGTACTGTATACATCAAGGTCAGGTCTCTAAATCCACCTGCTTTCTTTCTTTCTTTCTTTCTTTCTTTCTTTCTTTCTTTCTTTCTTTCTTTCTTTCTTTCTTTCTTTCCTTCCTTCTTTCTTTCTTTCTCTATTGTGCATAAGATGTCTGTGGCTATTTGGGTTTTTGTTTGTTTGGTTTTGTTTTGTTGGTTTTTTGCAAATTTCAGGATTGTGTTTCCCAATTCCATGAAAAATGTCACTAGTATTTTGATGGAGATTGAACTGAATATGTAAGACATTTGCAAAAATATCAATTTTTTCAATGTGTAAAAATGGATATCTTTACTTTTTTGGCATTATTTTCAATTTCTTTCATTAATGTACTGTTTTCATTATAAGCATCTTTCACCCCTTTGGCAAAATTTATTACCAGGTAATTTTGCATCTATCATAGGTGGAACTTCATTCTTGATTTCTTGGCCAATAAGCACATAAAATGATGCTTAATATCATTTGTCACTAGGGAAATACATAGCAAAACCACAGTAAGATATCATTGCCTACACCTTTGGATGGTGATAGTTAAACAACATAGTCTTGGAAATAATATGGGCAATCAGAGCCATTCTTGCTGATGGACATGTAAAATGGTAAAGCCAGTTTGGAAAACTCTTTCGTGGTTCTTCAGGTTCTTAATATCAAGGTGTTCCTTCCTATAGGTGGTCACCCAGAGAAATGAAAATATGCATCCATGCAAAAACCTGTATACAAGTGTTCATAGTAGCATATTTTATGATACCCAAGATATAAAACAAGCCAAATATCCATCAGTCTAGGAAAGGAAAATTAAATGTGGTCTGTCCTTTTAATAGTGTATCATTTAATTACTAAATGTTCTGACACATGCTACAAAAGGTATGAACTTTGAAAACCATACACTAATTAAATGGAGTCAGTTACTAGACACCACATCTCATGGTGGTGAGAATCATTTACATTAAATTTCCAGAGCAGGCAAATTTAGAGTGACAGAAGTAGAAGATGGTTTCTGGGACTTTGTGGAGTGAACACGGGGTACAGTGGTCCTTTGAGGAAGGACATAAATTTTTTCAGATTATAAAAGGTGATGCTGCACAATCTTGTGAAATACTAAAAATACATTGAATTGCAGACTTTAAACTGATGAATTGTATGAATTTGTAGATTGTACTGCAATAAAACTTTTACAAATAATAAAACTGCAAAAGAGAGTTTGAAAAGAAAACAGCAGTGTATGGGGAACAAATGATGCATTTCTATGATTCTTAAGTTGGGGCTCTTTTTTTTTTGATTTTTCAGAATTAAGAAAATATAAAATTAAAAGCATTATTAAAATGAAGTTTCATATGCAAAATAATTCTTAGGGTAAGAAGGTTAATATTAAGATAACTAAATAGTAAGACAATGATAAGATATTATTTGTTTTTTTTTTTCTCCCTTATACTTTAGTAATAAAGAAGAATAATTTTATCTTTTGGGTAAAATTTACTTCTTCCCTAGATTTAATTTTTTTTTTAAATTTACAGTGAAATTTGTCCAACAATAATATGGAAGTAAATCACAGAAAATATTCATTTAATTTTGACATCACATTGCCTATGGTCATATTGGTACTGCAACCCATGTGAATAAGTAGAAATTATTCAAATATTATTATAAGAGATCAAATTTTTACTAAAAGATTATTGAATCATCTTGACCACTGTAATAATAAATAAAAATGCTTCTGTAAAATATAATTAAATTCCTTTTTATTCCAATCTATAAACTTCAGTGTAAAATAACTAATATTCTAAACATTAAAGTAAATTCAAGTGTGAAAGTAAATTTGACACCCATAGTAAATATTTCTAAGGATTAAACTATACATCGAAATTTAAAAATAATTTTTTGAATAACCACTGTGATCTTATACTTTCTTCTCAATACTTACATTATTCTGATTATTAAAAAATATCTTTGTGGCCTAAATATTCAATTTATCATTAAGATCAAAACTCAGACATAGTTGTTTCTCTACTGAGCTGTTTATTTTAAGTGTAAAACATAAATTAAGGTAAAAAAATAAATGAATCTGAGATATCAAAATGGAGCATGGCTGAGGCGGGAGATCGAGAGTTCAAAGCCAGCCTCAGCAACTTAACAAGGCCCTAAGCAACTCAGTGAGACCCTGTCTCTAAATAAAATACAAAACAGGGCTGGGGATGTGGCTCAGTGGTGGAGTGCCTCTGAGTTCAATACCCAGTACCAAAAAAAAAACAAAAACAAAACAAAACAAAACAAAAAACCAAAAAACACCATATCTACCAAGTATCACTGGAGCAGTGTGAGTCACTGTTAAATGTAAGGATAGAACTTGGCAGGTAATGGCATACACCTTCATCACAGGGGCTCTGGGAGGCTGAGGCAGGAGAATTGCACATTGAAGGCCAGCCTCAGCAACTTACCAAGGCCCTGTGCAACTTAGCAAGATCCTCTTTCAAAATAAAAAATTAAAAGGACTGTGATGTGTCTCAGTGGTTAGTGCTCCTGAGTTCAATTCCCAGAACCAAACAAATTACATTAAATTAAATTAAAAATAAGGAATGAAAAAATAATTGAATGAATTTTTGTTACTCTTCTCCTCAAGGCCTCTTCATTGCACAATAACACATACATATAAACATATTTAGCATTATGATTTATATATAAATGCATATAAATGGGCTGTTTTAAATTGCAGTGTAAATTTATGAACAATACCATCTGTTTCTTACTTCCACATTAACTCCTTTGCCATTGATCATTATTTTAAATTAATCCTGAGATGGTTCTCATTCTTTCTTTTCCATGAAACCTCTAAAACATAACTTTTAAGAGAAGGAACTCAGCGCTTCCTGTAGTGTGATTACTTGGAATGGCATTAGTACAAGAGTCAGCACTATTCTGGGTATATTGAAGCGTTCGAATCGATTCTAAAACATTGGTTTTAATTTTTTTCTCTATACTCTTTAAAAGGAAATCACAGCATTTGAAAAATTCTGTCCACTTTACAATCTCTTATCTGTTCACTTTTTTCTTTTGATTACAACCCCTCTGGAGTCCTGATTATACCTATTATGCTTTCCTTCTAGGGAAAAATAGCAAGCCACTAAAAAGGGTACTTCCATTAAAAAATAAGGAAGCATTCCATTAAAAACAGACAGTTATAAGGGAGGAAAAGGGAGGAAAGATGGAGAACAGCTGTGCTTTCATTATTATTCTAATGTATTCTTTTATTCACTCTGAGAATAAGAGTGGATCTCAGGCTGCAGTCTCTATACGTATTTTATAATGTGTTCATCACTCTTGCTAACATATTCGTAGACTGAAATTAAAGTCACTGGAAGACGCAATCTTCCCAGAAGGGTGGATATGATTTAAAACACACAGTCTTTCTCTTCTATGCATTGCTGAGGGTTTTATAATGCTAGGGTTATCAGCATGAATTTCAGAACAGGGGTAATTAAGCAACTATCCCAACTGAAAGATTAATTAGGGTTGGATCAGTGATGATGTCATCATAATTAAAAAAAATGACAACAAGGTAAGAAGGTAAGAAGAAAAGATTTATGAAATAAAAACTGTTGAAAATTAGTCTTGAGTGTTGAATTCAGTAGGCGGTCCAATTCAGATAAATATTAATCAGAAGTTTTTAGATGGCATGATGTGTTGTACAAATTATGAGATATCTAATTCAGTGAGAATGTTTACATTGAGAAACCAGGGAGGAATTTTTCTCTAAAGATAGCAAAAATACAAGCAATTCATAATAGTACAAACAGACCAGTGGTTATATTATTTATTGTGATTTGCATCTTCTGTTCTTAAAATTTACAATATTTACTCCGTCCTAAGCAATAGTGTTTATATGGTCCTATTTACATGCTCACATTTTTTCCAAAAATTTTTATGCTACAAAAATTATTTCAGAATCTAATGTATTCTGTTGGCTTCACAATATTCAAAGAATTGAAGTCAGCAATCAAAATCAAAGTGCCTTTATTTCTTTTTTCCTGCTTGTTGACATCTTGTGTTTTTAAATATAGATTTGTTTTTTTACCAATGCTTACAAAATAAAATATGCGTATATTTATGAGGTTCCAGGTGACAATTCAATACCCATATGAATTATGCAATATTTAAATCTGGATATGCAAGTTTGCCTCCTCAAATATTTTTTCATTTTTTTATGGTGAAAACATTCAAAATCCATTATTCTAGGTTTTTGAAATATAAAGTGCATGTCTATACTCAACCCCACATGCAATCACAAGCAGAAATTCTTCTGTTTAACTATGACTTGATCAGGTCTCCCCATCTGTCCTGCTAACATCTTCCTCCTAACCTCTGGTAACCACCATTCTCCTTTCAACTTCTGTGAGACCACCTTTTGTTTAAATTCCACATGTATGAGATCATGTGGCACTTGACTTTCTGTGCTGGCTTATTTCACTTAACGTAATGGTCTCTGTTTCCACCCCTTTTGTCACAAATTGACAGGATTCCATTTTTATGGCTGAGTAGTATTCCGATGTGTATATGTACCACATATTTTAAAGCTTTTCATCAGTCAATGGACACTTACATTGTTACATTGATTTCAATAAAAATTTTCTTGCAGATGTCTCTTCACTATAGTGATTTCATCTTGCTTGAATATTTGCTCAGGGATGGGATTGCTTTTTATGGTATAGGTAATCCTATGCCATTGACCTGAATAGACAATTTTCAAAAGAACACATACAAATGACCCACATGTATATAAAAAATATGTTCAATATGACTAATCATCATGGGAATGCAAATCACCACCACTATGAGATATCACCTCACACCTGTCAAGATGGCCATTGTCACAAAGACAAAAGATAACGAGTATGCTGGTGAGTGTGTGGACACAGCAAACCCTTGCACACTGCTAGTGGAACTTTAAGTATAGCCACTAAGGAAAACACTGTAGAGGTTGCTCAATAATAGTTTCCTTAAGCATATTCACTTAATTGACATCTTCTATCCTCAAAAGTGATTGAGATCAACTTTTTTACCTTCTTCTTGTAAACTCTCATGGACCTTGTAACTTCACAGGGATTTTTGCGGTGAACACCATCCTAGTAGGTCTACAGTTAGGAAAGCCAGACTTGTAGAAAGAAAGCAGTTTTCTGTTGCCAAACCATAACACTCCCCTAGACCTCTCATGGTGTTTAGGAGGAATGCCCTTGCTAGTCATCGTGGACCTTCTCCAAGTATTGGTTTCTTGGCTCTGAAGTCACATTACATCACTGCTCTGGGGTCCCTTGATTGGACAAGTGGATTTAATCGTGAATGCAATGACCATTGAGAATGCTGTTTTTTCTCTCCTCGTGACCAGCAAATTTAAATGTGATGTCCCCTGTCTCAGCCTGTCTCAGAGTGAAGACAAATGTAGCTGAGAGCTTACCAACCATGGATATGTAGAATCAGTGAGATGTAGACATTTATTCTGTTCTAAACTCCTGAGATTTTTTAGGTAGTTGGTCCTTTGAACAGACCTGGGTTATAGTAAGTAATACACAGTTATTATCATATTTTGGATTAACTTTTCAATCATATTACACCTAAAGTAGCTTCAAAATCACACAAGGAAAAGTTGATCACATGCACTAGTTTTTATCTAGCACACAGTGAAATCTGAACTTTCCCAGTGTCAGAAGATACTCTAAGTCATTCTAGCATAAAGTTACAATGCATGTGTTAATGGCCTTTTATCTTTTCCAGGTGGTATCCAGACCAATCTTAATTTAGTGACAAATTAAAATACATTATTTTCACTATCAACTTGATAAGGGACAGGTGTGAGCAGTGGCAACATGAGGTTAAGAGAGTAATTCTATAAATGGGGCCCACTGTGCTGAGCCCCACATTCTTTCTTTTAAAAAACTATTTTCCTGCAGCCCTGCCTGGCTTAAGTCAATAGAATATGTTACATTGCTCAGCAAACAGCCTGTTATCTGCAGGAGACGTGCAGACTTGAAATGCTGATAAGAAGAAAACAAGCTACCCTGAAGGTGTGGGGGTCGGAAGGAGGGACCTCAGTGACCCTTATATAGTCCAGATCTCAGAACTCAGGGAGATAAGTGTAATTTCCCAAACTGTAATATCGATAAGAACTTGTTCCAATTGGAACCAGTCAGCATAAGCCAAAGCGACCTAGAATTGCCACACACAGGGTGGACTTGAAAGTCTGATACCATTGGACTGTCAGTCAAAATTCAAGAGAAGGACCTTGGCGGGACTCTCTGGAATTTTTCCTGGGAATTCCAATGGGTGCACTGTCCTTCTCCTCTCTGAGAAGACCCATTCTATCCCTTGAGAGAGCTCCCTCTTTTCCTGTTTCTTCTAATAAACTCATGCACGTCCCTCTGAGCAACGTGTCTGAACTCTGTAAGACTGCAGCTGCCTTCTCAGTTGTGTGGCAGACCCCTTCCCTTGGACCAACTCTTCCAGTGTAGATATCTTACATTGGTATATTGCAATTATTTTAATTAATCCAAATCTTTTTCCTAGAAGTTTCTATTCACTGTTTCTGTCCCCTGCTTTTTCACTTGACTATAAGAACAAGTTCAGTTACTTGTTTATATAAAACTCCTCAAATTTCAGATATCTGGAGAGTCTAATAGCTCTAAGGACTGTTTTTGTAGCTTGCTCAATCCATTCCATTATACTCTACCCATTTTTAAATATTTGCAGTTGAGTGCTACAGAGAAGTCTTATTACTTTTTAAATTCCCCAAAGTTGTTTCCAATAACACATCCTAATTTGTATAAACTGTTTTGGCAACTGATTTAAAATAAAAGGCATTTTTAATCCCTGACTTTAAATGTGCTTATTGCCTTCTAATAGTCTAAATTCTGTGTTTTCAAAGATTCTTATTAAGCCTTACCTCCCTCAGCTCCTATCCTTAGAAATTTTATTTTGGGTTTGAAGCCACATATCTCAATTAATTTTTTTTATCTGAAATTCCACATTCTTACAGAAGTTCTGGATTATGATTCTGTAAGAAATTTTATTAGCTAACTGTATTAGCACTCCAAGTGCTATCATTCCTTGAGATTTATTAAACACACGGTCTGAATTTACATAAATATGTCTGATGAAAATGGAGACTAGGACAGGGCAGGACTTCTGACAGCAAATCCCCTCATGGTGACACCAGTGCTTAGGCTCACTAATCCTGAACATTATTAGAAATCCATGTAAACATTCTGATATCCTCCCTATTTCTTTGGCATTCCATTCCCTAGATCTCCAAAGGAAACTTGTCACAAAAGCTTTCCAAGGGAATAGAAATAGAGTCAGTAGCTTGCTTCAGCAGACTGGGGGTTAAAAAGCAAATTTTCTGAATCTGAAACCTGATGAGTAAGTTAACAATACACTGTATTCTTGAAAAATTCAAATAGCAAGGATTCAGTGTTGTTACCCCCAAAATAATAATCATGTGAGATGATGCATATGTTCAATAGCTAGATTTCATCATTCCACTCTATGTGTGTGTGTGCGGTGTGTACAAACCTTGGTAAGTAAAGGTATAGATACGTGGTAGATGCACAGATATTTTTATCTGTCCACTTAAATAAATTATTATTTCAATTGTACAGTTTCTCAAGAAGTATATTTCTCACCTGGGGGCTTGTATAATGTAGTCAGAAACCCACAGAATGGAGATGTCTAGAATATAGGAAATGTTAAGAATCATCTCTTGCTTGAGTGAACGAATTAATGGATAAGAAATCAAAGAAAGGTGTGATGCACACAAGGAGATAGCAACAGGTAAACATGCCTGGAAGGAGCTCCACCATGCAAGGACGAGTCAACAGCAATTAGCTGGCAGGAAAGGGGTGCAGAAATATTGTTGAGGAATGTGTGGGGGTGAAGAAAAACCTTCTCTAATCACTTTCAGAACAGGGGCTTTTCAGTGGGAATTGGATCACCAAGGTATGGTGTGGACAACTCCGGGAGACACAGGTCTGAGCCCCACCTGATGAACAAATATTGGAAGAAACTGAATTAAAATCTCGCGGGTTTGGCATCATCTCCCTATTCAAAATGATCGTATCTTTGTAACACCCTTTATCGCTCTGGAGGTGATTTGTGATTTTTTTTAAGATTGTTCTTTGTACCTGTCTGAAAACAAATTATTTCTCCTTAACAATTTTTAAAACCATTCTACCTGGAACATTTCTGAATGATGATTGTAAGCCTGGATCACACCACACAGATCCTCCTACCCACAAATAGTTTTTAAAATAAGATAAAAAGACCTCATAATTCTTAGGCACATTGGAACCATTTATTCTTCACACTCTGGACTCTCCTACAACAGTATGGATCTTATTTATTTAACCCCACAGTGCCTTTGTGACCTTGTCTTTTAAACCCATATTTCTAAACTGCAAAGTTTTGTATCAAAATAAAGATCATTAGAGTGAAAGAGTGATAAATTAGATTAAGCTATAAATTCAGTTTGAAATAAAGAAAAAGCAAACTATGAACTTCACTTAGAAAAGCTGAACTATTATAAGAGTCTTAATAATCGTCTCATGACATTGTCATTGACTACTGCGTAACATCAGGATGGACACAACAGAGGCAAATGGATTTTTAAGAGAAAATTTCCTTTCTTGGATTGTATGCCCCTCATAAATAATGATAGCAAATTATGAGGATAAAACTGTCGGTTATTTCCTTGGAAAGTCTCATGTTTAAAACTGAGAAAGAAATAATGTTCACCACAAAAGTCTTTTCATCTGAGATGCTAAGTGAAATATTGAACAAAAAACCTGTGGTAAAATCATAGAGGAATCTTTTAACATCTGTACTTTCTTTGTGATCCAAGGCTATGCCATTTTATGCAGAAAGAGGAAGGGAAAATTCATACATTTTATACACCTAAGAGCCGCTCTCCACGTGAGCCTGATATATGGATGAGTGTCTTTAAATTTTAAAATTGACCAAGACAGACTGGTAGCCAAAAATTCATTCTGTTCTTCTTTACCAATTTTTATTTAATGCCTTGCAGCAAAGTTTAAATATTTAATTTTAAATTCAGCTCAGCTTATTTGAGGGGAGACAGGGTTAAAAGTAAGAAGGACAATGGAATTTTATGGGCAGTAAATTTAATGTAAGCAGAGAAAAAAATGAGTTACCAATATTTATTTTCAAAAGTTTTAAATATTAAAATTTGAGTGCTGAGTGGAGCGGGAGCTTTAATAGATAGAACCATAAAAAAATATGCATTTAATTAATTTTTAAAGAAATAATTATTTTCTTTTCATAACAATGACTTAAGATTAAAATAATTCCCATGCCTGCACAGGAAAGATACCTAGGCCAATATAACTCTTTGCTCCTGTATTTTGACAATTCTAAGGACTTGTTATCAAGGAGCAGTGTTAATTGCCAAGAAGTATTTTGTTTCTCAAATATATATATTTCTAGCATCTCAGGACGAATCTTTTGTGGATGGATTCATCCCTACCTTCAGTGATGTAGGTTGGTAAAATCTGCAGTGAATCTATGGAACTGAGGGATTGTTATCTATCTTGAAACCAACTATGCATAGGGCCAAGGTATTTATGGAAACTTAATGTTGAGTCGGAGGAACTGAAACTTTCCCTGTGAAATCTGCTGAATGGAAGGGGTATCCATTCCTACCTAAAAGAAAGTGTGGCCTCTGAAGGACCAGCTATTGACCAGCAGAAGAGGTCCTCTTCGCAGTTGTAAAACCGATGGATCTTTTAAAACTAACCAAGAGCATATGAAGTCCTATATTTTTGCCATGAAAAGCAAAGTTCTAATTAGTCTCCTTCCCAAGATCTTTGGATGACTTTGTTTTCTGGTGTCCATGATGGAGAGGAACCATCTAGATCTATTTATTTCCTTCACTCTGTTAATGGGATTATAAATCAGAAACTTTCTGGAGTGCGACAGTGAAGCTGTCAGATGGCCATGACCTCCTTTACATAATGCCCTGAATAAACACGTGATTAGAATTTCTAGGAAGTACGTGAAGTGTATCCGGTGTACACCAGTATTTGGTTCTATGAAGACAGAAGGTTGGGGAAATAGTTGAACTCTGCTCAGGCCATAAACTCAGAGGAGGGACTGGGCACAAAACTGACAGCTTAAGTTTATTTGGAAGATGATTCTGCAAACTTGGAACAAAATTTCAGCTTTGTTCTTCTCAGTCTGAGTGGAGGAAAAGTTAAATGGCATGAAATGTGAGGAGTGGGGTTAACTTTTAGAAATGCATAAAGCTTTATGTTCCTGATGAACATATAGGATCTTATCTTATTCAAAGTGTGCTGCTTCCAGTACTGAGGTTGCACAAGTGGTGAATCCAGCACCACGTGGAAGGGCGGTTTAACTTGAAAACTTAGTAGCCAGAGGTTATTTTGCAGGCTTACCTGTGTAATGACTTCAGTGATCAACATCTCAGTAAAATTTGCAGAAGGAAACTGCTACTGCAGTAAAATTTCCCATTCCAAATCTTGGTCTAGTTAATTCACCTAATGATAGAAAAGAAGTATAGGAATATGAGAATGTGCTATAATGAGAATCTCTCATGCAAAAGTCTGTGTATAATCAAAATAATAAAAATATTATAAAATGTATGAATTTAAAATTATAGCTAACTTCTATAATAAGTCTGACAAAACTTGTTTCTGTGGTTATTAAAATAACTCACATTTATTATAAAAATAGAAATTAAATAACTGGAATATTACTGATAATCTGCCATCTGAAAACTAACTGGATATACATTAGCCTATTTGTTATAGTAGTTTTTCAGAGTATTTTTATAGGTTTTAATAAAAAGATCGTGCTATTTATGTATTTGATTGTAAAAAGAAGAGCATGAGTTCCATAATGGCAATACAGACAGATCTTAGGTAACTTTTTTTGATATCAGATACTACTTGTATGTAACATTATATATTGATACTATGATAACATTATATTTTCACGTGCTTTTTAACCCCCCCAAATATATGTTACTTGTATTTACATATGCATACTCATCATAAGCAGACATACATATATTAAACATATGCTTAGAAAATAATATGCAATATACATTATTAAAATCTCCTTTATGTAATAATACAGTTACAAATTACACACAAATAGATCACTCTCTCTCTAATTCCTAAAAGGCTAATGAACATTAATTTGTGGGTTTTGGTGTCCCACTAAAGTACCTTCAAGACTCTGAGCCTCACTGTCAACTTCTTATAGCATATGTGTGGAAAATGGGGTTCAGGCAGAATTCCAGTAAGGACCCTTAATTGCAGTTAGACTGAAAAATTAGTGTTTACATTCTCTTTTGTCCACACTCCCAAACTTATATTACATGCTATTACTAAAATATGTCACATTATATTGAATAACTATTACTACATAATTTAAGTAAATTTCAGGAAAATAATAAATATATGTCAATGCTTTTAATTTAAAAATAAAGATAAAAGTAAAATGATGATTTAAACAGGATGTATTCTCAAATGCAAATAGGGAAATAAATGATTTCCTCTATTTATGTGTCAGGTGTCTCAGAATTTGAGAGGAAAAATAAAGGCAAGACTGACCTGTGCCAATGGGATGCAAAAATGGAAAAGTATACCCTTTTACTTTACAGTTTAAATGCAGTTCACAATATTAAATAAATAATATTTAATAACAAGGAAAGTGAGAAGATAAATCTGAGAGCAATAACTTGGCTATAAATCACAATCATGATAAATGGGACTCTAAAGACCTAAGAAATTTTCAGAAAATTGTTTCTTTTTCCATGTCTATATGATTAGTGGGATCATTGTATAAATTTACTAGTTCTTTCTAAGAGAAATGAAAGTCATTTAGAGGATACAGTACCTTAACTTCCAAAGCAAAGGACTATTCAGGTCTTTCCCTTGTAACATGATAATATGTCAATCATTTTTTTTCTTACCAGAAGAAAAACCTAAAATTTAAATTAAAAACAAAAAATTTATGTAGGCTTGTCAGGTGTAATTTTGTTGAAGAAGGCAGCTATTTACATTTCCATTAAAAACAACTTGTCAAATGTTAGGAAAACTTCTGAATCCAAAAGAAAAGAACAGGTTCATACAAATTGTCAATATGAGAATGATGCCACTCAGGAACATGTAATTCCAGTGTGCTTAAAATTTGTTGAAAAATGAAATCTACCCAAGAAGCTACCTGCCTCTATACTCTCTTTCAGTATATAGTCCTCACATTTAGTAGTGAATTAAAATCTGACAAGTAGTAATTAATATTTATTTATTGTGTGATGAACTATGACTATTGGGTTACATAATAAAAACTTTTTTGGAGAGAAACTGAAAGCAAAATATATCTACCTTTCCAAGTGTACATTGTGTGCATTCTTTGATGAACCAGGCCAACAAGTTACAAAATTTTATAACTAGATGTGTATCTAGTAACAAATCTGATATATCTGGATTAGTGCTTTGGAAAGAAAACTCTTTAATTTCTATCAAAACTAATTTAGCACATGATATGTATTTTATTATTGCAATTTTGCCTAAAGTGAAAAATATACTAAAAACCAAGACATTTAAATGCAGGAAATATCAAGGTATTAATTTTCTGATTGCATTCCTGATCCAACTACAAAAAAATGATACCCGAAACCCATTAAGAACATAGCATTTTAGGGATGCAGTTCCTTGTATCTGAATAATAATAATGAAATGTGAAGATCTATTTTGACTTTTGCAATTTTTAATATTCAAGATTAAGATTACACATTTTAATGTCTTATTATATAAATACATATAAAATTTACCTATTTTGTTATTGTCTTTTAATGAAAGAAAAAGAAATATGTAGAAAACTTATGCAGTTATGGCATATATATGTCTTTTTATACTTCAACATTCATTTCAAGTAATTACACTCATACAGTTATTTCTTGGCATAGAGTAAAAATTTAATCCAAATCCATCATGTTCTAGTTTATTAAATTATTCATGGAATAGATGTCACAGTTTATTAAAATCTGTTTCTTCCCTCCTTGGAGAAAAAAAGAAATGTACCCTTCACTTCTCAGGGGAGAGATTAATGAACTTGACCTGCATGTATCTCTCAGAAGAGCATAACATAGGTGGGATCTTATAGATATGAGCTAAGAATGTTTGGTGACTCCCATTCAAAGTACTTATTCATTTCCTGATTCAAAGAGACATAACAAGCAGCAATGGTAATGTAAAGAAAATTGGTCAAGTCCTTTAAGACTAATATTCCATGTTATTTTTGACCTTTCTGCTTTCTATCTTCACATCTATCTGAAAATGAATCGTGACACCATTTCTTACTTCCAATTTAAAATCTTCCTTTGTCTTTCATTCATAAAATTTTCTGTTTTATTGGTCCTTGTATTTACATGGAAATCCCTTCACAATGTCCTGCTTGAAACATTCTTGAAACTTCCCTTTTATAAACAGTGCAATGGTTTTTAGAAACCTAAAGAGTTTTCTCTCATTTCCATCTGGAGAATGCAAATTTAATTAGGTAAAAATGGAGACTGTGAATTCAGTTAGCTAAAAATTCAGATGATTACTTATCTCTCTAGCCTACATTCATCACATGAGCTCTGCAACTCTATTTTGAATATATCGACAGACATCTCTGCTAGAAACCATGTAGAGATTTCCAAACTTTCTAAAATGGAATTAAATATTAAACACTACAAAAACATTTTTAATAGAAACTGAAGAAGACAACTAAATGGAAAATTATCTTTACTAATGAATAAAAATAATGATAAAATGCACATTCTACCCAAAGTAATCCACAGATTCAATGCAATCATTATCAAAATACCAATGACATCTTCCACAGAAACAAACAAAATCCTAAAATTTGTATGTAATCAAAAAAGTCCCTAGATAGCTATAACAATCTTGAGGAAAAAGAACCAAGTTCACAGCTCAGCTCTCCCTCTGATCCTTCCTGCTGCCCTCACTTTGCTACAGGTGAGACTTCCCAACAAAAGAAAATCTCTGGGAGCCTTCCCACCCAGGAATCCTAAGACAGTGGTTATGGCCAGTTCTTGGAGTGGGCTTGTATTCTCAGGCAAAACAGCTCCCTTCTGCAGGCAAAGGGTGAGTGGCTCCCAGGAACTCAAGTCAGAGTCTTAAGCAGCCAGCACTGCAGGTGCCTGGGATAATGAGGTCTTCCTGAAAGGTCTCTAGGCAAGGCACCACCACACACACCATGGAGTTACTCATTCAACCTTGATGTACCTGCCTGATTTCCTCATTAAAATGATAAAATGACACTTCACAGAAGAGGATCTACAAGTAATCAACAGATATATGAAAAAATGTTCAACATCTCTAGTGATAAGAGAAATGCAAATCAAAATCACCTTAAGATATCATCTCACCCCAATTAGAATGTCTGTTATCAAGAATACAAGCAACAATAGGTATTGGCGAGGATGTGGGGAAAAAGGTACACTCATACATTGTTAGTAGGACTACAAATTAGTGCAGCCATTCTGGAAAGTGGTGTGGAGATTCCTCCGAAAACTTGGAATGGATTCACCATTTGACCCAGCTATCCCACTCCTTGGCCTATACCCAAAGGAATTAAAATCAGCACACTGCAGTGATGCAGCCACATCAATGTTTATAGCAGCCCAATTCACTATAGCTAGATTGTGGAACCAACCTAGATGCCCATCAATAGATGAATGGATAAAGAAACTGTGGTATATATACACACAATGGACTATTAGTCAGCCATAAAGAATAATAAAATTATGGCATTTGAAGGAAAATGGATGGAATTGGAGAAGATCATGTTAAGTGAAATAAGCCAATCCCAAAAAACGAAAGGCCGAATGATTTCTCTTATAAGTGGTCAATGACACATAGCAGGAGTGAGGGGAGGTATGGGAAGATTGGAGAAGGGTTGGATTGTATAGAGGAAACCCTATTTATATGTATGAATAGGCAAATTGTATGATTCTACTTTGTGTATAACCAGAAAATGATAGTTGTACTCCATTTGTGTACAATGAACCAAAAAAATAAAAAAAAGCTCAGAGTATAACATATTCAATTTTAAAATACTCCACAAAGCTACAGTAATCGAAAAAGTGTAACAACAGCATTGAAACAGACACAGGCTAAAGGAACCGAATCTTTAAATGCAGAAATAAACCCACATATTTATGACCTATTGATTTCCAAAAAAGGTGCCAAGAACTCACGGTAGGGAAATGATAGTCAATAACTGCTGGTGAGAAAACTCAATATCCACATGCAGGAAAATGAAATCAGACTCTGGTGTCATACACAAACACCCCCCGAAAAGGGACTAAACGTGGTCAGGTAAAACTGAAGCCCCAGAACTGCAGGAGAAACACTAAAGGGGAAAGAGCTGTGAGTCTGATCGTCTGGGCAATGATTATTGCAGCTGTGACTACACAGCGTAGGCAACAGAGCCAAAACGGAGAAACGGCATTGCATCCAAGCGACCAGCTTCTGTGGAGCCAAGGAAACAATCAACAGAGAGGAGAGCCACCCACGCTATGGTCGAAGGCATTCACCAACCATGTCTCCGACAAGGGCTTGACATCCAGCACAGGAGGAAAGGAGGAACTCAGGCATCTCAGTGGGAGAAAACAAGGAGCCTGATTTAAAAATGGATCTGATTGGACATTTATCAAAAGAGACCTATGTGTCTTCATCAGGTCACCAACCCAATTTCATCAACAAGACTCCTAAAGCACAAGAAGTAAAACCAAGAATCAATAAATGGGATGGTATCAAGTTAAAAACTTCTTCACAGCAAAAGAAACAATCAAGAATGTGAAGAGAGAGCCTATAAAATGGGAGAAAATCTTTGCCACCTGCACCTCAGATAGAGAGCATTAATCTCCAGGATATGCAAAGAACTCAAAAAAGTTAACATAAAATAAAATAGAATAACACAATCAATAAATGGGCTAAGGAACTGAACAGACACTTCACAGAAGAAATGTCAACAAACATGAAAAACTGTTCAACATCTCTAGCAATTAGAGAAATGCAAATTAAAACTGCACAGAGGTTGCATGTCACTCCATTCAGAATGGCAATTGTCAAAAATACAAGTAACAATAAATGTTGGCAAAAATGTGGGGGAAAAGGTACATTCATACATTGCTGTTGGGACTGCAAATTGATGCAACCACTCTTAGAGATTCCTTAGAAAACTGGGAATGGAACCACTATTTGACCCAGTTATCCCACTCCTTGGTTTATATCCAAAGGAATTAAAATCAACATACTACAGTGACACAGCCACATCAATGTTTATACCAGCTCAATTCACAACAGACAAGCTTTGGAACCAACCTAGGTGCCCTTCAACAGATAAATGGATAAAGAAAATGTGGTATATAGATACACGATGGAATATTACTCAGCCATGAAGAAAAATGTTAGTATGCCATTTGCCAGTGAATGAATGGAACTGGAGACTATCATGCTAAGTGAAATACGTCAATCCCCCCAAAAAACCAAAGGCCAAACTTTCTTTCTGATATGCAGATGCTAACACACCACAAGGGTACAGGGAGAGAAGAATAGAAGTTCCTTGGATTAGACAAAGGGGAGTGAAGGAAAGGGAGGGAGGATGGGAACAGGAAAGACAGAATAATGAATTGGGCATAACTTTCCTATGTTTATATATGAATATACCACCAGTGTATCCACATCATGTACAACCACAAAATGGAAAGTCATACTTCATATATGTGCAATATGTCAAAATAAGTTCTGCTGTCATGCATAACTTTTTTTTTTTTTTTTTTTTTTTTTGCTGTGCTGGGGATTGAACCAGAGCCTTGTGCTTATGAGGCAAGGACTCTACCAACTGAGCTATATTCCCAACCCAAAATAAAAAAAAAATTCAAAAAGACCTACAAATAAATTGTCAACATGGATATGCAAAACCGTAGTCAAGATATGAAATCTACCTAAGTGTCCATTAGAAATGAATGAATAGAGAAGCATGATACACAGTGTATGTACAAAATGCTAATATACTATTCAGTCTTAAAAGAGAAAGCTATCTTTTCATTCCCAACAAAATAGACAAATCCAGAGAACCTTATGTTAAGTGAAAACAAACAAACAAGGCACAGGAAAATAAATACCATATGATCTCACTTATACATGGAATTTAAAGTGTGAATCCATTGAAGCTGAGAATAAATTGGTAACTATCAGAACTTGGGGGGTAGGGGTGAGAGGTTGGGGGAATGTTGGTCAAAGATACAATATTTCAGTTGGACCAGGGAAATAAGTTTATGAGATATTATATACCATGGTGAATACAGTTAATAACTAGGTCTGTATTGTATACTTGAAAATAGTCAAGAAAGTAGAATGTAAGTGTTCTCACCATTAAAAAAGTGAAGTAATATACAAATTAATTAGCTTGTTTAGCTATTTCAAAATGTGTACATATCCAGACATCACAACATATACTATAAATAGAAAAAAATGTATTTTCTAATTAAAAATAAATTTTACGAAGGCAGTCTATCATCGTACTCACCTCACTGGAGACTTAATTTTCTTTTTTCTTGATTCTCACCCCCCCAGCTTATAAACTCTAAGAAAGGCAAATATATAATTAATGCATTCGTATATACAGAGTGCATAGTAGCTTGCATACATATGGTATCAAGTAAATGTTTGTTCAATGTAAGAATGAATCACATACGCTTATCTGGTAGCAGTTCACAACATAGATGGGCAGATAAATTATAGAGAAAAAATTTCAAGAGTGCTGTGGTCATGTCAACGAAGGCTTGGTTACCAAGGGAACTCTGAGAACATTTCCCAAAGAAAATTAAAAGCCAGCTAGGAGGAGAAGGATGCATTTGAGGAAGACAAAGCAGAATGTCCTAAGTAGATTCAGTGGTATAAACAAAGATTGGGAGATAGTTAACTACGAAACATGTTCAATAAATAGAAGTAGCCAGACTAGTAAGATGGTAGAATCAGTTAAGAGAAAGTGAATACAAGGAGTGCATTTTTTTTTGTCTCATAATTATTGGAGAGGATTTAAATTGAATACTGCTAAAATATTTTGGAATGAGTGAAAGCAAAAGAAATGATCATTTCTACCTATATGGTGGAAGACCTTAACTGTCTGACCATGAAGTTTAGTTGATAGAAATTCTGTGCATTTACTTAGAGAAAAAGGAAGCAAATGAGCTTAGAAGCATGATCCAGTTAGAAGATTCATGCAATAATTCAGGAACGACCATTCTTTCTCTTGGTGCATAGCAAATCTTAGTGCCATGATAATTTAATTATCTTTGCTGACAACAGGATCAGTTAGTGAGAGGAAGAGCCCATGAGTTTTTCTTTAAAAGATTTGAAAAAAATTAATATGATCTATGCCCATTCCTGTCATATAAAACATATTATTTTATGTAAGTAGAATTTGATTCTAGTGTAATGTAAGCAAGCAGAGATGTTAATTTCTAAGTGCATATTTGCATAGTGTTTGTTCAATTATCTTTCTTTGAACTTCAGGATATTAAAGTAAACCATTGTTTAAACACAATTTTGCCCGAGCTTTAGCGAACACATAGATAATGGCAGAGTAATTTGACAAACAGATTGGAGTTATAAAGCAATCTAAAACCGCTTTTAAGAATTGGATGAGCCAACTATAATTGATTCTTGTATGTGATCTGGGTATTGAAGAGGAATCCACCAGCAATCAAACACTCTGTTCTCTTTCTAAATTAATCTTAATGAGAAAAGAAAAATCATAATTTGCCAAGTGGAAAAACACTAGAATAGAAATAATTCCACATGACAGCAAAGTGCTTTTTGCCTTTGATTAGTTCTGATGGAATTTATTTAAGAAATTTAAATGTCTATTTTCTAATTGAGGACATGGATTAACAGGTGTTTAGGAAGGAAATGGTTAGTCGTACATGTCTTGTTTAACAATTATCATGATGAAAATTTCATGCATACGAAACTCACATTTTTTTGCAATTCTTATTCAATAAAAATGCTAATTCTGTTGAAAAAAATTTTACATAACATTAAATTACTTCTTTATTGTGGAAAGTATGCTTTCCCTCTTTCTCACTCTGTATCCTACCATCTTCTCTGATCAAACATCCTTGAAGAACAAACGTTTTTAAAGTACAGAATTTAGACTATTAGAAGATAATAAGCACATCTAAAGTCAGGAATTTAAAATGCCGTATATTTTAAATTGAAGAACATATGTGTCTTCCCATCAGGTTGGAAGACTTAAGAATGTGAAAATTAAAGTAGAATTAGAAACTAGGATTGACTGGATATGCACAGAGTACTTATTAAATATTGCAAGAAAAAATTTAAAGAACAAAAAAATTCAGGTCTAGAGCTTGAAGCTCAACTTTCACACATAATTTCTTACACACACAAAAGTGGAATGATTTCTTGCCAACGGGACAAAAGTTGTACACACTGCTGTGCTAGAATAGCTGTCCCCAACCTCAAGGCATTGATGGCATCAATTTCCAATGGTAGTAAGCCTTTGCAGTAGCATTTTCCTTGTGGAAATCTGAAAAAACTACAAATCACAAACTTCTCCCACCCCACCTTGTTCTTAGACCTTTGATAGAAAATCACTTATCTCCAGGGGGGATTAGATATGGATTTAGGGTTTCATTTTGTGACTGTCAAAAGGGGTTTCTTCATTAAAACCATAAGGTATGTCAGTGAATTTCAAACAGTTTGAACATTAATCTGTCAGAAAAGTTGTATATACCCTAATTTATGCATTTTATTTAATTATAATTTGGGTACACATAGACACATACATATGCATGTGTATATATATATATATATACACACTGGGTCAAAATAAGTAGTATTTTAAATCAATGTTTTATTTTTACATATTTATAAAACCTTTGGGTTTTTGCTGAAAATTTTATATAGTTTAACCTTTTATTTAGCATTTCACTTGTGCTTTCTTTATTATTTCTGAAAATTCCAGATTAATATGCTGAAACACAGTAAATTTTTAACAAAATTGAAAAATTCATTTTCAAATTTAGGTTAGTCCTTGGTTGTATTAACATTTACACAAAGATGTGTAGATATAAATGAACTTAAATGAATTACTCTTTCAATCTTTATGTATAAGTATGTAATAACTTGTTAAAATTGAGGATAAAATTGTCTTCCTTGATAAACATTTCTGAAAATTAATTTGAATATATGTAAGTCTTAATAACAAATGGCCTCAAAGCTGATTATAACTTTTCATTTTTGAATATTTTAAATAAATTAGAATAAATTTGCAAAATTATAAGGAGTGGTTATTTAAAAGTATTGTAAGTCATACAAACTATCTTAGGAAATGAAAATCTTAAAATGTAGGAAGCATTCATATCTTAAGATGTTTTTCATTAATAAATTCCTTTCAAACAACATTGTTTTCAAACTTTGACTCTTCCACTAGTGATATCAATAGACTATTTCTGGTTTCAAAAGTATCTTCTAAATAGTATCTTCTAAGTAATATCTTAAAAGATATTTATGATTTTAAGAAGATTCAACAAATATGGAACACTTTTAGCTATGCAGAAAAATTTTAAAATGTACCATGTATTTTTAGTTCAAAAATTCTAACATTTCCACACGATAACCAGCACAAAAAATGGATTTTGTCAGCTATTATCTGTCATAGATAAAATATTAGTCAAGTCCACTATTTGTCCTACAGATAGTTTTGTGCAATTATTGACATAACTTAATCTCATACAATGCATGCACCTCTGTTTGCTTCTGCGATGAAAACAATCACTTTTTCAGAAGGATACTGCAAATTAACTTAAAGTATGATATAATCTTTGTATCTTTAACCAAGAAAATTCAACTTTTCCCTTAAACATTTCAAAAGTGTTTATTTTAAAAGACAAAAATATTCCAGTGAACTTTTTTCTTTTCTTTTCTATCCTTTTCTTTTTACCTTACTTTTCTTTTTTTGTCTTGTCTTTTCATTTTTTAGGTTTCACAGATCATTTCTTGATGCATTGGTTCAGGAAACAAAATCTAGAAGATGAGGTGAAAGGCGTTAAAACTATCTCAATTGTCATGCAAATGTATCACACACCTCCAAAGTGTATGATTCTCCTAAAACTTTTTCCTTTAGGTCATCAATAATACAGTTTAGCACCTGTAAATGGTACATACTAAAAAAGAACACATTTTTCTTTTTTTCTTTTTTGTTTTCTGTGTACTATTCTAATTTTACTGCTTTAGGAAGAGAAAACATTTCAAGGCATGTACTTGGTCTTCCATTATTGACAAAGAAACATGAAAAGACGCTTCAGTATTTTTCTGACATATTGTTATGGGCTATTATTTTCTCTTGATTGCTGTTGCCCAATAAGAAACACTGCCCTTGCTATTACTTTTTATATGTCATATAATCTGAAATGTTTATTATTATATTTTATTACAGCTTTCTTTGCAGGAGTACAAAGAAGTTTCCACTTTTTTTTTTTTCTTTTGCGGTGCTGGGGATCGAACCCAGGGCCTTGTGCTTGCAAGGCAGGCACTCTGCCAACTGAGCTATATCCCCAGCCCAAGTTTATGGTTTTAAAATACTGGTTCAGTTAATCTTAGAGAATATAATCTTTAATCCAACTTTCCTGGATGCTTGTAGAGTTTCTTATAATGCACAGTGCAGAGAGGAAGAGCAGATGTCCCCCAGAACTGCCTGCCTTCTGCTGCCCAACACTTCCTTAAGGATACCCCACAAACTAGGAGGCCATGTGACCCTATGAGCTTACCCCTAGAACATTTATTAAATGACACTAACATCTAAGTTCTAGGTATTTTGGTTTAAGATATCACGCCAAGGAAACAGACAACGAGAAAATCCACAAACCTATTTGGAGGCCTACCACCATTAAATCCTATTACAACATTTTGTGTTTTGAAAACAACTCTCTTATTTAATAGAGTGAATTGATGAGTAGGTCGATGGCTCTCAAATATGAAGGCACATGAGAAACACCCTGGGATCCTTTCAGGTACATAGTCTCAAGTCCCACTCAAGATCATCAATTGAATCAAATGTTGGAAGATTGGTGTGGTGTTAAAACCAGATGAATAAAGGTGGAAAAATTCCTCAATCGATTCCTCGTGAATACTCCATAAACAGCCAATTGACACTTATTGACTGAGTATGGAAGGTTAAGTCAATGGAGCTGACCATATGAGAACACAGGACTCTTCCACAAGGCCTAGGGTCAAGTAGAGATAGGTGGTTTTCCCAACAAGGTTTGCAGCATATTGTTGTGAGGGGTGTGATAGAGACACAATCTCAATGGCTCTAATGATGGCTTGTGCAAAATCAGGGCAACGGCAATAATTTATGGTGCCTAGCCTTGCAGGTTACTTTTTGGGAAGAAAGTATCAAGACACACATACATGCTACTTAAACAGAATCATGAAGTGATATTTTTTTTAAATTTATTTAGTGGTATTGTCTCTGTATATTCTATGCCACATTTCACATTTAATTTCATGAAATTTGTTTCCTCCCATTTTTAATTTTATCACACTAGTAATGATGGAGAGTTTACAATATTTTTCTCTTTAGTTTGTTGTGCTAAGAGATAGCAAATTTAATTCAATTTAGATAATGATAAGATAATTAGTCTTGGGAGGCAGGGACTGGGACATTGATCAGTTCTGCAGCGCTGATGAGGAAAACTGATAGAGAAGTGATTGCTACAAAATAATGGTCAACATGAGACCCAAAGTGCAGCTTCAGAAAAGAAAACAAGTTAAGCAAAGAGCCGCTAAGGTTAAAAGATAAGGGATGCTTCTGAGGTGAGATTGGACATATGGCAGGAACAGGATGACATTGAAAGTTTAGGCAGATGACAAGATAACAGCCACCCTCCCCAGTGACTAGGGGTGAGGTTGCAAAGCAAAAAAGATGAGGAGTCTCTAATAAAAGAAATAACTAGTGCCAATAGGAAGATCCTAAATTAAGTGAAAATTAATTTAACATTTTTAAAAGATCAAATTATCAGAGGTTTAGATATTCAGCACTCTATATTCAGATCCTTTAATTCTTTGAACTAACATTTTAACACATGTATGTTTTCAGATTTTAATTCTTTTCTTTATTGACAATAACAAAGGATTTGGCATCCATTTATGAAGAAAGTATTTTGCTATAGAATACTTTAAATAGGATTCACATCTACATTATGAATAAAATCTCTTGGAAAATAGTAAGTCAAAGACTTATAGAGTCAAAGAGATTAGCCTACCTTAACATTCAGAACTTTATAAATGCTCAAATTTTGAAAGAATTTTTGCTTCATATCTCTTAGAATCTCAGCTGGAAATGATGTAACTTGGCAATATTCTTGTTCTCTCAGTACTGATAGTGTGTCAAGAAAAACAGAATTCAAGATAAAATAATTCAACAGTGCTGAGTTCAATAGTTGATGTTGTCAACAAAGACATTCTAAAATGAAAAACATCTATTCAAATTTAAATGTGACTTACAAAACAACTTTCAAATATACATCTAGTTCTTCCTTCCTTTAAAAGAAAATCACAAATGCAAAGAAAACATTAATGGGATCAGATTTATTTCTTAGCAATTTGATAAACATGAAATTCATATTTTTGTTCAATTCTAAAGAGTAGAGTTTTAGGTATTATTTACTTATTAAGTCATAAGAAATTTAGCTGAGTTTTATTTTCCAAAACTTCATAGATTCCAAATAATGACAATTTATAGAAGTAATAACATCTACAGTTGTATCCTATAGCATCTGTCTAAGATGCTAAGCATTTATTTTTAGACAGAGTATGAACTTCCCTTCTTTCAACCTAAACCAACATTGAACATAATTAATGATTAGTTTTGGACAGAAAAAAAAATTGGGGGTTGATCAACTTTACATGCATTTATCAATCAATTGTAATTCTTCAATAAAATTATCATTCACTCAAAACATATTATTCTTGCGATCCAAGATGGCAGACTAGAGGGAGGCTGCATTCCTTGTCACTCCATAACTTGGGTTTCAAGCAGAGGAAAATCTGTTTCTTTGTGAGGCAGACTTTGCTGCTCATTGATCCCCTGTGTTTCCCTATTTGTCCATCCTGATCACCTGCTGTCTGCCAGCATATCGCCTACTTTTTGAGCAGATTTCTCACTGATTTCCACCTATCACCTGTCTCCCTGCCTATTTCCTGCCCATCACCTGCCTTTCACCTACCCATCACCCACCACCAAGGTCCACCAGCCAATCAACTGCCCATAGCCTGCAAACTACCCACAAACTGCCAGCAAACTGCCAGTGAATCTCCAGCTACCTGCTGTTGCCTGGAAGTCCACTGTCACAGTACCCGCAGGTTCGGTTACACGTGGCTACTGCCATTTTGGGACAACAGCCAGGACCTTCAGGACCCCTCAGACCATCCTGCCCCACCTCCAGAACCACCAGCCTGACCTACCAAACCCCATGTGGACTCAGCACCCATGCCCTGCACTGCAGCTCCCTGTTTGCCAACACATTTAGAAGCCAGTGCAGTCATCTTGGATTATCCTGGTAGTGGAAGTTGCCATTTTTAGGTGGGGCAAATCCCACCCTGAGATGCCTGCTGGAGACTGGAAACTCATTGTCAGGCACCTCTCATGCATCAGGCTACTGAAGACTGGGAGGTTTCATTAGTATACGACTGTTATACTACAGATTTTTTTCTCTTTTTTGAAAAATTTTAAATTTTTATTTCTTTATTTTTCTCACTCAGTTTTCCTTTTGTTTACATGTTTCCTCAGAGTCTCTTTCTTCCTTTTCTCATGCTAACAAACAACTTCTTTTGATTCTGGTTCACGCTTCCTATGATCTAGTACTTCTATATACTCTTTGCTTATCCTATTAGCAGTTAGATCCTACATGCTGCCCCATCCTCTTTGTCCACCATTAGAAACTATAGACCTCATTGCAAATATACTGGTTATACTGTAGATAATAACTGAACTCATGCTCTCTGTTTATTATGATAATACTGTTAATGTATAGGGGCTATTTGCTTTAGGGCTGCATATTGTTTCTATTGGGTGCTGCTAATATTAATCTCCCCCTTAAAGAGGAGGTTTTAGAAACCTGCAGGGTCACTAGAAGCCAATAGGGGGGAAACTACAATACCCCAGATCCACACAGCTAGAGGGGAAGATATGGAAACAACATGAAAAAACAAGGGATGAAAGTGTTCCAAACAAACCAAGATTCTATATTAATAGAATCCAATGACAGCATGGTAGAAAAAATGTCAGAAAAGGAGTTCAGAATATACATAACTAAAATGATTCATGAAGCAAAGGATGAGATAAAAGAGCAAGTGCAGGCAGTGAATGATCATTGCTATAAACAGTTAAAAGAGCAACTGCAGGAAGCAAAAGATCATTTCCATAAAGGGATAGAGATTCTGAAAAGAAGAAAAAAAAACAGAAATCCTTCAAATGAAGGAAACAATAAGTGAAATAAAAACTTCAGTGGAAAGCATCATCAACAGACTAGATCACTTGGAAGACAGAACCTCAGATAATGAAGACAAAATATTTAATCTTGAAAATAAAGCTAAAAAAACAGAGAAGATGGTAAGAAAACATGAACAGAACCTCCAACAATTATGGGATGGCATGAAAAGACCAAACATAAGAATTATTTGGATTTCAGAAGGCAAAATAGATACAAACCAAAGGAATGAACAACCTATTTAATGAAAGAATATCAGAAAATTTCCCAAACCTGAAGAATGAAATGGAAAATCAAATACAAGAGGCTTATAAAACACCAAATGCACAACATTACAACGGGTCCACACCAAGGCACATTATAATGAAAATGCCTAAAATAAAGATAGAATTTTAAAAGCTGGGAGAGAAAAGCATCAGCTTACATACAGGGGGAAACCAATACAAATAATCAGCAGATTTCTCAGTCCAAAAACTAAAAGCTAAAAGGGCCTGGAACAACATGTTTCAAGCTCTGAAAGAACATGGTTGCCAACCAAGAATCTTATATCCATCAAACTAACCTCCAGATTTGAAGACAAAATAAAATCCTTCCATGACAAGCAAAAGTTAAAAGAATTTACAAATAGAAAGCCTATACTACAGAACATTCTCAGCAAAATATTCCATGAGAAGGAAATGAAAAACAACAATGTAAGTCAGGAAAGGGAGGAACTACCCTAAAGGAAAAGCCAATCAAGGAAGAAACCAAATCAAGTTAAAAATCAAAACTAAGCCAAAATGATAAGGAATACAAGTCATATTTCAATATTTACCCTGATCATTAATGGCCTAAACTCATTAATCAAAAGGCAAAGACTGGCAGATTGGATTAAAAAGAAAACCCCCAAAATATGCTGCCTTCAAGAGACTCATCTCAGAGAAAAAGACATCCACAGACTAAAGGTGAAAGGATGGGAAAAAACAAACCTCACAAATAGACTCAGTAAAACGTGGGGATTTTCATGCTTGTATCAGATAAAGTGGACTTCAAGCCAATGTTAGAAGGGATAAAGAAGGATATTACATACAGCTTAAGGGAACCATAAATCAGCAAGACATAAAGATCATAAATATTTATTCCCCAAAGAATGACGCATCCATATACAGCAAACAAATCCTTCTCAATTCCAGCAACCAAATAGACCACAACAGAATAATTCTGAGTGACTTTAACACACCACTGTCACCACTGGATAGATCTTCCAAGCAAAAACTAAACAAAGAAATCATAGAGCTCAATAACACAATTAATAACTTAGACTCAACAGACATATATAGAATATTCCATCCATCAACGAGCAAATGCACTTTCTTCTCAGCAGCTCATGGATTCTTCTCTAAAACAGATCATATGTTATGCCACAAAGCAGCCCTTACTAAAAACAAAATAGAGATACTACCTTGTATTCTATCAGATTATAATGGAGTGAAATTAGAAATCAATGATAAAATAAAAAACAGAAACTACACCAACACCTGGAGATTAAATAATATGCTATTGAATGAAGCATGGATAACAGAAAACATTATGGAGTAGTTAAAAAAATTCTTAGAGATAAATGAGAACAACAATACAACATATCAAAATCTCAGGGACACTGTGAAAGCAGTACTAAGAGGAAAATTTATTTCATGGAGCGCATTCAGTAAAAAAATAAAAAGTCAACAACTAAATTGACCTAATATTTCATCTCAAAGCCCTAGAAAAAGAAGAACAGAACAATACCAAAAGTAGAAGAAGACAGGAAATCATTAAAATCAGAGGGGAAATCAATGAAATTGAAACAAAAGAAACAATTCAAAGAACTGACAAAACAAAAAGTTCGTTCTTTGAAAAAGTAAACAAAATAGATAAACCTTTAGCCACACTATCAAAGAGACGGAGAGAGAACTCAAATTACTAAAATTCATGATGAAAAAGGAAATATCATAACAGACATCATTGAAATAAATAACATAATTAGCAGCTACTTTGAAAATCCATACTGCAACAAAATAGAATATCTTGAAGACATTGACAAATTTCTAGAGACATATGATCCTCCCAAACTGAATCTGGATGACATACACAATTTAAACCAAACAATTTCAAGCAATGAAATGAAGAAGCCATCAAAAGCCTACAAACCAAGAAAAGCCCAGGACCAGACAGATTCTCAGCTGAGTTCTACAAGACCTTCGAAGAAGAACTTATACCAATACTCCTCAAAGTATTCCATGAAATAGAAAAAGAGGGAACCACTCCAATCTCATTCTACGAAGCTAGATTCACTCTGATACCAAAATGAGACAAAGACACATCAAGGAAAGAAAACTTTAGACCAATATCTCTGATGAACATAGTCGCAAAAATCCTTAGAAAAAATTCTGGCAACTCACATACAAAAACATATTAAAAAGGTAGTGCACCATGATCAAGTGGGGTTCATCCTGGTGATCCAAGATTGGTTCAACATCCAGAAATCAATAAATGTAATTAATCACATCAATAGACTTAAGGTTAAGAATCACCATTATTTCAATAGATGTTACAGAAATTGTTTGACAAAATACAATACCCTTTCATGCTCAATATACTAGAAAAAATAGGGATATTAGGAACATACTTCAACATTTTAAAGGCTATTTATGCTAATCTCACAGCCAATATCATTCTTTTTTAAATTTTTTAAAATTATTTTTACAGACTGCATTTTGATTCATTGTACATAAATGGGGTACAATTCTCTTTTCTATGGTTGTCCATAATGTAGATTCACACCATTCATGTGATCATACCTACACATAGGGTAATACTGTCTGTATTGGTCTACTCTCTTTCCTTCCCCCACTCTTCCGGCCCCATTTTCCTCTATGCCATTCAAAGTTTCTACATTCTTCTCTTGCCCCGCTGCCACCACTTCCCACCACCCCCATTATATATCATCATTCACTTATCAGAGAAAACATTTGACCTTTGGTTTTTGAGGATTGGCTTATTCCACTTAGCTTGATATTCTCCAACTCCATCCATTTACCAGCAAATGCCATAATTTTATTCTGCTTTATGGCTGAGTAAAATTCCATTGTGTATATATACCACAGTTTCTTTCTTCATTCATCTCTTGAAGGGCATCTAGGATGGTTCCACAATCTAGTTATTGTGTATTGAGCAGCTATGAACATTGATGTGGCTGCATCTCTGTAGTATGCCAATTTTAAGTCCTTTGAGAATAAACAAAGGAGTAGGATAAATGGGTCAAATGGTGGCTCCATTCCAAGTTTTCTGAGGAATCTCCACACTGCTTTCCAGAGTGATTGCACCAATTTGCAGTGCCACCAGCAATGTATGAGCAAGCCTTTTTCCCCACATCCACGCCAAAACTTATTATTGCTTTTGTTCTTAATATAGCCATTCTAATTGGGGTGAGATGAAATCTTAGGGCAATTTTGATTTGTGTTTCTCTTATTACTGGAGATAAAACCAAAAGCATTTCTTCTAAAAACTGGAACAAGACAGGGATGCCCACTTTCACCTCTTCTATTCAACATCGTGCTTGAAATACTAGCCAGACCAATTAGAACAGACCAAGGAAGTTAAAGGGATGCAAATAGGAAAAGAAGAACTCAAGCTATCACTATTTGCCAATGACATGATTCTATATTTAGAGGATCCAGAAAACTCCACCAGAAAGCATCTTGACTTAATAAATGAATTCAGCAAAATACCAGGATATAAAATCAACACACATAAATCTAATGTATTTCTATTCATAAGTGCTGAATCATGTGAAAGAGTCAGGAAAACTACTCTATTCATAATAGCCTCAAAAAAAATAAAACACTTGGGAATCAATCTAATAAAAGAGGTGAAAGACCTCTAAAATGAAAACTATAGAACAATAAAGAAACTAAAGAAAACCTTAGAAGATGGAAAGATCTCCCACATTCTTCAATATGAAGAATTAATATTATCAAAATGGCCATACTTCCAAAGGCACTATACAGATTTAATGCAATTCCAATTAAAATTCCAAAGACATTCCTCATTCAAATAGAGAAAGCAATCATGAAATTCATCTGGAAGAACAAAAAGACCCAGAATAACCAAAGCAATCCTGTGCAGGAAGAGTGATATAGGAGGTATCACAATACCAGAACTTTTCTATAGAGCAATAGTAAAAAAAATGGCATGGTATTGGCACCAAAATAGACAGGTAGACCAATGGTACAGAATGGAAGAACCAGAGACAAATCCACATAAGTTCAGTTATCTCATAGTAGACAAAGGTGCCAAAAACATGCAATGGAGAAAAGATAGCCTCTTTTAAACAAATGATGCTGGGAAAATTGGAAATCCATATGCAGTAGAATGAAATTAAACCCCTGTCTCTCACCGTGCACAAATCTCAACTCAAAATGGATCAAGGATCGAGGAATTAGACCTGAGACTCTTCACCAAATAGAAGAAAACATAGGCCTGAATATTCATCATGTTGGCTTAGGCCCAGACTTCCTTAATAAGACCCCCAGAGCACAAGAAATAAAAGCAGGAATCAATAAATGGGATGGATTCAAACTAAAATGTTTTTTCTCAGCAAAGGAAACAATCAATAATGTGAAAAGAGAGCCTACAGATTAGGAGAAACTTTTTCCACACACACTTCAGACAGAGCACTAATCTCCAAAATTTATAAAGAACATACAAAACTTTACACCAAAAATACAAAGAACCCAATCAACAAATGGGCTAAGGAACTGGGTAGACACTTCACAGAAGATGATATACAGGTGATCAACAAATATATGAAAAAGTGTTCAACATCTCTAGTAATTTGAGAAATGCAAATCAAACCACCCTAAGTTTTCATCTAACTCTAATTAGAATGGCTATTATCAATAACACAAGAAATAACAGGTGTTGGCATGGATGTGGGGAAAAAGTCACACTCACACATTGCTGTCAGAGCTGCAAATTGGTGCAGCCACTCTGGAGAGCAGTATGGAGATTCCTCAGAAAACTTGGAATGGAACCACCATTTGACCCAGCTATCCCTTGGCTTATACCCAAAGATCCTAAAATCAGCAAAGTATAGGGATGCAGCCACATCAATGTTCATAACTGCTCAATTCATAGTAGGTAGATTGTAGAACCAACCTAGATGCCCTTCAAATGATGAATGGATAAAGAAACTGTGGCTTATACACACAAAGGAATATTACTCAGCCATAAAGCAGAATAAAATTATGGCATTTGCTGGTAAATGGGTGGAGTTGGAGAATATCGTGCTATGTGAAATAAGCCAATCCCAAAAAAACAAAAGCTGAATGCTTTCTCTGATAGGTGGATGATGATATATAATGGGGGGTGGGTAAGAGAGGAATGGAGGAACTTTGGATTGTGTAGAGGGAAACGGGGCCAGAGGGAATGGGGGAATGAAAGATGGTGGATGGACTGAAACAGACAGTACTACCCTATGTGCATGTATGATTACATGAATGGTGTGAATCTACATTGTGCACAACCATAGAAATGAAAAATTGTACCCCATTTGTGTACAATGAATAAAAATGCAGCTTGTAAAAATAAAAATTAAAAAAATATATATTATTCTTTCCTTGTCTATTTTTGTTTCCTTTGCTTTATTTTCATTTCTATTTGTAGGCACATTGACTTTTTGTAGATAAAATGTTTTAACTGTAGCATATGTTGCAAATATTTTCCCCCAGTCTGTCACCATTATTTTTGTTTATGACATCCTTTATCACACAAATGCATTGAATTTGTCAGCTGTTTATGTATTTTTTGTGCTTCTGTTTTCAAAAGAAATCAGACTGTTACCTTCTCAAACATTCAAAATCATTTTAATCTCCAGGAGGAACACACACAGTATCCTAGTTTGACTTTAATCTTTCTCTTCTTTTTTTCTTTTTTTCCTTAGACCTTTCTTGATCCCATTGCTCTACTGAAGAGTTAATATAACATTAATATTGCTACTGTGTAAGTCACCAACTATCCACAAAAACCTCTTCTCCTTTCTTGCCTGAGCATATACCTACAGACCACTCTATTGACAGCCCACCATATAACATTAACCCAGTTCTTCTTCCTTGAGCACATACATATTAGTATTCATTTTCCTTCCTATTTTAGTATATGTATTAGTTTCCTATTCATTTCTCATTGTTATCATTTCCTATTCAGGCATTGTTTTCTATTAGTGCCACATGTAAATTATGTTGCTAAACTAATACTAAAATTGTCAAGGACATTGCAACAAAAATTATCAGAAAAATCAAGGCTTACCACACCATCACAAAATTGTGAGTTAAAACAACACAGTTCATTACATGATGGGTTAGAAGTTCAGCAATATGAATACTATGACAGCACTGTCGTCTGGGCTCCATGGGAGGCTGGAGGCTCCATGGGGGATTTGCTTCATTGATTTTCCAGGTTCTAGGACGGTCATCATTCCTTTCCATCTTTTCAACCAGCAATCCCATCACTTCAACGTCTTTCACAGTCACACCTCCACATTTCCTTTTCTGCTTTTCATTTTCTTCTCCCTTCTTTCAATTAAAAGACCTTTGTGACTACACGGCGCTAACCTGGATAATCTAGCATAATCACTGAATGTCTAGAGCATTAATTTCTTCACTTGTGCAAAACCCCTTTTGAATTTATGGGAACAAAGTCATAGTTTCTTGGGAATAGTACATACAAATCTTTGGTAGTCCTCTATTTGCCTGACATACTATGTAAGTCCTTGAGTTTACAACTTTCTTCTTATTTTCTGATAAATTCAGATTACATGGACAAGTACATCTAAGGGAAATACCTCCTTTTTAAAAAATGTTTGAATCTTTTTAAACCAAAATGAAAATTCCAAAAAACCATAAAGAGAAACATTTTTCAGAAGTATGCTGCATTAAAAGTAAAGCTGATAGATCAAGAGTTCCTTTCCTTTTTTCCAGAATGACTTTGTGTGCAATAAAATATCCTACAAAAATTAGCACAAATTACAGTGGGAAAAATGTTCACAGCACATACAATGTACAAAGGATTCTTTTTCAGAATACATAAAAGAGTGCTGGAAATAATAAAGCATGCTGATTCTTTGTTTAAGCAAAGGCCAGGGAGCTAAATATTAAAACACAGAATATGTGAAAATACCCTATAATGTGGCATTGGAAAGGCTGGGATATAATTTGCTCATGTACTCTCTGATGGAAATAAATATGTATAATATTTGGAAATTAAATGGCATCGTAGGAGGTTAAAATATTTCTACAACTAAATATTCTACAGACATAAATCATGAATGTATACAAAGAACTATGCACAAACGTTATTGAATCATGATTTTAAATAGTCAATATATGGTAGGAAAAATAACTACACTTTAAAGAGATGCTTATATTAATTGGAGAACAATCATGTAAGTCTTCAAAAATGAAAAGAATGATATAAAACTCTTCATTTATACGATCCCCCTTAACTACTTACCTCATCCACTGCCATTGCCCGCTGTGGATGCTCCCTTTGGATCTTTGGACTCTGTGGTTGTTATCAGGAAAAGGTAGAAAAGTAGGCTCCAGGATGAGGAATCCAGAAGAAGGTGATTGATAAAGATGTCATTCTTGGGTCAACTCATAACAAAAGTACTGATTAAATCTACCAATGAAAGTTTTTATGATCCTTATTTAAGAAAATATTTGCAATGATTGGTTTAGCATATTTCTCAACTCATATATTCTTCCAACAATCAGGGCACCTGTCCCAAAAGTTGTTCACAACTATCTTCTATTAATTCTTGGATTTACAGAATAGAGACAATGAAGCATTGGAAGAATCTTGAGATGCAAATAGGTTTTGTGGATTCAGGACAACCACACGGTGCAACCCACCCAGATCCCACTGAGCAATACGGTGTTCCATTTCCCATGGAGCAGGAATCAGGAGAGAAGAGGAGCTGGTCAGTGCACTATCCTGCCTCTTGGTTCATGGGCGATTATATCAGTATTTGACTTAATGTGTTAACATTTTGAAGTATGTTTTTAAGTTTGGCTTTAGAGACAGGAGGCTTTGTGTGCTGTCCTCTTACTTCCTGTTATGAGCCAAGAAATGTTTATTCCACGGATCATCTTTTTTCTGTTCTTGACAGCTTTATCTCCTCAGCAGGGTTTTCATCCAAGTTCCCTGAAAGTCTGAATTCAGAATATTTTTTAAATAGTATTCAGCTTTTATAAAGAAAAAAAGAAAAACTTTTCTCAGTGAGCTGAGTTTCAAATCTTTTATTGACTCCATCTGTCTCCTGCCCTCCTCCTGCGGTACCTTTCCTGTCACTCTCTGTCTGCCCAGGCAGGATGGCAGCACATTTGATGATATTTTTCTTTCTTTATTTTTCCATGAGAACTTACTAGTTCTCTATTTTCATAGCATTTATTGAAGAATTTCAGAGACCTCAATCCTCTCTGGCCAGCCTTGCATTTCTGAATCTCATTTTTTCCCATTCCCTATTTAAAACTCCCTCCCCCTCTCTCTTGCTCTGGTTCTCCACCACCCTCACCTTCAACAGAGAGATGAGCTGTGTAATAATCATTTGCATGTGAAGAATACTCCTTGTATGGTCTGACTTACTTCAACACTCTTTGCATGCTGCTGTTTTTCTTAGGTCTCTGTTTATTTGTTGGTTGCTCATTTATTTTTTCCTTTGCACAGTTGATCTTTCTCTTCAGGTTTTGCAGTATTCTTTTACTTTTTCCTTTTTTTTCTAGCTTGTACCTTTTATCAGAGAAAATTGAGGTCCATAATAAAATGGATTAATATTTAGGAAAATAATTTGTTTTTTTAAATATCATGAAAAACTTCTGGGCTTTGAAATATTCCATACTTGCAAAAATTTGCACTTTACTCTGTAATTCATAACACTTGTGGGATGAATAAAAGATAATCCCCCACTTAATTTAAGTAAATATTGACATAATTAGTACACTCATTCAGATATATTTTATGGTTTTTGAATTTTTTTAATGTTTAATAATATTAGTGTGTGGTTTAGAAAATATTATAGAATATATAATTTCATTGTATTTTCTTAGTGAATATAATCCAAACAATTTAATATTGGTTAACACCATATTTGCTTTCCTCATTATTAAAGTGAAAATGTCCTCATATTCTACAATGTAGGGTCAAAGAGCTCAGCACCATGCTGGAAGATTCATAGGTTTAATCAGTAGCGTGCCCTATTTAGCATGCTTTTAGATTCTCAGGTTTTATTTTTTAAATTAATTTGTAAAATCTCAATGAATCAAAGAGAGGCTAGTCATTCTTCTAGGAGCCACACATAGTAAGAATTTCAATCTCTGAGCCCGGAGACTTTCTTTTACAATTTGTTTCTGCTCAGTTGCTTAGAGTCTTCCTAGGGAAGCCCTTGTATTCTCGAGGAAGGTCACTGTTCTCTGACTGTTGCATCTTCCAATTGGCCCATTAGTATTTTCTAGGCGTTCTTCTCACTTCGTTCTTGGAAGGAAGTTCAAGTGTAATCAGTGAAGAAACAACTGCCTTTCCTTCTGTGCTTCATCTGTTTTTACTGTCATCGAGTGTGGACTTAACTGTCACTTTTGCTCCAAAGATTTACATCATTGCCCACCATCCTTCCAACTGACTATGACACGCATTGCTTCATGTTTTAAAGACGCATTTGGAATAAAATTTTTTAAACTGTAGTTATTGAGAACTAATTTTCTTTTCTTTGTAAAATGAAATTCACTCATTTTTAGTATATAGATTTAAAGCACTCTGACAAAAGTAGCCTTACCACAACCCAGGTATTGAATAATTTGGCCTTGTCCCTAAATTCCTGTGTGATTCCATACAGGAAGTTCATTCCTAACCTGGGCTAAGAGCAAATAATGATCTGCTTTCTGACCAAGAACCTAGTTTCTGACAAATTAAACAACAGATCATACCTTCTTTTCTCTCTATAGTTTCTACTGCTCAGTGGTTTTAGCAATTCATCTGTGTCCCCCCCAAATATCAATCCTTCACCCTTTTTCATTTAGTATTATTTCATTGTATGCATACGCCAAACTCTGCCTATCCATTCTGATGCTGATCGGTATGTAGACAGTTGCCTGTCCTAGATTATAATGAATAAAACTCTTAGGACTGGCAAACAAGGCAAATAAGGCTTTGCGTGGATATATGTTTTTTATTTCATTATAAGTGGAATTGATGGTTCAAATAGGATTAGTTCTGTAAGAATTTGCCAAAGCATTTTCCATAATGGTTATCAAAATTAGTGTTCTCCCCAGCAAAATAGGAAAGTTCTAGTTCCATATTTCATGAACACTTGTTTTTGTCAATCTTAACTATCTTAGGCTTTCTAGAAAGCATGAAGCACTATCTCATGATGGTTTTAATTTTCATTTTCTTAATGACTGATAGTGCTAAACATCTTTCATGTGCTTATTCACTTTGTATTATGTTATGAGTGTCTGCTATTTTTTTTCTTTTAATACCAAGGATTGAAACCAGGGGAGCTTAACCACTGGGCAACAATCCCCAGAGAGTTTTTTTTGTTTTTTTGTTTTTTAATTTTGAGATAGGGTCTCCCTAAAATGCTTAAGGCTGTGCTAAATTGCTAATGCTGACTTTGAACTTGTGATCCTCCTGCCTCAGGTCCTGAGCCACAGGGATTACAGGCCTGTGTACCATGCCCAGCAGAATTTTTTCAACTGTTCTTGTGTTATGTGTTGATTATTTCTTTGAAGGAGTTATTTTTGCATACAATAAAACACCAGTTCTCAACTATGATTTTCAGTAATTAATTAAATAAGGAAGGTACAACAAAGTTAGCAGAAAATGATTTTTCATCTTGCATTTTCTTAAATAATCTAGCATAATTATGCTAGATTAAAATGACAGTATCATTTCAGCCTATTACCTCAACTAGATTTCTGTAATGGTCTAATATTTTAAATAGAGAATGATTCAAGACTAACACAAAACTTGTTTAAAACATTGCTGATATTTCATACTGATACTCTTTAGTAATTTGTTCAATTTCTGTGGAAATTGTCTCATTTTAAAAAGTGTGTCCGCAGCAGGGCATGGTGGCACATGCCTGTAATACCAGCAGCTTGGGAGGCTAAAGCAGGAGGATCGTGGGTTCAAAGCCAGCCTCAACATGGGCAAGGCACTAAGCAACTCAATGAGATTCTGTCTCTAAACAAAATACAAAATGGGGCTGTGGATGGCTCAGTGGCTGAGTGCCCCTGAGTTCAATTCCCACTTCAAAAAAAAAAAAAAGTGTTCAAACTTTTAGGTCGTTTTCAAGATTAAAAGTGATTGGGTCTCTGTGTGGAAGGCATTTAGGGAGAGCTTCAGTTATTTTGCATAATAAACACTCAGGCCAGAGCATGCTGGTACATCCCTGTAATCCCAGAAGTTTGGGAGGCTGAAGCAGGAGGATTGGAAGTTGAAAGCCAGCCTCAGCAACATTGTGAGACCCTGTCTCAAAACTTAAAAATCAAAAAAAAGGGGGTGGGGAATGTGGCTCAGGGGTTAAGTGTTCCTGGGTTCAATCCCTAGTGTGAAAAAACAAAAATAAGCACTCAATAATTTCAGTTCCATTTTTATCACTGATCATTGAAATTCTAAAGTAAATATCAAATAATGAATTACAAAAATCCAGTTTAAATCATAAATAGAATGAGTAAATACATAAAAGTGTGGTTAATTTTTTTTTGTAATTTTGACAAGAAGTCGATAAATCACAGTCAGTGATAGTAGATTATACTTTTGTAAGATACTAGGAGTAAGGAAAAATCAATTCAATTAAGATTAAAATTGCATTTGATAAACAAACTATATTCTTCTTTTTAAGTTTTAAACTTAGTGCAGGAAGCAAATTAAATCTTCAGAGGCAAATCTATAATTATAGTACCGTTGAACTCATGAACACAACAGGTCATAATTCTCTCTTGAAATACATTTATGTGTTTACCCACACACTTCAAACTATGTAGTTAGTTACACAAGTAGTCTGTCATCTTAAAAAATGTTGACTTAACAAGAACTCAAATTCTACATTCACAATTCATAGGGAAAAAAAACCAACAAGATTATCAGGTTTGAATTTGAAGTTTATTTTGGCAAAGCTAAATGAAACTTGTTTTTACTTCCATTCCTAAGAAGTTTCTATTCCTTTATAACATATATTTTTAAAATAATCAAGTTTCTGCAAACCTAGCAATTCTCAAAATGTGATAGACCTTTGAAAGTAAAACATATAGCCATGAAATGTTTAGAAGTAAATAGAGGAAATAGTTTGGGATTAATGATTGCAAGAAATGTTCTTAGATATGTCACCAACAATACCACCTATGAAAGAAAAACTGAATATATTGTATGTCACCAAAATTATCTGTTTCTTTATACCTGACCCTCTGAAGCAGATGACGAGCCAAAGACTAGGACACGAATCTTGCATACCACCTATCACATCAAGCACTTGAATTCAGAATATAAGAACTCTAAATTCAGTAGTAAGAAACAAGTCCAATACAAAGTTGGGCACGAGACTTGAGAAGTCATTTCATAAAACAGAGTAAGTTGATGGAAAACATGCACAGGAGATCTTCAATGATATTGACCATTAAGAATCACAAATTAAAGGTGCAGCAACAAACTATTAAATATTAAAATGGCTAGAGTAAAACATAAAATCTAGTGGGGATGTAGAAGGGCTAGATTCCTCATACATTGTTAATGAGAAACTAACAAATGTTACTACTACAGCTTGGGAAATAGTCGGTGTTTGTCTAATTAAACTAACCCTATGCTTACCACAAGACTTAGTCATTTTTCTCCTTAGCATTTATTCTAGATAAATATTTTCATACAAGGACAAACTCTAGGAAGAGAGAAGTCACTGGTCCAACCACATAGCTTGTGAGAACTGGTTCACATTATACCGTACCTTATCTTGTAAGTTCACATATTCATAATTCCACAGAATCATAGCAGAATTTCGATGAACCAAGCAACAAAATATACAATTTTCAGCTTTCTAAGCTCAGTTTTTCAGATGACTACCCTTCTCTGAATTATATTATCATTTTCCATCATACACATTATTTTTATTCCATTGATCTAGCATTAGAAAAAATGAACTATTATTTCTGGAATCCCTCACCAAAACTAATCAAATAACAGAAAAGCTCCTTGGAAACATAATATTATTTTCTTTGGCATTATATAATAAGAGGCAAAGAGAATAGAAATAGGGATAGCCTACCATTTTCTAAAAGTAATAGTTCTACTCTAAATTGTCTAAGTCTATTAACCGAAATATCACATAAAAACTATAGTTCAATTAATCTATTGTTCCGAAACAAAAGCATTTGCTTCAGAATTAGAGGGTGGCAAGATCTCAACTGCATTAATCCTGTGGAAATCTAACTCTGGTAAACATTTTTAAAGGTTATTCAGCCTCATACAGATGTGAGGAATTTAAATCCAACGGATGTTACAAGGGAAATGTGTCTAAGTGGTACTGCTTGGCCATTGAAATTACAAGTCATCAAAAAGATGAATAGAGAATGTTGCTATTAAAGATAAGGAGCAGAAGTAATTGGAAACAAGAAAGGAACATACATTTCTCCCTAGCTATCTGCATTAAATCAGTAGAGAAATGATAAATAAACTACTTTTTAAGAAAGATAATAAGCTTTTAAAAAAACCTGGATTGTCATTTTATAATACTTCCAGAAAAAAAAAATGCAATTTTAAGGATCTTGCTTAGTGTTTCAGAACAATCAGGTCTCAGTGTATAAGAACTGGCCTGAAAGTGCTATGAGACCAATGAAAGAGTCAGACAGATGGAAAATTACACAAAATGCAGTTTGCTGGGTACTTACTAGCAGAAGCCTGGTCCTGGTGGCAGAAGGATCAGGTGGATACCCATGAGTTAGCCAGATTCAGTAGGCTTACAAAATGGTGATAATCAAAGTGCCTTCATCCAAGCTGAAATGCACCTGGGTTATCTTAAAAGAACATTGTGGATATCAGACACATTTCTGGTGCTGATGGTGCCAAGATCTGCATAGAAAATGTCACATACCACTCTGGTGGCTTTGGTTATTCATAGTATGCTGGGAAACTCTAGGGACAAGACAGACCAAGTGCAATCATCATGGATACCTGTCAGGATTTCTATAGTCATTTCATAACTGGCTCTTACAATCTCACATGTCCCTACTTCCATGACATGCCCTGAACTGGCATGGGGTTTTGGCATTGTGCAGGCAGCATGTCTTGAGGCCATTTACCTAGCTTGTAAGCAGAGTCCACAAGAGTACAGGCACATGCACAAAAAGATA
The DNA here is from genome assembly GCA_020662805.1 of Glaucomys volans. Lineage (NCBI taxonomy): Eukaryota > Metazoa > Chordata > Mammalia > Rodentia > Sciuridae > Glaucomys > Glaucomys volans. The sequence goes on along the minus strand of JAJEJO010050159.1, from coordinate 903,873 downwards.
GAAGGATTATGCAAAAAATAATAATCAATTTTTTCCATCAGGATTTCTAAGAAGCAAATCAATAATATATTATCTCTCAAAATAATCATATAAGGTCCAAGGGAGGTTCAATTTGGGTATTCACTTGTAACCTAAGGTGTATGACATTAGGGAGGTACTTCCAACATTTTGTCTTAATGAAAACGTAGACTCCAGGAAAAAATAGCAAAGACAGCAAAACACTGCAGCCACAAAACAGAAAAACTCATGTTTGCTAGGGACATGCAGATAGCATTCTGTCCTGAGCAGCAAAGCAATACTGCAGCATGGTTTCTGCTAGACAAGGTGGCGGCAGCTGGGTTCTGGTGTTGTCTGTACATATTGACCAACAGGATGGGGTCCCTGAGTGAGTCCTAAAACCAACACTGAGATGGCAAGTCAAACCCAGCAGCCAGCTGGAATGCCTGGAGGGACTTTCGTCAGTGCATTCAGGGTACAAGTTTTCACGATAGTCCCCACTTCAACAGAATCAGTGGGGACCAAGTGAGGAGGACTGGGCATTCCTCACACTGTAAGAAGAAATGGCAGATCCATTCAGGGAGAATAGAAAGTACTAAGACACAGGTAGATAGTAGTAAGAAGTTATCATGTGGTATCAGACAGTGGACAGGCTGTAGAAAACACTAATGCACACTACATTTCAAAAAGCTAGAGGAAAGGATTTTGAATATTTTCCTCATTCAGTGCAGAAGGCACAGAGACAAACCCACATTCTTATAGACATCTGATACTCAACAAAGGTATGTTGAAGGAGAAATGGTCTTTATATTAAAAAATGGTGCTGGGAAAACTGGATATCCATTTGTAGAACTAAATTAGGTCCCTCTTGCCCTGCACAAAAGTCAAATAAAAATGTATCAAAGACTTAGGAATTAGACCAGACTCCTTGCAAATGCTAGAAGAAAACAGGGTCAACACTCCAGGTGGAGGAAATATCGAGATGACCCCTAATGCTCAAGAAATAAAACCAAGAATTGTTAAAGTGGGACATCATCAAATTAAAAAGCTTCTGCACAGCAAAGGAAATGATTAAGAGTGTGAAGAGAAAGCCTGCAGAATGGGAAAAAAAAGAATCCTTGCCAACTAATTCATTGACAGGGGATTAATATCCAGAATATATAAAGAATTCAAAAAGCGTAACACCACACACACACACACACACACACACACACACACACAATTGAATGATCAATAAATGGGCAAAATCTAAGCAGATGTTTCTTAAGAAACACCAGTGACCAAATACAGGGGGATAATATGCTCAACATCTCTAGCAATAAGGGAAATGCATATCAGAACTACACCAGAATTTCATCTCACTCAGTCAGAATGCAATCACTGGGAACACAAATAAAAATAAATGCTGGTGCGGATATGGAGAAAAAAGGATGCGCACATTGTTGGTGGAACTGAAAATCACTACAACCATTGTGAAAACCAGTATGGAGATTTCTCAAAAAATTAGGAATGGAAAGTTCATATTCACCCAGCTTTCCCACTCCTTGGTATTTATCCAAAGGAACTAAAATCAGCATAGTATAGTGATACAAGCACCCAATGTTATAGCAGCACAACTCACAGTAGCCAACTTATGGAACCAAATCCAGGTGCCCATCAGAGGTCAAATGAATTAAGAAACTGCAGGAGAGGAGGGTGAAAGGTGGGGACAGGAAGGGCAGTATAATAAATCAGGCATTATTACCTTATGTACATACATACATATATGACTATATGATCAGTGAGATTCTACATCACGTACGACCAGAAGAATGAGAAATTACGCTCCATATATGTATGATGTGCCAAAGTGCATTCTACTGTCATGTATAATGAATTAGAACAAATTTTAAAAGTAAAACAACAAAGATTAAAAAGAAAAAGAAAATGTGGTATACTTACACAATGGAGTTTTACTCATTAAAAAAAGTGGAAGTATGATTTTGGTGATAAATGGATGCAACTAGAGAACATGCCAAGTGAAATAAGCCAGTCTCAGAAAATCAAGGGTCAAATGTTTCATCTCATATAAGGAAACTGGAACAAAGTAAGGGGGAAGATAGGGGGATCAAGTATTGTAAAGATAGATAGAAGACCAGTGAAGTAGAAAAAGGAGATTGAGAGGGAGCAGGGAGGGACAGGAAAGGAAAGGAAACATAATATGAATTTTAAAAATTGTGCTAATTGTGCTATGTATATATACATAGCACTACTTTGGAAAAAATGAATAGATAAGTGAAAGAAAGAACAAGAGAGTTGAGGATGGGGAATGAGGTAGGAGAGGAAGAAAAAGGGGGGAAAGAAATGGAATAAATTTGGGCTGGGGTTATAGCTCAGTTGGTAGAGTGCTTGTCTTGCAAGCACAAGACCCTGGGTTCAATACCCAGCACCACAAAAAAAAGAAAAAAAATGGAATAAATTAGATTCCACAGATGTACGATTATGTCAAAATTGACCCAACTAGTGTGCATAACTGTTATGTACTAATAAAATTATAACGCATAAGAAATTTTTAGTGTTTGAGGCCATAGATATATTTACTTTGATTTAAATATTATACAATGTATGCCATGTATGGAAACATTATAAGGAATTCCATTAATATACACAATTTTTAACATTTTATATATCAGTTAAAATTAATTGAAGTATAAAAATTGGACTTACGGATCCTCCAAAGGACTGGCTCTTCAATAAGTAAAGAAGATTGCCTTTTATTTCCAGAGTCCCAGAACCTATTACAGTGTATGATCTCATTAGGACTGAAGTAAATGTTTTTTGAATAAAAAATAAAGGTATATTTTAAAAACATAGTCTGAGGTCTCAAAGTACCTGATCTGTATGCTTGTTGCACAATTTCATTGAAATAAATACAATTAACAGTAAGTATTTTGGAACTTACATTACAATTTTATAGAGTGATTTTAAGTATGTAAATCTAATAATTTTCAAATATAAAATTATGATTATATTTTTTATAATCACTTTTCTCAATATTCATTTTTTGTATTTTTAATGCACAAGAGATTAGGAGCACATTTGCAAGAAAGAAAACTCATTCTTCATCAATGAAAATTTTATAAAATGCTTTAGATTATTTATGTGCACAAGACTTAAAGCTACATATGCCACTAGATAAATTAATGCTGATTCAAAATTCAGTGTCAAAAAAAAATCTCTAGTGGGTCAATTTAGGATAAAAGCTCTTTTAAAAATTGACAAATGCTGAAAATCTAACTTCATTATAAAACAGCAATAAAAACTTTTACAAGTTACTACCGTGGCAAAGGAAGGCCATGTCCTTCCTCTGAGCTAACTGAACACTTCCATGAACATCTTTGTCTTCAGCAGAGGGTTCTAGGTATTCATTGTTGAGTAACTGGAATTGGCTAAGGAGATGGAAACTGCCATTTTCACACCTGAGAATTGAAGTCCCTGGAAACTTGTGACCAGCTTTCTCACTGTTGTTTCCGCTGATACGTGGGGCCTAATAATTCTGTGCTGGGTGCTCTCCTCTGGATTATAAAATATTTAGCATCCAGTAGCTACAGCATGAACTCTCTCCCACTTTTCACGCATTTAAAATAATTAAAAATATCTCCAAATATTGCTAAATAGTCCCCTGTACCTTAAACCACCTGTTGCTGAGAATTACTGACTCTAGGATAATTTGAGGTTGTAGAAACTGCTAGAGAAGGCAACCACAACTACATATCTGTAGTGGAGGTATATTGTTAGTTTGCTTATTTTGCTGCATCTTTGGGTTACCTGGAACAGTAAAAAATTAACAGATTTTAAAAAGCAGTGACTTGGATTGTAGCCAGATATAATTCATCATGTGACCAGGGTTAAGGGACTTGAATTTTGATATTTCTAGAGATCATTTTTAATGTGAATGTGTCAGAGTTCTGAAATTCCATGTTTTCTGGCTTTGCCCAGATATATAAATTTGAAAATATCTGTAATATTTATTAGCTACTGCATTAAGCTGTCAGTGGACCAATAACATTCTACAAAGAAATATATCCTCCTTAAAGGGGAGGTATCTAATCTCTAATAAAATTTTATTTTGGTAAACTAGAAAATAAATAAGCATGTTTATAGTTTGTAATAAAAAGCTATTTTTTCATAAGCATTTAATCTAAATTATGATATTTCATGCTAATTTTATAAATGAGAGCAGCAATAATACTGGAAGTATTCATTTTTGGAATAGATACGATAAGGCTCCAAGATTTGCATACCTGAAAAATGTCTCAAGAACACATCTGGTTTATCAATTAAATTGAATTTATTCCAGATTGTAGAAAACATCCCAAGTTGTATGGTTTTCTGATTTGTTATGTTGCCTTCTAAATTCTTAAAAAAAAAAATCAAATGGCATTTGCATGATATTTAGAGATAGAAATACTAAAATTTCAACTTTTTATCTGAAAAGAATGTTTTTTAAAAAGGGATGAATACTCATAAATTATTATATAATCACCAATCTTTTAATTCATAAAGTAAGATTTTCTTTATGGCAACAGCTTACATTTGTATATAGAGGCAACATAATCTCAATTCTGTTAGTGGACTAGACTGAGTTTTCTTTCCTCCACTGGAACTATGGACATTTACAGAGTAAATATAAGAAGGAGAGATCCAACATTCATACCTTGGTTCATACCACACACTCACACACACACACAAGGTTTTTTTGTTTTTCTCTCTCTCTTTTTTTTTAATTGCATTGAACCCAGGGGCACTCAACCACTGAGCACATTCCCAGCCCAATTTTGTATTTTATTTAGCACTAAGTTGCTTAGTACCTTGCTTTTGCTGAGTCTGGCTTTGAACTCACTATCATCCTGCCTCAGCTCCCCAGTCACTGAGATTACAGGCGTCTGCCACCATCCCTGGCTAGAAGGTTTTTATATGTAACCAAATGAACATGGATTTATGCTGTTACCCCTCCAACACTGACCCACTGATTTGTCCATTGGCATGGAGTGGGGAACTGGAGGTACCTGAGAAGAACTTCAACCATAGATTGAATTGTTCTGAATGGTAAAGCATGCTCTGTTGGGTGCGGTGACCCACTTCTGTAATCCCAGTGACTCAGGAGGCTGAGGCAGGAGGATCTCCAGTTCAAAGTCAGTCTCAGCAAAGGTGAGGCACTAAGCAACTCAGTGAGACCCTGTCTGTAAATAAAATACAAAGTAGGGCTAGGGATGTGGCTCAGTGGTTGAGAGTCCAAGTTCAATCCCTGATATCCCTCCCTGCCGAAAAACAATTAAAGCAAGCAAACGAAAAAAAATTATATGCTCTGCTTCAAGGAGGGAGCATCAGAAAGCAGAGGTGATTCTGTGTGGCTAGTAGTTCACATCCAAACACTCTTTGTATCTAGAAGATCTATTAATGTAAATGACTGAGGAAGTAAGCCATTTATGTCAGGAAGGAAAGAGCCTTACCAAGACTCAGCTAAGCATGAATGATGAGGAGTATGCGGGTGTATTGTGTGTCAATAACCCCTGAGAATACCAGAATTCAGCACCCTGCAACTCCTCACTACTGCCATTTCTAGGACATTGTACGTGCTAGTGTGAACAAGGGCTTTAGCAACTGAGGTCAGTGGAGTTGTGCCATGGCCATCCAGTGGGGGGACATCACCCAGTGTCACATTGCAGCAGAGTAGAGAAAGAAATAGGAAAACTTTTGAAGAAAGAAGCCTATGAGCACTCACGGTTTTGAAAAGTCTTGGGGAGACATTCACTGTCCCAGGACAGATCCACTGGGACTGACTGAGTGATTTAATGAGTTTCCGAGTGCTCTGGGGCAAACAGGTGGAATTCTGTTCCTGAGCTGAACAGGGAGTCTGAGCCACTGATGTTCATTAGCTTGGTATGAATGTGACAGCATGATGATCCACAGATCGAGGAGGCTGATGACATCTGTAATAATGGCTTGACTTTTGTCGACTCTAGGTGTGAAGAAACTTTTTGTACCCCTCTCCATGTGTAGATGGGAGCATTGTCAATATCCTGTTCCCTTAATGCAGCCAAGAATAGAAGAAAACTTACTAAATGAGTTCTAATGTTCTTCAACTTTCAAATATACAATCTATTAAGTTTTTACAAAATATCCGTGACATTCAAAATACTAAAAAGTTGATCATGTCTTCCATGGCATCCCCATTGCCTAGAAGTCTTTCTTGACAACTTGATTTTTCTCACCCTGTGCTCCTTCAACCATTAGAAAGGCTGTAATTCTAGTCCCCTTCCATCTGTCAAATCAACCATGGAGTTGATATTAAAGGACCGAAGGGCACATTGCATCTCCACATGTAATAATGAATCCTAACCAGTAATCATTCTAGAACATCTTGTATTTCTAAGCACTTCTCTAAAAGTGGTCCATGCAGTCCTGGTTGGTAATTCGCAGTGCATCTTGCAGTGTCTTGGATTGAGAGGACAATAGGCTCCATTAGAAAATGGATGGGACTTGGGATCAGAGGTCTCCAGGAGACCAATCTTGCATTCTCACCATATGAATTGTAAAAACTGAGAAAAATTGTTAGACCGCTCTAAGGATTAGAATCTTCATCCTTAGAAGAGATCATGACTTCTCAGGTTTTGTGAAGATTCAATTACAACAATTTGTAAGAATACATCTTGCACACACTCTGATGCTGACAAAGTGCTCAACAGTACTATAATTACACACAAGCAAAATCTGTACCAAAGTGAATTGGAGAAGGTCGACTGAAAACAATATCCACAAACAACTGACATCTGGGAGAATGATTTTAATTTTGGTAGTGGATACATTTGAATCTAGTGCCACTAAGGGTGAGGATTTATTTATTTATTTATTTACTTATTTATTTATTTTTTGCAAAATATACTGCAAGTTGCTATCTCATTTGTTTTCTAATTAATATTCATGGATAGCATTGTAGAATAATCATAATGGTAGGCTCCTTTTTCAAGAGGGACTAAAACTGATTTACAGAAATTGAATAATTTCCATAGGTATTGAGGTTATAAGAAGAAAGAAGGAAAAACTATACCCCTTCTCTATTATCTCTGCCCATACTATCTTTCACATCAGACTTTAAAATAAAATATTTTACAATTTTGGTTTCATTGAACAGAAGCAGATCCAGTAGACCATGTATGCAATTTGAACAGTACTTTGTCTTCAGATCATGATCCCTGAAGCAAATGATTTTCAAAGTTTTCACTTCCTGCATCTTCTTATACAGACCATTCCTCAGAACAAACATAACTCAAATAGAAAAACAAGCAAACAAGAAAATTATGACATTTGCAGGTAAATGGATGGAACTGGAGATTATCATGCTAAGTGAAATAAGCCAATCTCCAAAAAACAAAGGCTGAATGTTTTCCCTGATAAGTGGATGATGATATAGAATTGGGTTGGGGGAGGTGGGGAGTGAGAGACAAATGGAGGAACTTTAGATTATGTACAGGTAAATGAGAAGGGGAGACAGTGGGGGTATGAAAAATGGTGGAATGAGACAGACATCATTACCCTATGTACATCTATGATGTATGATTAGCAAGAATGGTGTGAATCTACATCAGGCACAACCATAGAAATGAAAATTTGTACCCCATGTGTGTACCATAAATCAAAATGAAGTCTGTAAAAATTGAAAAAATAAATTAAAAAAAAAAATTGTCACTGGCTTTTACTGCTTGACTATCTATTGTTTGTGAAAAGCCATGAAAGGGAGACCAAGACCCCACCAACTAGAAGTGAGTAGCTAATGCCGGCACAGGTCTAGGATCCTGAAGGCGTCTGGGTAGTACTGAGAATGAAAGAAATCAGCAGAGTCAGACTGAGTTATTATAAAACTGAAAGCAATAAACAGCTACAGGACTCCACGGCTATGTGACCAAATAATTTAATAATACACTGTAAAAGCAAAACTGATTTAATAATTCACCATAGAAGTAAACACACATAGAACAGCCAGGGCTTCTGCGACTTCCTCACATTAGAGCCTAACATTGTAGGTACCATCATTAAAACACTTAACTCCGTGGAAATAACAGCTCATTCTGTTCTCTTTTTAAGGGAAAATTCCATAATTATTTGCTAGATACACTCACTACATTGATGCTGCTTTAAAATTATATGTTTTCAAATGCTTCTCATTAATAGAAAATTCAAGTTCAAGGGCACACATTTTAAAGAGCTTTATCTTAATGACCCTTTAGATATGACCTTTGAGAATATCTCATTATTTATATGCTCAGGTTCTCTCAGGCTATGAAAAATGAACACTGTTCCTGGAACTTATTTTCATTACTTTTCCTGCTGATATTTAGGAGACAATTATATGGGTAGCTTCTGCTCAGCCTCTGAACCACAATATAAAAATCCATTTAGAATTGTATTATGACTGAAGCTAAATCTGCTTTCCAATTGCAGTTTTGGTCCATTTAGAATTAACTCCTTATGGTCGTTAGGAACAATATTTTATTTCATAGTTTATTTTATTTCATAGTTTCATAGTTTCTGCTACATACACAGAATAGCCTAGAAAACATGAAACTGAGGAAAATTTGCAAACTTGGAATTTTGGGCATAGTTATTGCTATTAAAAATTATATTTCCCAGTCAAGGTTCAGTGTTGATACAATGTACCCGCATGTTGTTAACAATATACTTTCACTTATGTCCTCTTTGATTCAGCTAAAGAAGAGAAGCCCATTTGTTATAGCAACAGAAAACAGATTAAAATGTTGTGTTCCCCAGGGAGAGTCTCCAGCACTATCGGGAGAGTCAGCCTCACCTCAATCCCAAATCCCCTCCCTGTAGCCCACCCCATCCCTTCCCCTCCCTATAGCCCCACCCTAATCCTTTCCCGTGCCCTATAAAATTTGACAACAAAAGAACTAATGCGTGATTTTCCCGGCATACCGCTTTTAGGTGTAAGGGAGGTCGTCGCTGGCCAGCTAAAATAAAGGTTTCTTTTGGCTTTACGTGGTCGGCTTGGATGATTTTATTTTCTTTGGGTACAACACATTAACTTATATTATCTTACCTAATAGCTATTTCCCTCTCATTTAAAAAATATTAATCATGTATTAAATTCAGATCACAAAAATATTACTTTTAAGTAAGCATTTTATCCAGAATAGTTTTAATTTATAAAATATGGCAAAAATTGTACAAAGAGGTACTATGTGTTCCATGCCCAATTCACCCCACTAGTAACACCTTGCAGTAGTATAGTATATTTCTTAAATTAATGAGTCAATATGAAATACTATTTATTATCAAAAGTCCATACTTTATTCATATTTCCTTAACTTTTACCTAAAGAACATTTTATCCTATGAACTGATCCATGATATCACATTATATCTAATAATCTTGATTTTTAGACACATTTTTAACTGAGCTGTCTTCTCAGACACACTCTTCTTGGTATGGGGTGTCCTTAACAGTCTTGCTCAGTACTGGTCAGTTATTTGTAGATTGTACCTCTAGTGAGATTTTTCTTAGCAGCGAGTCCTGATCAGTCTTGTTTTATGAGATTATGGGACGAAACCCAGAGAGGTAAAGTGATCTTTCTATCAGGCCACATCAAGACTACTGATTAATGTTAATAGTAAGCTTGATTATCAGCCTGAGAGTTTGTCAGGTTTCTCCACTTTTTACTCTTTCTCTTTTTCTAGTACTATCCTTGAAAGCCAAATCAATGGGAAAGTCAGGAAGGAAGACAAAAATAAAGAACACAGGAGGAATCTTAACCACCACGTACCTACAACCATATTAACCACAAACACATAAATCCTTACACCAAAGAACTGTTTTTCTCAGTTCTTATGACCTGATAAATGTCCAGCTTTCAACAAATATAAGATGTACCCAAGGCGGACACAGGAAAATGAAATCAAAAAGTAAACAATAATCTGAAAAGACAAACAACATCAGAACAATATGTGAATATGACAGAGATGTGGAAATTATAAGAAAGAGAATTGAAAATACCACTGATGGACAAAATCAAGGGCTCTTATGGAAAAGGTGAACACCATAAACTCATTTAGGGAAAAGAAGACCACAAGAAAACTTAGCAGAATGACAGCACCTGAGAATGAATCACCAGGAAATGCTAGCAACCCAAAGCTCTCTAAGGGAAATAAAGAAGGGTGTTGGTGGGCCTCATCAGAAGACTGGAAATGGCTGGGGAGCAAACCCTTAACTTGAATGCAGACCAACAGAAAATTCACAGGCAGAAAGCAGATCGAACAGGAGAAGGAGCATGAGGAGGAGGAGATCCTTTGTGAACCAGGGTGGTTTCCAAAGATGTATAGACTCATCTTTGGAATACAAAAAAGAGGAGAAATGGTGGAGCAGAAGCAATATAGTTGAAGATCTTAATAACAGACACAAAATGTCAGACCCAGAGGCTCTTAGAAGACCATACAGGACAAATAATAAAAATACCATATGTAGGCATGGCATTTGGAAATGCAGAAAAACAAAAATCAGGAGAAAATCTGGAAATAAGAAACATCATAGTATCGAAGGAACTTAGTAACTATAGTGGGCTTATCATCAGGAACTAAGTAAGCAAGAAGAGAATGGAACAAAATATTTAACTGGTTGAAAAGAAAAAAAGGACCCCCCACCAATATGGAATTTTATTTCCATCAAAATTCTCCTTCAAAAGAAAAAGGGAAATAAGCATTTCACCAGGCAAATGAAAACTAAAAAATTTGTTTAGTGGCACACCTGCTCATAAAAATGTTTAAGGCAGATCTTCATAGAAAAATAAAATGATATAAATCAGAAATGGGCCCTATATAATAAAATAAATGAAGGCAAAATAAAATATTTTTTTCAGCTGGGCACAGTGGCACATGTCTCCCAAATCACTGGGAGGCCAAGGCAGGAGGATCACAAGTTCAAGGCCAGCCTCAGCTATTTAGGGAGACCCTGTCTCAAAATCAATAATGAAAAGAGCTGGGTATGTCTGGGTGGCAAAGCTTTCCTGGGTTCGATCTCCAGTATCAAAATAAAATAAAATATTTTTCTCATTCTTAATTGATGTGAAGGTAGTCATCTAATAATAACAACAAGCTATTGGGTGAGCATAATATGTGGATAAGGGGAAAAGAATGACAGGAATACTATAAGGGACAGAAGCTTGGGGACCACACAGTTGGAAGGCTCCTGCATCGCACTTGAGGAAGTAAGGGTGTTGAAGGGAAGACTCGGATTGGTTAAAAATATACATTGGCCCCTTGAGGGTGAAGGCTGAAACATTGTTTTTAAGAGTATAGTTGATTTGGTAAGAGAAGAGATACAACAGCATCCTATAAATGGATGAAACACTAAAGAAATCCAACCATATATTATCTGTAAGAAATCCATTTCTAATATAGACATTTAAAGCAAAGAAGTGAAGGAATAAATGTCATGCTAACCGTGAGAAAAAGCAGCATTAACCATATTAATTGAGGACAAAGAAAAATTTGTGAGCTTGTATTTGGTGACAAGTTTTTAAATACAGCACTAAAAGCATGAGTCATGCATAACTCGTGCATAACAAAAGATAAATTAGACATTCTTAAAACTAAGAAACTACCATTTCACACGAAGTACTATTAAGAGAATGAAAAGAGAAGATACAGATTGGGAGAAATTATTTACAGAACAGTTTTTACATGTGACCAAAATACACAGTGGTATTGCATATCTAAAACTCAATAGCACAAAACAACCCGACTTTAAAAATAGGTAAGTAATCTATTAAAAAATACTTCTCCAAAAAAGATTTTTAAATGGCAAGTAAGCATATGAAACATGGCATTATTTTCCACTGGTGAATTTAAAACTGAAAAAATTGGATACCCCTTCATACCTATTAGAATGGCTAAAATATAAATCACTGACAAATCAAATGCTGTGGATGTGGAGCAATAAGAACTCTAATTTCTTGCTTGTAGGACTGCAGTCATATATCCACTCTCTGACAAAGCTAAATATCTTCTTACTGTATAATTCAAAAGTCATGCCCTAGTTATTTATACAACCAATTTGAAAATATGTGCACACAAAAACTTGCATGTGAATGCTTTTAGCAGTTTTATCCATTACTACCCCAAACTGTAATCCACCAAAGTATCCTCCAACAAGTGAATAGAAAAATAACTTGTGGTATAACCATTGGAAGCAGTTATTCAATAATAAAAGAAATGAGCTGTCAGTCAAGATACAGAGAGACATGGATGGACCTTAAATGCATAATGCAATGTATAGATGTCAGTCTGAAAAGGCTATGTTGTGTATGATTCAAATCATATGACACTTTGGAAAATGTCATCCCCCTTAGGTGAGACCTAAGCAATGGAACATGAGGAATTCCCTTTTTCAAGGTGGAATAGGCTCCGGCAAAATGTTTTTCCACACAAAGTAGGTTTTTGTTATGGGAAACTCTCTGGGTTTATTGAACAGTGATTTCTCTTCACATTCCTTTGCCAGAGGCACCAGGCAATCTTCACCAGATCTGCACCGCGAGGACTTAGTGGGATTTCTGCAGGTAAAATTCATGAAAGTGCCTTGAAGACTATGTTCCCAGGTGTGTTTCTTGTTCGTGCTTGTCAACACTTAGTCTCCAGAAATATGTCAAAACTACCATTTAAGTGTTTCCTCCAGTGGCTGCAATGTAGGTCTGAAGATCTAACAACCCAGACTCTCTGGGTTCACCTGTCTCTGCAGATTTTGGAACTGCGATTTCCCTTTCATCTTAAGTTCTCAAGTTGCTTTAAGATAATTCCTGATTTTTAATTCTAGCTTTTGTCTTGTCATCCTAAGGACACGTATCACAACATCCAAGCTTTTACATTTCAGAGGTGAAAACGAAAATTAATTACTGTAATTTCAAGAAGTATTTAAAGATAAATTAAAAGGGTACATTAGTTTATACTAACATTGAATGAACATTTTTCAAAATAAAATGTTATTATTTAGACAACTTCTATATTCTGAAATGACGGGAAACTTGAAAGGGAAAGTGATTCAGGGAAGTTATTTCTTTTTTTTTTATTCTCTCATTTTATTGTTCACATAATAGAGCAGAGGTTCTAGAAATTCTGAAAGATAACGAAAAAAGTAATTTGGTGTGACAATTCCTTGGGAATATCTAGGTGATTTAGGGGGAAAGATATTTGATTTAGATTTTTTGAATCCATACAAATAATTATGAGGTATAACACTCCCCTGAACATTTTCTTAATATTTAACAATATTTAAACATTTAAACAATGTTTTATAAAAATCACTAATTTTACCAATATGCATGCCTGGCAATAGGCAGGTGACAAGCTCTTGCTGGTGGCGATCAGGAGAACACCAGAGGAAACAAAGATCAGCTCTGCTGTCAGCTTCACCCTGGTGCAAGACAGGTGTGCCATTCATTATGAGATAGAAATATTGTTTTAAGAATAGAATTTTTGGGTTTAGATTTTTAAATAAAGAGCAGATATTTGTGAAAATTAAATATTCACTCCATGGTTTCCTTGGAAACAGGATAGTTCTTTAATGTTTTCAAAAATCTTACCGCATCAAGATTTCAAAGGAAATGTCAAAAATCAGAGTTTGCAAACTGCGCAGTGGAGTGCCTCCGGATACTGCAAAGAACCCACAGAAATGCCAAGGGTAATTCAAATGTTTGTGGGAAAGAGGAAGATTCTTGACATTCATCAGGCACTGTGTGAACCCACAGCTCAGGATACGCCACGGCTTCAGCATAGATCATACATGCGTGTTGGCGATGACGTCTTTGCAGAGTTGATTTTTACAGTTTCTCTGATATAAAGCATGTGTGAACATCAGTGCAGAAAAGTACATTAGATGATCTCATCTCTTTTTGTACGGTTTGAGAAAGAATATAGTGCATACAGCTTCTGTTGTAGGAAACTGTAGTTATTTTAGAATGAAATTACCATTTAATAATTAAGCTCTAAGGCATTGTTTGTTAGACTTGGGAAACCACAAAAAAAAAAAAACCCACAATTCTTGAGATAGTAAAAGTGCCAGAAAACAGAAAATTTTGAGAATCTCTTGCCTAAAACTTAAATTTCTATGTTATAAAATGAAGAATCAATGAATCTTAGAATGAAAAATCTTAAACGGAAAAGTTTGACTATTAGTGGTTTAATTATAACTCTTATGAATGGAAGTTATAACGAAGTCAATATTTACCAAAGGGCATCATACTCAGCATATTTGGGAAAATAAACTTTCTGGGACAAAAAAGGTTGTAGAATGAAATGTTTATTTTCCTTTCTAATTCTTTTTCTTTTATTTTAAATACACAGATTGATTTTTAGTGACAGAATATAGTTAACACTTGCTGTCCCAGCAGATAACTAAACTAGATCACCTATTTTCTTCCAAATACAAAACTATTTAGATCAAACACAGGCCCATAATGCCATTGAATATGTGGTCTACATAGTTTTCTTATTTGTTTAGACTCTTCTTCAAGTCCTGACTTTTGATTTAGATGAAATCAGAAGTGCTCATGATATTTAGAACTATCATTTAGTTTAGTGCTAAAGTGTCTTTTATTGAAGCATCACTCTTATAATTACAAACATTAGTAGGCTGACAGGTCTAATTACATATTCAATTATGTGTCTGAAACGTTATTTAGGCTTTAAATGCTTACTTTCCTGGTAACTGTAAAATTAATAGTCCTAAGATTGCTTCTAAAGGAATGATTATGGAAAAATTTCATCATGGTCTGTAAGCGTACTATGAAGTTTCAGTTCTGCCATTCAGTTAATTACCTTTTGGGAAAGTAAACATGGCCATTTTAATAATTTCAAGTGTTCCATTCAGTGGCGTTAGGTGTCTCGTCATTGCTGCTTAACTATCACCTCCATTCATCCATGGTATAGTTGCAGCATCACCAGCTCAAACTGCATGCTTAACCACTCATCTCTCAAGGTCCCTTGCTCCCAGCTTCCAGCAACCACCTTTCTGCTTTGTCTCTGTGAGTCTGACCACACTAGGTGTCCTTAATTAAAATCATCTAGTATTTGTCCTTCTGTGCACAGTTGAGTTCACTTGACATGCTGTTTTCTACGTTTAACAATTTGCAGAATGATATAGCTTGGATATTGAATATCCCTAAGGGACCATATGGTAAGGGGTTGGTCCCTAGAGTGAAGTTATTGGGACGAATTGGAACCTTTAAGAGGTGGGACCTGATGAGAGGTCCTTATGTTCCTAGAGGTGTGTCTGCAAGTGGATTGTGGGATCCCTGCCTCCTCCTGCTTCTTTTTTGCTTTCTGGCCATCATTTGTTTTTGTTCTATCAAATGTTCCCACCATGATGTCCCACCCTCGTCAAAGGCCCAGAGCAATACGGTCACCTGTCCTTGGATGGGAGTCTCTAGGACAGTGAGCCAAAATAAGCCTTTTCTCTTTATAATTTATTTATCTCAGATATTTCATTATAGTAGCATGGAACTGACATCTGGCATGTATCAGAGTGTCTTGTTTTTGATGCATAATAATATCTTATTTTTGTATATTACATATTTTATTCATCCATCAACAACAGGTTGTTTTCACCCTTTTGGCTATTGTGAACAATGCTTCTGAGAAAGATGGATATACAAGCACATTCCTATTATTTTATATTTCCATTATTTAATGGAAATGATTGCATGTGACCTTTTGGTGTCTTTGCGTGTGTGTGTGTGTGTGTGTGTGTGTGTGTGTAACGGCCCTGGCAAACGGTCTTCTCTTGGAGCATTTCTGACTAACACTGCTTTCACAATTATGGCTTTTTTATAGCATCATTTTTCCTTACCTGATAGAACTTATTCTGAATTTTCTATAATATTTACTTATACTTAATTCAGTATTATCATTGCCTCATTATAGTGTAATCTCCATGAAGGCAGAGAACTTGTCCAGCTCTGTTTATTGTATTTTATGTGCCAAATATCTGACTCACAGACTATAAACATGGAAAGATAATGTGAATATTTATATATACATGTGTAAGTATACATATATATGTATATATGCATATATATATATATATATATATATATATATACTTTACTACATGGTTTTTCCAAATTTCAGTTAGCATTCTCTACAATATTACTATCATTCCCATCATCTTAACTCAGAGTAAACCAGAACTTACCAGAGGATCAACTCTACTACTCTACCCTTTCTTCCGTGATGATACCTTCTATCTTCCTTATGACATCTGGGATTTATTAAACATTTTGTTGAATGGTATCAATGATATCAATGGCATCAGTGGTATTTCTGGGATATTGTGCAAACATGGAAAGGTTAGCTGCTGAAAGTAGATATAATAACATAAAGAATTCTCAGAGCATTTGCTTTTTCAAAGAATTAAAATAAGGCTAGGGATGTAGCTCAGTGGTGGAGTACTAGCCTAACGTGTGAGACCCTGAGTTTGAACCCTAGCACCACACACACAAGAAATAATAATAAGAATTTTTGTATTGTTCCAATCTTTATTTGTCCTGAAAAATAAAGTGCTCCTAACTGTCTTAGATTTTGAGAGCAAAGCTATTTAAAATATAACTAAATTGAGTTTTACTTTAAAACAATGTAGGAACTGAAATGAACATTCAGACACTGTTTAAAAAGGCTGCGTGCATGTCCACATAAGCAATTAAATAGAAACTCAGAATCATCTTTCCATTTAATTGAAGACATTATACATTCTTTAATCTATCATCCATTTGTGCAGATATATATAATTACATAAAATTATATGTATGAGTATATATATATACACATATATATATATACATATGTATGTATATATATATAATTTTTGGCCACTTTCATTCCTTTATTCATTGACTAAATCTTTCCCAGCAGTTTTCAGCAGCTAGCAGTGGAAACCTTCCATGTGTCCTTGAGTATCCCAGTAAAAATGTGCATCACCTTCCTGGAGCCTGGAAGGGCAGACGCTTCTCCGGTAGAATACTGTATGTTATTGATGGATTCAGAGGATCCCAAATTCTCAAGTACTTAAGTTTTCTAAGCAGCCTGATTCAGATTAAGTGAAGGACTTTAAAAGTCAGTCCTTCAGCTGAAATACCCAGGGACTGAAATCAGAGCCCTACGTGTTAAGGCTTATTAGTATTAAATCAATATTTGTCAAGCACCTCATTAGTCAAAACAGAGCCAAGTGTCTCAATGGCAGAGTCGTTGACAATGTTTGACTTCCCTGTCCCTGGGGTACCTGGGAAATCATGCAACAGGACAGAAAGGATCACATTGTATTGTTAACAACTTCACTTCACGAGGAATATATAAGGACCATAGAGTTTCATGAATCAAATTATATTGCAATAGCATTCAAAACAAAGTCATTGTTAGCATGAGGAGTATCAGACGTCCATGCATTTTTCTAACTTAGAGATTAATTATGAACGATGTATATGGTATGGGACTGGAGAGGGATAATACACCTACAGAGGCACACACCTATATACAGGTACTTTTCCTTCTTAAACATTCTTATATTAATTGTTGTCCCTCCTGGTTATATTTTCACTAACTATGCTTTCATTTTTATTGCAATGCAATTCTTGTATTTCTTTAATTTTCAGTAGAATGCCTGACTACTTCTGGATAATTTTATGTGTGTTTCAATTTTTTTTGGGGGGGGCGGGGGACTGGGGCTCAAATCCAGGGCTTCACACAGGCAAAGCAAGTTCTTAACCACTGAGCCGAATCTCAGACTTCCAACTACTTGATTTTTGCTGTTGTCTTTGTTTCCTGAGATTATCTTTAGGCATCAGCACGGAGAGGTTAAATCTTCCTGAAAGAAGGGTGGTCAAAATGAAATCCAGTAGAAAAAGCAATTGTTAAAATGTCTATTTCATTTTTAATTTTTAAATTATAGTATCACTTGCATATAATAAACTGCATCAATCCTGTGCTTATTCTATGAGAGTTGACATTCGTGTGTGTGTGTGTGTGTGTGTGTGTGTGTGTAACCATATGCCCATTTCTCCTTAGAAAGGTCCTTTTTGAGATTTCGTGCTCAGTTTCATCACCTGCAGAGGCAACTACTTTGTGATTTAGGTATTAGACATTAATTTTTTTTTAACTTTAAAGAATTTGGACCATAAAATATCCATTTATTTCACTCAGAATTATGTTTGTGGGTTCCATCCCTCTTGTCCCATGTTGTAGGTGGCCCCCTTTTATTGCTGCTGGCATTCCTTGATACATAGCTACATAATGCATTTACTAGCTCTCCTGCTGAGGGCAGTCGGGTGTTCCCACTCGGGCTGTCATAAACAAGACCATGATGATACTATTGTATAGATCAGCAGTTGATTCAACTGTGAAGTCATTAATTTCCACAAGTTTGCTTAAAATCATTTAACAATTACCTTCAAAAGAAGTTGGGTGGATGTTTTCCAAAGAACTGTATTACTTTACATTACAATCAACAACGTATTCATGCACTAGCTGTCTCAAAACATCACAGTATTTAATACTACCAGTATTTTGTGTTTGCCATGCAAAGAATGTGTAAATTAGGTCTTTATGTGAACGTAATGTAGATTTTTTTATGAAGGTTACATGATGTTAAATTTTTTGCAGTGGTCTTACCTTTTATTATAAACTATCTATTCGAGTGACGTGTGCCCTTCCTGGATTTTATTATTTAATCTTTTTCCTTACTTTGTACAAGTTTTTTTTTTCCAGATACAGTGTTTTGTTATGGCAATGTTCCAAGACTATAATATATTTATTCTTCATTTGATGATCCCAAGATTTTGAGTTTGATGAAACATCATATATATTCTAATAGATTTGCTTTACATATACAGTTCAATAAATTTTAGTTGAAACCAGATTCATGATGATCTTCTAATCTTGCTTCATGAAGTTCAATAATATTAGTATTTTAGATCTATGATTTTTATTAAGTTAATTTTTGTGAAACAAGTATAGTTTGGAATTTCTTTCATCTATAGAGATGTACAGCACATGACCCCACTGATCAATTATAAATGACTAATAACCAAACTCAAAATCATAACACCTTGATTAGTAAAACAGCAGCACATTTCATGCATTTAAGTACATTGTTTAAGAAAAATGGTCCAATTTAATCCATTTCCAAAACTGGTGATGCTATGCATTTCTACATAATTTTTACAAAATATTGCTCAATCTCTAGAAAGGCTACTAGAGTTTTCAAAGTAATAGTGTTGACCTCATAAAAATAACTTGAATAGAATTCTTTATTAACATTGTTTTTCCAAGTAATTAAAGGAATATTTTCTTTTTTATTATTTATTTACTAATTTTTTAAATTTTTACAGACTGCATTTTGATTCATTGTACACAAATGGGGTACAACTTTTCATTTCTATGGTTGTGCATGACGTAGATTCATACCATTCATGCAATCATACATGTACATAGGGTAATGATATCTGTCTCATTCCACCATTTTTCATACCCCTGCCCCCTCTCCCTCTCATTTCCCTCTACGTAATCTAAAGTTCCTCCATTTTTCTCTCACTCCCCGCCCCCCCAACCCGATTCTATGTCATCATCCACTTATCAGGGAAAACATTCAGCCTTGGTTTTTTTGGGATTGACTTATTTCACTTAGCATGATAATCCCCAATTCCATCCATTTATCAACAAATGCAATAACATTATTCTTCTTTATGGCTTAATAATATTCCATTGTGCATATATACCCAGTGTCTTTGTCCATTCATTTGTTGAAGAGCATCTAGGTTGGTTCCACAGTCTAGCAATTGTGAATTGAGCTGCTATAAACATTGATGTGGCTGCATCACTGTAGTATGCTGATTTTAAGCCCTTTGGGCACAAACATAGGAGTGGGAAAACTTTAGACCAATATTACTGATGAACATAGATACAAAAATCCTTAACAAAATTCTGGCAAATCCCATCACAAAACATATTTAAAAGATAGTGCACCATGATCAATGGGGTTTATCCCAGGGATGCAAGGTTGGTTCAGATTTGGAAATCAATAAATGTAATTCATGACATCAATAGACTTAAAGTTAAGAATCATATGATTACTTCAATAGATGCTGAGAAAGCATTTGATAAAATACAGCCCCCTTTCATGCTTAAAACACTGGAAAAAATAGGAATAGTTGGACCATACCTCAACATTGTAAAGGCTATATATGCTAAGCCCATGGCCAGCATCATTCTAAATGGAGAAAAACTGAAAGCATTCCCTCTAAAACCTGGAACTAGGCAGGGATGCCCTCTTTCACCATTTCTTTTCAACATCGTCCTTGAAACACTAGCCAGAGCAATTAGACAGACCAAAGAAATTAAAGGAATAGGAATAGGAAAAGAAGAACTCGAGCTGTCACTATTTGCCAATGACAGGATTCTGTATTTAGAGGATCCAATAAACTCCACTAGAAAACTTCTAGAACTAATATTTTCTTTCCTATTAGTGCCTTTTCCATTTTATTGTTTTTTCCTTTTCAATGTTCAGTGTAGAGATTTGGCACATTTTTTCCCCTAGATTTTTTCCTAACTTTTTAAGATTTTTTTTTTGAAATTATACTTTTACATTATTTCAAATAGTATTTTATAATGTAGAAACAATTGTCTTCTAAATATTGAACTTAAAACAACTGACATTGCTAAATTTTATAGTTTTGGAGGAATTCTGGTATATTTTTAATGTTTTTTAAAGAGAATCAAGTCTCCTACAAATATTTTCTAACTTTTAATTTTAATTTCATGTCTTCTTTTCAATTATTACACTTTCTACGTGTCTCACTGTTGTGATTAATAGAATGAGTATTACCAGGTAACATTTGAATTATGTCAAACCCTAGGGAAAAACATTCAATATTCTACCATTTAATATGATGCTAATCTGGTTGCAGGGTTTTCCTGTGTCGACACCCTTTATGAGATTGGCTAGCTATCTGATTTCCTCCAGCTTCTCATATGTGGAATTATGTCACATAAAGCAATACCAAATTTTGTTTAATACTTTCAATACTTATTCATCCTGATTTATTGAGAATTCAAAATGATTTTTCTCCTTAATTCTGTGAATGTTGCATTTTATTTATTTATTTATTTATTTATTTATTTATTTATTTATTTATTTTTTAGTATGTACAGTTTATTTCATTTTTGGCAACTGGCAAATTCTCTTTTTAAATTAGCTTTTTTAAAAATTTATTTTGATTCATTGTACACAAATGGAGTACAGCTGTTTGTTCTCTGGTTGAACAAAAGGAGAGTCACACCATCTGTGCATTCAAACAAGTACACAAGGCAATGTTGTCCGTCTCATTCTGTTATTATTCTTACCCCCCAACCAGACCCCATCCCTCCCTTCCCTCTATGTAATCTATCCTTCTTCCATTCTTGCCTCCCTTCCATTCTGCATTATGCATCATCATTCACTTATCAGAGAGATCATTTGGCCTTTGAATTTTTGGGTTTGGCTAATCTCACTTATCATGACAGTCTCCAACATCATCCATTTACCTACAAATGCCATAATTTCATTCTTCTTTATGGTTGAGTAATATTCCATTGTGTATATAAACCACAGTTTCTTTATCCATTCATCTATTGAAGAGCATCTAGGTTGGTTCCACAATTTAGTTATTGTGAATTGAGTAGCTAGGAACATTGATGTGGTTGCATCACTGTATTATGCTGATTTTAAGTCCTTTGGGTGTAGGCCAGGGAGTGGGATAGCTGGTTCAAATGGTGGATCTCTTCCAAGTTTTCTAAAGGAATCTCCACACTGCTTTCCCGAGTGGCGGCACTAACTTGCAATCCCACCAGTAATGTATGAGTGTACCCTTTTCCCCAAATCCTTGTCAACACCTGTTGTTGCCTGTATTCTTAATAAAAGACATTCTAATTGGGGTGAGATGAAATCTTAAGGTGGTTTTAATTTGTATTTCTTTTATTACTAGAGATGTTGAACATTTTTTCATATATCTCATGATTGCTTGTAGGTCTTCTGTAAAGTGTCTGTTCATTTCCTTGGCCCATTTGTTGATTGGGTTATTAGTGTTCTTGGTGTAAAGATTTTTGAGTACTTCATAGATTCTGGAGATTAGTGCTCTGTCTGAAGTGTGTGTGGCAAAGATTTTCTCCCACTCTGAAGGCTCTCTCTTCACATTGCTGATTGTTTCCTTTGCTGAGAAAAAGCTTTTTAGTTTGACTCTATTCCAATTATTGTTTCCTGCTTTTATTTCTTGCACTTTGGGAGTCATGTTAAGGAAATCTGGTCCTAGGCCAACATGATGGAAATTTTTTCTTATTCCTCCAAATGAATTTCATGATAGCTTGCTCTATTTCTATGAGGTATGTCATTGGAATTTTAATTGGAATTGCATTGAATTTGTATAGTGCTTTTGGTAGTGTGACCATTTTGACAATATTAATTCTGCCTATCCAAGAACATGGGAGATCTTTCCATCCTCTCAGATTTTCTTTAATTTCTTTCTTTAGTGTTCTGTAGTTCTCATTTTAGAGGTCTTTCACTTCTTTTGTTAGATCAATTCCCAAGCATTTTTTTTTTTTTTTGAGGCTATTGTGAATGGGTAGTTTTCCTAATTTCTCTCTCAGAGGATTCATCACTTAGGAATAAAAATGCATTAGATATATGAGCATTAATTTTATATCCTGCTACTCTACTGAATTCATTTATGAGTTCTAGAAGTTTTCTGGTGGAATTTTTGGGCTCTTCTAAGTAGAGAATCGTGTCATCAGCAAATAGGGATAGTTTGAGCTCTTCTCTTCCTATTCATATCCCTCTAATTTCTTTGGTGTGTCTAATTGCTCTGGCTAGAGTTTCAAGGATGATGCTGAATAGAAGTGGAGAAAGAGGGCAACCCTGTACTGTTCCAGTTTTCAGGGGGAATGCTTTCAATTTTTCTCCATTTAGAATGATGTTAGCTGTGGACTTAGCATAGATAGCCTTTATAATGTTAAGGAATGTTCCTACTATCCCTATTTTTTCTAGTGTTTTGAGCATGTATGGGTGCTGTATTTTATCAAGTGCTTTTTCTGCATCTATTGAAATAATCATGTGGTTCTTGTCTTTAAGTCTGTTAATGTGGTAAATTACATTTATTGATTTCCGGATGTTGAACCAACCTTGCATCCCTGGGATGAAACCCACTTGATCATGGTGCACTCTCTTTTTAATATGCTTTTGTATGTGATTTGCTAAAATTTTGTTAAGAATTTTTGCATCTATGTTCATTAGGAATTTTGGTCTGAAATTTTCTTTTCTCAATACGTCCTTCTCTGGTTTTGGTATCAGGGTGATATTAGCCTCATAGAATGAGTCTAGAAGGGTTCCCTCCTCCTCTATTTCATGGAATACTTTGAGGAGTATTGGAATGAGCTCTTCCTTGAAGGTCTTGTGGAACTTGGCTGTGAATCCATCCAGTCCTGGACTTTTTTTTGTTGGTAGGCTTTTGATGACTTCTTCTATTTCTTTGCTTGAAATTGATCTATTAAAGTAATATATGTCCTACAGATTCAGTTTGCGTGGCTTATATGCCTCTAGGAACCTGTTGATGTCTTCCAGGTTTTCTATTTTGTTGGAGTATAAATTTTCAAAATACCTTTTAATTATGTTTTTTATTTCAACAGTGTCTGTTGTGATATTTCCTTTTTCTTCACAAATTTTAGTAATTTGAGTTTTCTCTTTCCTTCTATTCATTAGTGTAGCTAAGTGTTTGTCAATTTTGTTTATTTTTTGAAAAAACCCATTTGGTTTCAATTTCATTGACTTTCCCCTCTGATTTTGATTATTTCCTGTCTTCTACTACTTTTGGTGATGATCTGTTCTTCATTTTCTAGGGCTTTAAGATGTAATGTGAGGTCATTTATTTGTTCACTTTTCATTCTTTTATTGAATTAGCTCCATGCAATGAATTTTTCTCTTAGCACTGCTTTCATAGTATCCCAGAGATTTTATATGTTGTATCATTGTTCTCGTTGACCTCTAAGAATTTTTTTATTTCCCCCCTAATGTCTTCTGTTATCCATGCATCGTTCAACAACATATTATTTAATCTCCAGGTGTTGGAGTAGTTTCGATTTTTTATTTTATCGTTGATTTCTAATTTCATTCCATTATGATCTGATATAATTCAAGGTAGTATCTCTATCTTTTTGTACTTGCTAAGAGTAGCTTTGTTCTATAATGTATGGTCTATTTTAGAGAAGGAACTATGGGCTGCTGAGATGAAAGTGTATTCACTTCTTGATGGATGGAATATTCTATATATGTCCGTTAAGTCTAAATTAACGATTGTCTCATTGAGTTCTATGGTTTCTTTGTTCAGTTTTTGCTTGGAAGATCTGTCCAATGGTGAGAGGGGTGTGTTAAAGTCACCCAGTATTATTGTGTTGTGGTCTATTTGGTTCCTGGTGTCAAGAAGGATTTGATTGACATACATGGATGTGCCATTGTTTGGGGCATAAATATTTATGATTGTTATGTCTTGCTCATTTATGCTTCCCTTAAGCAGTATGAAATGTCCTTCTTTATCCCTTCTAACTAATTTTGACTTGAAGTCCACTTTATCTGATATGAGGATGGAAACCCCTGCTTTTTTACTGAGTCTGTGTGTGTGGTATATTTTTCCCCATCCTTTCACCTTTAGTCTGTGAATATCTTTTTCTATGAGATGTGTCTCTTGGAGGCAGCATATTGTTGGGTCTCTCTTTTTAATCCTATCTTCCAGTCTATGTCTTTTGTTTAATGAGTTCAGGCCATTAACATTCAGGGTTATTATTGAGATATGATTTGTATTCCCAATCATTATGGCTTATTTTTGGTTTTTAACTTGAATTTGTTTCTCCTTTATTTGGCTATTCCTTTAGGGTAGTTCCTCCCTATGCTGATTTACATTGTTGTTCTTCATTTCTTCCTCATGAAATACTTTGCTGAGAATGTTCTGTAGTGCTGGCTTTCTATTTGTAAATTCTTTTAGATTTTGTTTATCTTGGAAGGATTTTATTTCATTTTCAAATCTGAAGGTGAGTTTTGCTGGGTATAAGATTCTTGGTTGACATCCATTTTCTTTCAGGGCTTGGAATACATTATTCCAGGCCCTTTTTGCTTTTAAGGTCTGGGTTGAGAATTCTGCTGATAACCATATCAGTTTCACCCTGAATGTAATCTGATTTTTTTCTCTCACAGCCTTTAAAATTCTATCTTTATTTTGTATGTTAGGTACTTTCATTATAATGTGCCTTGGTGTTGACCTGCTGTAGTTTTATACATTTGGTGTCCTGTAAGCCTTTTATATTTGATTTTCCATTTCATTCATCAAATGTGGGAAATTTTCTGATATTATTTCATTGAATAGATTATTCATTCCTATGGTTTGTATCTCTGCGCCTTCCTCAATCCTAATGACTCTCAAATTTGGTCTTTTCATGATATCCCATAATTCTTGTAGGCTTTATTCATGACTTCTTACCATCTTCTCTGTTTGGTCAACTTTGTTTTCAAGATTAAATATTTTGTCTTCAATGTCTGAGGTTCTGTCTCCCAGGTGATCTAGCCTGTTGCTTATGCTGTCTATTGAGTTTTTAATTTGGTTTATTGTTTCCTTCATTTCCATGAGTTCAGTTTGGTTTTTTTTTTTTTTTTTCAGAATCTCTATCTCTTTATTGAAATGATCTTTAACTTCCTGTAACTGTTCTTTTAACTGTTGATTGGTGAGATCATTCATTGCCTGCATTTGCTCTCTCATCACATCGTTTGCTTCTCTAATCATTTTAATTATGTACACTCTGAACTCCCTTTCTGACATTTTTTCTGCCCTTCTATCAATGGATTCTGGTGGTGTAGCATCTAGGTTTTTTTGAGACACTTTCTTCCCCTGTTTTCTCATGTTGCTCATGTATCTTCCCCTCTATCCATGAGAATCTGAGGTATTGCAACTTCCCCCCTATACTCTTGTGATGTCCCTGTAGGTTTCCAATACCTCACCTCCTAGTCTTCAGTAACAGTAGATCCCAGGTTGGGGCAGTCTAGGGAATGTCCGGGCCTCTGGGCTGGTCCTCCTGGAGGCTGCTCCCATGCAGAAATCCCACAGGAACACTTAGGGCCGACGTACCAGGTGCAGAGGTCTCAGCCTCTGGACTGGGCTGAGTCTGATGTCTGTCTCTGTGCCTGGCTCCCGGACCTGGAAGTCTCGTGGGGCTTGGCTTGGCGGAACCCAAGCCTCTGAGCTGAGCCTCCCCCAAGTGTTGAACGTAGGTGACCCCTGTGACTGCTTACCACACGCTGACATCTCCCACTCTTCTGGGCTGTGTAGAGAGGCTAAGGGTGCAGAAGTTTTCTTTAAGGTGAAGGAAATGTCCTAAAATTGCGTTATGATTATGGTCATACAACTCTGTAAATATACTGAAATTTGTTGAAAACATGCTTAAATTCAATGAATTTTGCTGTATTTAAATTACATCTCGATGAAGTTTTTTTTAAAAAAAATAAAATATTTAAAGACAAAGAGGGATAGGTTAAAAATAAAGTGTAAACAATACCATAGAGACAACAAAAAATTTTACCAGCAGTATATTTGGTCCAAGCAAAAATATCTCAATGGGGGCCACTGCCGCAGAACCTGGACATGTTTTCTCTTGGTGCCCCGGTTGCCTAGGCTGCTACCACTGCTGCCGTAGTGCCCCCACCTGCTGCCAACGCCACCGACATCTGCAGCTGTTGCTGACCACAAAACTGACTGGCCCAGACAGGACCTGGCTGCCTGCTGCCACTGATCCTGCTACTACCACTTCCACCACTGCCCAGAAGTTGGCTGCCAGGGAGGCTCCAGTTTTGATTGCACATAGCCACATCCATTTTGAGGTGCCTGTCAGAGCCTGGGGTTTGTTGGGGATGTCTGGGGGTTTGTTGCCTCTGTCATCTTGGGGCACAGTCACCCCTGTCTGAGGACACTGGCCAGGACCTGGAGTGTCAGGGTGCCTATGGGTTTGGCTACACCTGGGCTCTTCTTCCTGGGAGTGAGGGTTGCCACCATATAGTTTCTGTCTCTCTGGATTGCTCATCCCTGGTGGTCTCTCCAAATTCCAGTGGCACTGAGATCTTGGGACTGCAACATGACTGAACCCACGATATATAAGGCCCAGATTGGTGAGATGGTGACTGGGTCTGCTAGCTCCTATCTGGGCCAGTCAGTCTTTTGAGAAGTCAGAGAGAGGGCAGAGATGCTTTTGGATGCTGGCAGAGACAGCTGTTCAATTTTTGACAGAGATTTATTTTTTTTTTTTTTTTTCTTCTCTAGCATCTTTCTCCACCATATTTGAAGCAGTGTCCTTTGTGCATCAGTTTGTTGAAGATGGTGTTTTGCACATCTAATGTATATTATATTTAAATTTTTTCCTCTTTATATGTATTCTTCCTCTCCTTGCCTGTCTTCCTAGATTTTTCTTTCTACCTTTCTTCCACCTAACAGCCAATCTCTGTTGGTTTCTCTTCCATTCGTCCTGTGGATATTTGTTTCTGGCTTCTCTCTTTCTCCCTCATGAACACCATGTCCTGCACTGTTTTTGTTCCTACTTTGTCCAATATTAGACATTGTAAATCCATTTGGCAAATTTTCTGTTTTTATTGTGGACAGTGAATGAACACATCATTGCTGTATATAGTGAGAGGGCAGTGGACATCTTGCTGGGAATCAATATATTTGAGGCTATATATTGTTTGCACTGGGTGCTGTTGATATTGTTCTCCCTCTTAGGGGTGGGATCCTGGAAATCTTCAGTGACACATAGGTCTACAGGGTAGAATCTGCACTGCCTCAGATCCATACAATTAGGTAGGAAAACACATAAAGTGCCCCAAACAAACTAAGATGCTGCAATAAGAGAATCCCCTGACAATACAGTAGAAGAAATGTTCAAGGAGTTTAAAATGTATGTAATCTGACCTACGAGGTAAAGGATGGTATAAAGAGTGAAATCAAAGAGAAAATACAGGAAGTGAAATATTACTTCAAGAAAGAGTTAAAGATTGTGAAAAAAAAAAAACAAGCAGAAATCCTAAAAATGAAGGAATCAATAAATCTAATTATAAATTCAATGGAAAGCATCACAACAGATTGGACCATTTGGAAGACAGAACCTCAGACAATGAGACAAAATATTTAATATTAAAAATAAAGTTGACCATGCAGAGAAGATGGTAAGAATTCATGAACAGAACCTCCAAGAATTATGGGATAACATGAAAAGACCAAATTTAAGAGTTATTGGGATAGAAGGTGGCACAGAGGTACAAAGCAAAGGGATGCATAAACTTTTCAATAACATAATATCACAAAATTTCCCAAACCTAAAGAATGAAATGGAAAATCATAAGACAGGAGTCTTGCAGGAACCCAAATGCACAAAACTATAGCAGACCCACACCAAGACACATTACAATGAAAATGACTAAAATACAGAATAGGGATAAAATCTTAAAGGCTATGAGAGAGAAAAAGCAATGTACTTAGAGGGGAAAGCCAATTTGGATCTCAAGTGATTTCTCAACCCAGACCCTCAAAGCTAGGAGGTCATGGCATAACATATTTCAAACTCTGAAAGAAAATGAATGCCAACCAAGGATTTTATATCCAGCAAAATTGTTTCAAATTTGAAGATCAAACAAAAACCTTCCATGATAAACAAAGGTTAAAATAACTCACAATTATTTATAGGGGAAAACCAATTTTGATCTCAATGTTCTGTACTACAGAACATTCTCAACAAAATATTCCATGAGGACGAAGTGAAAACAAAAAGTGAAAACCAGTAAAGGGAGGAACTACACTAAAGGAATAATCAAAGAAGAAACTAAATCAAATTAAAAGCCAGAAATAAACCAAAATGAATACTAGTCATGTCTCAATAAAACCTTGAATATTAATCACCTAAACTCATAAATCAAAACTTGCAGATTGGATTAAAAAACAAGACCCAATAATATGCTGTCTCCAGGAGACTCATCTCCTAGGAAAAGGCATCCATAGAGTGAAGGTGAAAGGATGGGACAAACATATCACTCATATGGATTGCTCAAACAAGCAGGGGTTTATATCTTCATATCAGGTAAAGTGGACTTCAAGCCAAAGTTAATCATAAGGGACAAAGAAGGTTATTTCATGCTACTGAAGAGAATTATACATCAACAAGACATAACAATTGCAAATATTTATGTCCCAAACATTGGAGCATTTAGGTACATCAAACAAACCCTTCTCAATTTCAAGAATCAAATAGACCACAACACAATAATACTGGGAGACTTTAACATGCCTCTCTCACTACTGGACAGGTCTTCTAAACAAAAACTAAATAAAGAAACTATGGAACTAAGTAATAATAACAATAATTTGGATTTATCAGACACATTTAGAGTATTTCATTCATCAATGAGCAAATACACTTTTTTCTTGGCAGTACAGGGATCCTTCTCTAAAATAGACCATATATTATGCCACAAAGCAACTTTCAGTAAATACAAAAAAATGGAGATAATACCCTGCATTCTATCAACTCATAATGACTGAAATTAGAAATCAATGATAAAATTAAAAATACAAGCTACACTTACACAGAGAGACTAATAATACACTATTGAATTACAAATGAATAGTAGTAGGAATCAATGATGAAATGAAAAAATACTTAGAGATCAATGCAGAAAAAACATTTGAGAACTAATACCAATGCAACATACCAAATCTCTGGGTCATTAAAAAGGCAGTACTAAGAGGAAAGGTCGTTGCATTGAGCTCATTCATTAAAAGAATAAAAAGTCAACAAATAAATGACCTAACATTATGGTTCAAAGCCCTAGAAAAAGAAGAACAAATCAACACCAAAAGTAGTAGAAGACAGGAAATAATTATAATCGGAGCTGAAATTAATGGAATTGAAACAAAAGAAACAATTGAAAAAATTGACAAAAAATGGTTCTTTGAAAAAATCAATAAAATTGATAAACTTGTAGCCACACTAACAAAAATAAAAAGAGAAAAAATCCGACTTACTAAAATACTTCATAAAAAGAAAATACCACAACAGACACAACTGTAGTACAGAATAAAAATTAGAAACTATTTTGAAAATTTATACTCCAATAAAATAGAAAATATTGAAAACATTGACAAATGTCTAGAGACATATGACCTACCTAAACTGACTCAGGAGGTCATACACAATTTAAACAGAACAATTTCAAGTAATGAAATAGAAAATGCCATCAAAAGCCTAATGATTAAGAAAAGCCCAGGACCAGATGAATTCTCAGCTGAGTTCTACAAGACCTTCAAAGTGGAACTAATACAAATACTCTTCAAATTATTCCTTGAAATAGTAAAAGAGGGAACCCTTCCAAATTCATTCTATGAGGCTAATATCACCCTGATACCAAAACCAGACAAAGACACATCAAGGAAGGAAAACTTCAGACCAATATCCTGATGAACATAGATCCAAAAATTCTCGATAAAATTCTGGCCACTCACATACCAAAACATATTAAGACATAGTGTGCCACGGTCAGATGGGGTTCGTCCCAGGCATGTGGGATTGGTTCAACATATGGAAATCAATAAATGTAATTCATCATATCAATAGACTTAGAAACAAGAATCATATGATCATCTCAATAGATGCAGAAAAAGCATTTGAAAAAATACAGCACCCTTTCTTCAAAACACCAGAAAAACTAGGGATAGTAGGAACATACTTCAACATCATAAAAGCCATATATGCTAAACCCAGGCCATCGTAATTCTAAATGGAGAAAAATTGAAAGCATTCCCTCTAAACACTGGAACAAGACATGATGCTCTCATTCACCACTTTTACTCAACATTGTCGTTGAAACCTTAGCCAGAGAAATTAGAAGAAAGAAATTAAAGGTATACAAATAGATAAAGAAAAACTCAAACTATCAGTTTGTGCCAATGATATGATTCTATATTTGAAAGATCCAAAAAATTCTATCAAAAAAACTTCTGAAACTAATAAATGAATTCAGCATAGTAGCAGGATTTAAAATCAATACCCATAAATCAAACACATTCCTATACATCAGTAATAAATCCACTGAACGAAAAATAAAGAACACAACTCCATTCATAATCACCTCAAAAAAAAATTCTTGGGAATGAATCTAACACAGAGGTAAAAGACCTCTACAATGAAAACTACAGAACACTATAAAAAGAAATTGAAGACCTTAGAGGATGGAAAGACCTCCCATGCCCCTGGATAGGCAGAATTAATATTGTCAAAATGGCCATATTATACAAATTTAATGCAATTCCTATTAAAATCCCAATGACATTCTTCATAGAACTAGAAAAGCAATCATGAAATTCATTTGGAAAGATAAGAGACCCAGAATAGCCAAAGCAATCTTTAGTAAGAAGAATGAAGCAGGAGGTATCACAATACCAGATGTCAAACTATACTACAGAGCTATAATAATAAAAACAGCATGGTATTGGCATCAAAACAGACATATAGACCAATGGTACAGAATAGAAGACACAGAAACAAACCCACAGAGACAAATATCTCATACTAGAATAGGTGCCAAAACTATTCACTGTAGAAAAGATCACTTATTCAACAAATTTTGCTGGGAAAAAAATGGAAACCCCATGTAACAAAATGAAATTAAACCCTTATCTCTGAACCTGCTTGAAACTCATCTCACTGTGAATCAAAGACTTACACACTAGAACAGAGACCCTGTGTCTACTAGAAGAAAAAGTAGGCCCAAATCTCCACTATGTCAGCCTGGAATCTGAGTTCCTTAACAAGACCCCTGAATAGCAAGAACTTAAGTCAAGAATCAATAAATGGGATTGACTAAAAAGCTTCTTTCCACCAAAATAAACAATCAATAATGTGAAGACAGAGCCTACAGTTTGGGTGAAAATGTTTACCACATGTGTCTCAGATAAAGCATTAATCTATAGGATATATAAAGAACTAAAAAAACTCAACACCAGAAAAAACAAATAACCCAATCAATAAATGGGCTAAACAAATGAACAGACATTTCCCAGAAGAAGATATACAATTAATCACCAAACATATGAAAAAATGCTCAACATCTCTAGCGATTAGAGAATGCAAATCAAAACTACTCTAAGATTTCATCTCACTCTCGTCAGAATGGCAATTATCAAGAATACAAGCAACAACAAATGTTGGTGAGGATGTGGGTAAAAACATACACTCATACATTGCTGGAGGGATAATAGTTGGTGCAACTATTATGGAAAGCAGTATGGAGATTCCTCAGAAAACTTGGAATGGAACCACCATTTGACCCAGTTATCCCACTCCTTGGTTTATACACAAAGGACTTAAAATCAGCATACTAAAGTGATACAGCCACATCAATGTTTATAGCAGCTCAATTCACAATACCTAAACTATGGAACCAATCTAGATATCCTTCAACAGATGAATGGATAAAGAAAATATGATATATAGATATATATATCTATACATATATATATACACATATACATACGTACATACATACAGGATAAAATATTACTCAGCTTTAAATAAGAATGAAATTCTGACCTTTGCTGGTAAATGGATGGAGTTAGAGAATATCATGCTAAGTGAAATAAGCCAAATCCCAAAAAAGAAAATGCTGAGTGTTTTCTCTGATATGCAGATGCTAATTCACAATAAGGGGGACAGAGAGGGAAGAATAGAGTTACTTTATGTTAGGTAGAGGGGAGTGAAGGCAGAGGAAGGGGTCTGGGGGTAGGAATGATGGTAGAGTGAAACAGACATTATTGCCTCATATACAATATGCATGACCGATATGATCCTACAATTTGTATAATCAGAAAAATCAGAGATTATACTTTATTTGTGTATGATTTATCAAAATGTATAAATGCATTCTACTGTCATGTATAACTAATTAGAACCAAAAACATAAAATAAAAATAAAAATATTATCTTAATGGGAAAGTTGTTTTTCCATGCTCTTCATGACTACAAATTTAAGTGATAACAAAATCATTTATGATAAAAAATACAATAGAATATTATGAAAATATAAAGGGACACTGAAGAAAATTATGTTGGGACTTCAATGTTAATAATTTAATATTGGAAAACATAAGACAAATTTGCTTATGTAATAGGATTGTATTTTTCTTTTTAATTAAAATAAAATTATATAGATGTATATTTGTAACAATATGTTTCATCATCACAGAAAGTTCATAATTATAACTTTAATTATTTTCACTTGATTTTAACATAAAATAAGAATGACAGCAAGAAATAGTTTGATTATATTCATAAACTTTTAATTGATTGATTAATCTATTTCTATGTATACAATATGAGTTAATATAGGTAAATATAGACATTTGAGATAAGTAGCATATAAACATAAACTTTGCAGTGGAAAATAAAAATATCATAGTGACTGATACTAACTTGTTATCAGTAATTCCGAATGTTGAACAAATTAAAATGGCATTTTCTCTATTACAACTAATATATAGAAGTTAAAAAATAAAACAGTATCATGCTAAAAGAAGTTTGAAGTGGACAGTTTCAATTACCTAAAATTGTCTATAATGCATTCTTACATTGCTTATTTCAATAATGTTCATAATGAAAGGTCATAAATCCAATAAGCAAGAGCATGTCTTAGTGTGATATATGAAATCTATCCATATTTCACCATATATCCAACAGATATGTTTTGAACATGAAGGGCTGTTGTGTAGATATGTAGTCGATATGCTGAAACCTAAGGACAGGCATGTGATCTTGCGATCTTTTTAAGTTCTCACATTGTAACATCCGTGTGACCTTGTCTGAATATTCATTTTGTTGTCTATTAGTCAATATTCCCTTGCAACTTTCACTCCTTTTT
The DNA here is from genome assembly GCA_020662805.1 of Glaucomys volans. Classification (NCBI taxonomy): domain Eukaryota; kingdom Metazoa; phylum Chordata; class Mammalia; order Rodentia; family Sciuridae; genus Glaucomys; species Glaucomys volans. Next base: position 869,823 of record JAJEJO010050159.1, on the reverse strand, counting down.
CTTGGATAATTTTTTAAATTTGGAATTCTATCATAACGAGGACAGCCAATCTTTAATATTGCTCTTTTTATTTTCAAATATCATTGTACAAGTGAGCAATGCATATGCAGGAGGAACTATTTGTCAAATAAGTAAAGTTTACATAATATTGAAGACATGAGTTTGGATATACTAAAAGTTGCAATCCCAAGGTAAGAACATGAAAAATGTATCATGTCTTATTTCAGAATTCTATCGCTAATATGGTGTGGAAAAAAGCTAGGAAGAAATTTTTGAACTTTGCTGTACAATCTTGGAAAAATATAACTCTAAAACATGAAAAATATCCAAAACATCCCATGAAGCATGTAGAAGTAGAAAATCTCAAATACTAGTTAAAATGTGAAATTGTATTCTCTAAATTATGTTGCAGGCTATGTAAAGAAAAAATTAATGAAAACAATTTAGTGGGCATTTATACAATTTGGTGTAGGAGATCTATTCATATTTCTTTGAAAATTTTAGGAAAAAGAGTATCCATTAATATGCGATACTATAAAGTATAGTCTAATCTACTGAAATATCTTTGGGTCTACAGAATGACCTCAAGTTATTACTGCGATGTGCATAGATTCTACATTGATGTCATGCACTGACATTTTGCCTAATTAACTATTTTTCCAATGTGCATAGTCTACAATAGTCGTGTCTGTATTTGCAGCTTAGGACACAGGATTAATATCTTGAAGACTACATGGAAAAAGACTATTCCTATTTTGGGAAAAGCCATGTTTATTCCATGCTTTGAATGTTTCTAACATCCATCGCTGACTGATATTGGGGATTCTTGTGTGTGCGTATTACCAAGTCCAATGCAATTATAAATACTTAACTGATTAGTTTCAATTATTTATTTCAATGACCTCTGAAATTCATTTAGTGTAGGCCACATAATTAAAATTGTCTCGCGACTTTTCAATCTAAACAGCCCTTGATGGACTTGAGATAGAAAGATTTTCTCTTTCCTTTCTGGCAAATTCTTGCACTTAATTCAAAATCTTTATATGTGTTATGATTAACATGGTAAGTCTTATCTGGGTTATGGAATAGCTTCTTGGATAAAACACAGGTGTCTTCTCTTAATGATCTCTTGTCTTAGTTAATTTCCTTTAACCCTCTAATACATAGTGTGTGGGTCTCTAAAACAAAGATAAAAGCAAAGTCTACTTCACTGATTCATTCCAATCTGCATGAAGCAATGGGTGCACAGCCCTAAACACGTCACTTGGTAGATGGTCACGGCTGTTTTCATCACTACCATAAATATTTTAATGACGTGGAATCCCTCTCTATTATATAGCAAGGTAATTTACACCATAGTAGGCAGTTCTGTTCATGGACTGATTGGATAGCAATAGCATTTTTATATCAGGAGCCACGTCTTACTCTCTTCATAGATCCCAAGTCCAGTAGAACCCTGAGACAGCACGGAGAAGGAAATTTCTGAATGATTAGCTGTGCAGAGAGAACTAAAACAAATACCACGTTTTCAAAGTTGATGCCACACATAATAAACCAGTAAAACTAACTCAGCACAGAAGTGTAAACACAATGTTTGTGTTTCGGATTTTAATGTTTTGAACATGTTCTGTGAGGCCAATACTGACTGTTCCCGTTACCATGAAGCAGATCTTATCATCAAAGTTATGAATGGAATTATTTATGATTCATTGCTGAAATGAGATATATGAAGAGGGAGAATTTTCCTTTCCAAAACTATGACTGTGTCCACTAATTCTGTTGTCCCATAATTAAGTGTAAATAAAATATTTAGAAAGTCATTATTCTAAATAAAAAGCATGTTTGTGAACTGGGAGATAGAAGAAGCTTTATGTGTTCTCTTACTGATGTTTAAACCTATCCACCACCCTTTCAGCAAACCTTGGGCTAGGAATTGTTCTAAGCCTCAGAAGGATTGTCTATGACACAACAATTAACAAATAATCATAATACACTATAATAAAAAATATAATAAATTATGCACAGAGAGCTCTCCAATGTGCTGAACCTTCTTTGCCTGCGAGAAGGGCTAAATACCTTTGTGTTTGATCAGATAAGGAGGAATGGTTAGTCAGGGCTAGGAGATATCTTAGGACTTGCAAGGGAAAAGTCTGTCTTTGAAACCTGTAAGTACTCTCAAGGAGATTTCTGTCTTTTTTTTTTTTTTAATTTTGCAGACTTCATTTTGATTCATTGTACACAAATAGGGTACAAATTTTCATTTCTATGGTTGTGCATGATGTATATTCATATCATTCTTGTTAATCATACATGTACATAGGGTAATGATGTCTGTCTCATTCCACTATTTTTCATATGCCCACCCACTCCCCCTCTCATTTCCCTCTACATAATCTAAAGATCCTCCATTCTTCTCTCACCCTCCCCCCAACCCGATTCTAAATCATCATCAGCTTATCAGGGAAAACATTCGGCCTTTGTTTTTTGGGGATTGGCTTATTTCACTTAGCATGATAATCTCCAATTCCATCCATTTATCTGCAAATGCCATAATATTATTATTCTTTATGGCTAAGTAGTATTTCATTGCTCATATAACACATCTTCATAAGCTTATATTCTTTAAATTTGAGATTTTGCAAAGTCATGTACAGTGCCTAAATTTTGTTTCCATCCTAAATTGATTACTTGTTCATCTTACCAGCTACTCCAAACCAGACCTATAGCTAAGAAATCACTACTAGAGCACTACATTAAAACACTGTTTTATATTTCATCGATAATATCTAAAATCTCAAAAAAAATGCACATGGATAACTTCACAAAATTATTAAAACATGAAAAGAACAGAAATTTTTGAAATGCATTTTGGTGACCTATTCTTTTTTTTTCTTTCCAATGTTTTATTTAAATCTTTTTTCTCTTTATTTCCTCCAATCAGTCTTATAAATAGTATATCCTTCCATTCTACTGATAATACCTGTAGGAGATAAAAAATGGCTACAAATTTTGTCATCTCATCTATTGAAAAATAAAGACTCTTCCCCATTCTCTCAGGTCTGAGTAGTCCTGTGATTGGTTTTGAATAATAAAGTACAACAGAAGAACTGCTGTGTAATTTCTAAGGGAAAGTCTTAAGAAATCTATTGGTGGTAACTTTATGTCTTGAAATGTATCATTTTGGAACCACCCTGTTATGGAAAACCCAAAAGAATTGAATAGAAAGCTCTAAGAGAGGAGCAAAAGCTGCTTTCCAGCCCATCTGAGCTCCAGCCCTCAGCCAGCAACTACTGCTAACCACATGGGGCAGCTTCTCCAGTGCTTGAGTGTCAGTCAAGACTCCAGCTGGACACAGTCCAAGGCAACATCACATAAAGCAGAAAGCTGCAGCAGCCCCAAGTCAAAGTGCAACGCATAAGAAATCATTTTGTTTTACATATGGGCTGATGTGTTACGTAACAATTGATGAAAGGTGTAAGATTTTCTCATTTTGTCCTAGAAAATTTTTCAAGTGAAGTTCCCTCTTTTACTCTTTAAAATGCAAACTTTTTCTATTTGTGTTTATCTATTTATTTTTTAAATTTTTACAGACTGCATTTTGATTCCTTGTACACAAATGGGGTACAACTTTTCGTTTCTATGGCTGTACATGATGCAGATTCATACCATTGGTGTAATCATACATGTACATAGGGTAATGATGTCTGCCTCATTCCACAATTGGTCCCTATGCTTGTGTGTCTGTGTATATGTGTGTGTGTGTATGTGTGTGGGGGGGTGTGGTGTGTGTTTGTGTGTTAGCACATGCACATGTACCCGTGAGTTTGTTTTATTCGTGAAACACATCTATTCGGATGCATTGCCTCCTTGCTAGAGTCCAGTTCTCTGTTTTCGCTTTTCTTGAATCACCTAGTAACATAATAGATATGTGTTTTAAATTGGTTTAGGGAATATGGGTATGGTGGGGGAGAGTGAAGATGATCAAACCATTTTGAAATTATACCTTTAAAAATCAACAAAACTCTGCAGTGTCTCCTGAATATGCCTGAACCTTCTGGATGCTCAAACCAGGACTTTGAAGTGTGAAGAGCAGGTACTTATTATAATCTTTACATAGAATTTAATCATATTATTTCTGTGAAAAATACTTTTTTTTATTATGTCAAATACTCATGAAACTGATTTTCTTTTTTCTTTTTTAAAGCCAGGAGAAAAATCCTTCCCCAGCAACCTGCTCTCAGGTCCCCTCTCTTCCTGCAAGAGAGTTTGTCTCTTCTTCTCATTTGAATAAATTCTACTTTTTTAACTCTTGGAAAAAAAATTCCTTCCATGCTCATCCATGATAGCAAGAGTAATTGTGTCTTTGTAGATATTTTGGTTCTAAATCTGGGGCTGCCATATCAGAAAACATTTTTAAGAAGGTTATGGAATTCATAATAAAATTGTACAAATCTAGTCATTAAATGCCAAAGACAATTCCATTCAAATAACTGAAAATCATTTCATTTTTCAATAAGCTCGTGTCTGCATCTCCAGATGAATCATCTGTGCTCATTCAATATTAACACTGATGTCAATACATGTTAAGAACCACTAATAGCAATGCCGATATTTTTATCACTGAGTTTTTAGGTAAGCAGAAAAATAAAATAGTTTATTAGAAGAGCAATAAATAGAATTTGAGAAGTGTTTACAGATACAGAGAATAGAAGCCGGTGCTGACATCTTAGTCAAAATACAAGTTACTGGACTTGTTAATGGACAGGCTGATGGGCTTCATGATTTGAATATTACAAAGTCACTTTCAGAATTCGGGAGTGGACTATATAAGTATTAATTAGTTGTGTCATTCCTTATATATACTTTGCAGATGCATGTAGAAATATGTATGTCTATGCTTATGAATATGAGCAAAATAAGTATACAGTAACAGTTCACAAAGAAAACTCGTCATGTATTTCATTAAAATGCAATTTGAGTCTTTCATTATATTGATATAAAGTATATTCAATATTCAAAATGCTCTTACACTTGTGAAAAATTCTACAGCAGAAATGTGTTTAGTCTGTGATGATTTCCCAGCAATATCATTATTCATAAGTGAAAGTACAACTAGGTCTTTGCTCAGTAATTAGCTTTGCACCTTCTCTTACTTAAACATCTTCTAGAAATCTTTTGCCAACCAATTCATTAAAAAGGACCACAGTAGGAGCACCAGATGCAATTTTCCAGTGGACCCTTTCTAATCACCCATCAGCAAGGCAACCACCTGCTTCCGGAGTCATTCTGTGTGTAGACTGGAAGAGCCACGTGCTTGTCAGTTGCAGGGTGACAGATTCCTAGTGAAGAAGTCCTGGGTCCTATGGGCATGGCAACCTTCAGCTCCGCTTTGCTTCTCCACCTTCACTTTCTTTCCCAGGACGTCAGCTCTCCTTACCACCGCCACACCAATCACGTGTTTTCAGGGGAGGAGGTAGATTCCCAATTTATATCTCCTTCTTCATGTACTTTCAGTCTTCTATGTAGGACCCTGGGAGACGCCCCTTATTCATGGGTGTGGGGAGAAGGAATCTGTTCTTAAGGGATGCAGGACTGGACTATGTTCTGCCAGTCTACTGTGCCTTTCAAATATTGATCATTTATTTTTATGCCTAATTCAGAATCTATTGTTTTCTTGAATTTCTAACTTACAGCTCCTTGCCTTCACCTTTTTGGATCTATACAGACAGACTCATTTGTGTGTGTATTACAGATTAACGCACACTCAATTAAGGAAATATTATGTACATATAGTTCATGGAAATTTCCTTTTCCATATTCTATGGAAAGATATGTGCCTGACACAATACCATAATATAGACATGTATGTGCCTAAAATTATAAAACTCACACTCAAAATAAGAAGCTATATTTCCGTAGTAAATCATCATATAGTTAAAGAAAGCCTTGATATCCCTTCTTCGATTAATTTATAGTAATTTCACCTAAATAACAGTGTTTGGCATTAGCTTTTCTAGTCAATGGCATGGAAAGAGTATTGGAAGTCTAAAGTATTGTTATTTGCTTAATTCTTGTATCCTTCATTGTACATAAATTTTATCTTCAAATGAACAATGTTTTATACAATGTTTCCTTTAAAAGTAATAGGCTATTTCTTCGCATTACTGTTTCCTGGAGATAGTTTAAACCATGCTTACAGAGTCTATGCAAGTAGAATATTTTGCCAGAGAATTTTCTGAGACCAGGCAACTGCCTTTAATTGCAGAGTCTGACGCTGCCCCCAAGGCAGTCTTCTTAAGATGATAAGCAGGGGGTTATGGAATTCCAGCATGTTTTGCGATAAAAGAACTTGCTTTGCAAGTCAAATGAAGAAAACCTATTTACGATTTTATTTTTACTTTACCATGGTTGATTCAGAGCTTTTCTAAGTATAGAACAAGGGGGAAAAGCTTCCATTTAACCTTCAGTGTCAGACAATAAAAGGAGAATTATCTCCAAGTAGGTCCTTCTGTGTCTAAGACATAATTCAAAATGTGTTAATATGAAAAGCATTGATGATAAAATTCACAAAAGAAATAGCCTTTCCTTTCTAAATCCAATTGTCTATAGGTTTTGAGTATTTTTATTTTACTAAACTAGAATTGGGCTTTCTGTGTTTTATTTTGGGGGAGGCATGCCTCCTTTTCTGTATAATCTCCTTTCACTATTATTATTTTTGAATTTGGACAATGTAGCAACTTGAGATATTTTCTCAAGCATACTCATATCCAGGAAGTATCCATTTACATTTTATACATGAAAAAAGTAATATGTATGCCAAGCAAGTGTTGACTTTTTGCTGAACTCATAGACCCTGTTTCTATGTGTAGTTGGGGAGACAAGGATTAAGACAGCATTTACTGACAGGCACAGGGATGGATAAAAGGAATTAGAGCAAAAACCAAATAATTATGAAAGCTTATTCCTGAAGTTGCTTTAGAAATACTTGCCTCATGTAGATCTCTTCAGAATCATGTTCATGAATGATTTTTGCATCCTCAGATTTAGCTTTCAGTTGTTGGAATCTTCTTTTTTTCCTGCTCCCTTTAATGTATTTTTTATTAATTTTTTATTTTTTTCTAATTAGTTGTACATGACAGTGGAAAGCATCCATACATTTTGATAGATCATACATAAATGGAGGGTAATTTCTCATTTTTCTAATTGTACATATTGTTGGATCACATCAGTCATGCAGTCACACAGGTACATGAGGTGATAATATCTGTTTCACTCTACTATCACTCTTATCCCCGTACCCCTTCTCCTCCCTTCACTCCCTCTACCCAATATAAATTAACTCTATTCTTTCCCAGACTGACCCCGCCACATGGTGAATTAACATCTGCCTATCAGAGAAAACATTCAGCCTTTGGATTTTGGGGTTTGACTTAATTTGCTTAGCATGATACTCTCCAACTCCATTCATTTATCAGCAACCACTGTGAGAGAAATAAAATCAGATTACATTCAGGGGGAAACTAATACGGTTACCAGCTGATTTCTCAACACAGACCCTAAAAGCAAGGAGGACCTGGAATAATATATTCCAAACCCTGAAAGAAAATGGATGACGACCAAGAATCTTATACTCAGCAAAACTCACCTTCAGATTTGAAGATGAAATAAAATCTTTCCATGATAAAAAAAAAAATCTAAAAGAATTTACAAATAGAAAGCCAACACTACAGAACATTCTCAGCAAAATATTCCATGAGGAAGAAATGAAGAACAACAATGTAAATCAGCATAGGGAGGAACTGCCCTAAAGAATAGCAAAATAAAGGAGAAACCAAATCAAGTTAAAAACCAAAAGAAAGCCATAATGATTGGGAATACAAATCATATCTCAATAATAACCCGGAACATTAACGGCCTGAACTCATCAATCAAAAGACATAGACTGGCAGATTGGGTTAAAAAGAAGGACCCAACAATATGCTACCTCCAAGGGATGCATCTCATAGAAAAAGATGCCCACAGACTAAAGGTAAAAATATGGGAAAAACATACCACGTACACAGACTCAGTATAAAAGCAGGGGTTTCTACCCTTATATCAGATACAGTGGACTTCAAGTCAAAATTAATTAGAAGGGATACAGAAGAACATTTCATACTGCTTAAGGAAAGCATAAATCAGCAAGACATAACAATCACAAATATTTATGTCCCAAACAATGGCGCATCCATTTATGTCAAACAAATCTTCTCAATTCCAGAAACCAAGTAGACCAAAAAACAATAATACTGGGTGACTTTAATACATCTCTCTCACTGTTGGATAGATCTTCCAAGCAAAAATTGAACAAAGAAACCATAGAACTCAATGACGTAATCGCTAATTTAGATTTAACAGACATATATAGAATATTCCATTCACCAAAAAGTGAATACACTTTCTTCTCAGCAGCTCATAGATCCTTCTCTAAAATAGACCATATGTTATGCCACAAAGCTACTCTTAGCAAATACAAAAATATAGAGATACTATCTTGTATTCTATCAGATCATAATGGAATGAAATTAGAAATCAATGATAAAATAAAAAACAAAAACTACTCCAACACCTGGAGATTAAATAATATGCTATTGAATGATGAACAGATGACAGAAGACATTGGCAGGGGAATAAAAAAATTCTTAGAGGTCAATGAGAACAAAGATACAACATATCAAAATCTCTGGGACACTATGAAAGCAGTGCTAAGAGAAAAATTCAATGCATGGAGAGCATTCAATAAAAGAAAGAAAAGTCCACAAATAAAAGACCTCACATTACAGCTCAAAGCCCTAGAGAAAGAACAGATCATCACCAAAAGTAGTAGAAGACAGGAAATAATTAAAATCAGAGTGGAAAGCAATGAAATTGAAACAAAAGAAACAATTCAAAAAATTGACAGAACAAAAAGTTGGTTCTTTGAAAAGATAAACAAAATTGATTAACCCTTAGCCACACTAATGAAGAGAAAGAGAGAGAAAATTCAAATTACTAAAATTCATGATGAAAAAGGAAATATCGTAACAGACTCTATTGAAATACAAGACATAATTAGAAGCTATTTTGAAAATCTATACTCTAATAAAATAGAAAATCTCAAAGACATCCCTAGGTTTCTAGAGACATATGATCTACCCAAACTGAATCTGGAGGACATACAAAATTTAAATAGATTAATTTCGAGTAATGAAATAGAAGATGTTATCAGAAGCCTACCAACAAAGAAAAGTCTAGGACCAGATGGATTCTCAGCCAAATTCTACAAGATCTTCAAAGAAGAGCTCATTCCAATTCTCCTCAAAGTATTCCATGAAATAGAGGAGGGAACCCCTTCAAACTCATTCTATGAAGCTAATATCACCCTGATACCAAAACCAGACAAAGTTACATCGTGGAAAGAAAACATCATACCAAGATTTCTAATGAACATAGATGTAAAAATCCTTAACAAAATTCTGGCAAATTGCATATAAAAACATATTAAAAAGATAGTGCACCATGATCAAGTAGGTTTCATCCCAGGGAGGCAAGGTTGGGTCAACATCTGGAAATCAATAAATGCAATTCACCACATCAACAGACTTTAAGTTAAGAACCACATGATTATTTCAATAGATGCAGAAAAAGCATTTGATAAAATACAGCAACCCATTCATGCTTAAAACACTAGAAAAATAGAGATAGTAGGAACATACTTCAAAATTGCAAAGGCTATCTATGCTAAGCTCGTGGCGAACATTATTCTAAATGGAGAAAAATGGAAAGCATTCCCCCTGAAACCTGGAACAAAGCAGGGATGCCCTCTTTCACCACTTCTATTTAACATCATCTTTGAAACTCTAGCCAAAGCAATTAGACACACCAAAGAGATTAAAGGGATACAAATAGGAAAAGAAGAACTCAAACTCTCCCTATTTGCTGATGACATGATTCTCTATTTATAGAAGCTGAAAAATTCCACCAGAAAACTTCTAGAACTCCTAAGTTAATTCAGCAAAGTAGCAGGACATAATATCAAGCTCATAGATCTACTGCATTTCTATTCATAAGTGATGAATCCTTGAAAGAGAAATTAGGAAAACTACCCCATTCACAATAGCCTCAAAAAAAAACTAAAATGCTTGAGAATCAATCTAACAAAAGAGGTGAAAGACCTCTACAATGAGAGCCACAGAACACTAAAAAACACTAAAGAAAGAAATTAAGGAAAATCTTTGAAGATGGAAAGATCTCCCATGTTCTTGGATAGGCATAATTAATATTGTCAAAATGGTCAAACTACCCAAAGCATTATAGAAATTCAATGCAATTCCAATTAAAATTCCAATGATGCACCTCATAGAAATAGAGCAAGCTATCATGAAATTCATTTGGAGGAAGAAGAGACCTAGAATAGCTAAAGCAATCCTTAGCAGTAAGAGAGAAGCAGGGAGTATCACAATACCAGACTTTCAACTATACTACAGAGCAATAGTAACAAAAACAGCATGGTATTGGCACCAAAATAGGCAGGTAGATCAATGGTACAGAATGGATGAACCCACATAAATACAGTGTTCTTGTACTAGACAAAGGTGCCAAAAACATGCAATGGAGAAAAGATAGCCTCTTCAACACATGGTGCTGGCAAAACTGGAAATCCATATGCAGCAAATTGAAACTAAACTCCTGTCTCTTACCCTGCACAAAACTCAACTCAAAATGGACCAAGGACCTAGGAATTAGACCAGAGATCCTGCACCTAACAGAAGTAAAAGTAGGTCCAAATCTGCATCATGTAGGCTTAGGACCAGATTTCCTTAACATGACTCCCAAAGCACAAGAAGTAAAAGCAGGATTCAATAATTGGGATCATTCAAACTAAAAAGCTTTTTTTTTTTTTTTTTTTCAGTAAAGGAAACAATCAGCAATGTGAAGAGAGAGTCTTCAGAGTGGGAGAAAATCTTTGCCCCACACACTTCAGATAGAACACTCATTTCCAGAATCTATAAAGAACTCAAAAAACTTTACAGCAAGAATACAAATAACCCAATCAATAAATGGGCTAAGGAACTGAACAGACACTTCACAGAAGAGGATCTACAAGCAATCAGCAGATATATATGAAAAAATGTTCAACATCCCTAGTAATAAGAGAAATGCAAATCAAAATTACCCTAAGATTTCATCTCACCCCAATTAGAATGTCTGTTATCAAGAAAATAAGCAACAACATGTGTTGTCAAGGATGTGGGGAAAAAGGTACACTCATAAATTGCTGGTGGGGTTGCAAATTGGTGCAGTCACTCTGGAAAGCAGTGTGGAGATTCCTTAGAAAACTTGGAATGGAACCAACATTTGACCCAGCTATCCCACTCCTTGACCAAAAGACTTAAAGTCAGCATACTACAGTGATGCAGCCACATCAATGTTCATAGCTGCTCAATTCACAATAGCTAGATTGTGGAGCCAACCTAGATGCCCTTCAATTGATGAATGGATAAAGAAACTGTGGTATATATACACAATGGAATATTAGTCATAAAGAAGAACAAAATTATGGCATTTGCAGGTAAATGGATGCAGTTGGAAAATATCATGCTAAGTGAGATAAGCCAATCCCAAAAACCAAAGGCTGAATGATCTCTCTGATACGTGGATGATGATACATAATGCGGGTGGGAGAGAGGCAAGAATGGTGGAAGGATGGATTGCATAGAGGAAAAAGAGGGGTGGGGATGGGGTGGGGAGAAGGAAAAACAACAGAATTAGACAAACATCATTAACCTATGTACACGTATGATTATGCAAATGGTGTGATTCTACTTTGTGTACAACCAGAGAAACAACAATTGTATTCCATTTGTGTATAGTGAATCAAAATAAATTAAATTTAAAAAAAAAGGTATCAGAGTGAGGCATTGTGGTGCACATCTGTAGCCCTAGTGGTTTTGGAGGCTGAGCTGGGAGGAGCACAAGTTAGAGGCCAGCCTATGCACCTTAGCAAGCCTATGTCTCAAAATAAAAAATGAAAAGGACCAGGGATATGGCTCAATGGTAGATGACCCCTGGGTTCAATTCACAATATCTAAATTAATTAATTAATTAATTAATAAAATAAGAAGAGCTATCGGAAGTATTTCGCAAAACATTGAAGTGACCCCCTTCTTTCCTTGCTGAGAAAATATAATCTACAAATATGGATGCACATTATCTTAGAGAGTAGAACAAAATCTGGGTCTTATTCTACTAGGCAGGGCAATATCAAACATTTGTTGTGGCCTGTCTCGGCAGAAGTCTTTTGGCATTCAGACTGGAGCATCCAAGTTGTCTATGAGTTACAGCACTGGACACTGGGAATAAGGGCAGGAAAAGATAAAGTGAAAATATTAGAGACTATGTTGTAGGGCAATGTTGTTAATCAGAGAGCATGTCTGCATTTCAGTACCAGCATTACATGAGTAAGCTTATTTTGGTTTTTGCATATATGAATAAAACACCAATGTCATATTATTTTGGTTATCATCTACTTAAAATCACAAATATATTTTAGATTTGTGGACATGCAAATTAGCATGGTCGTTATTAGGGAAGCAATAGAGTTTTTCAAAAAATTAAATATAGTGCTAGCATGCAATGTAGCTTTCTCACTTTTGGGTGAATTTCCAAAGAATTTGGAATCAATCTCATGAAGAGATATACCCACCTCATTTCCATTGCAGCATTATTCAGAATAGCCAAGGTATGGAGTCACCTTAAATGTCCATCAATAGCTAAGTGGATAGGGAAAATGTGATGTGTGTGTGTGTGTTTGTGTGTGTGTGTGTGTGTGTGTGTGTGTGTGGTGTGTAATAAGGACGTCTTACCTTATTATAAAACATAGATGAACCTGGAGCATATCATACTAAGCACAGAAAGGGAAGCACCATATGATCTTACTTATATGAGTAATATATTAAAATCTACCTCATATAAGCAGAGTTGCCAAGGTTGGGGATGCAGAGAAAATGGGAGGCGGGAAGTGTAGGGGAAGGAAGTTTTAGTTATAAGATGAATAAATCAGGAGATTCTAATATGTAGTATTTCCAACTTTAGTTAAAAATATTGCATTGTTTACCTGAGATATGCTAAGATAATAGATCTCAAGAGGCCCTACTTCATACACGTAAGCATCAACTACCTATTCCATAGGAAAAGTTTTCTTCTAGAAGAGGCAAGAAACCTCATCTGAGATATTAAAGTGGAACCCTGTCTGAGTTGTCAGACTTTACCTTGGGTTACTATTCCTGTTTGTGACTCAGGATATTCTCAAGTCTCTTAAAGATCCTCGTGGTTCTTGATACAGAATTCCCGAAAAAAATTGTTTGCAGTTTAAATTTGTGTTTTATATACTTTTAACAATGGCAAACTTGATTTTCAGTGATAACTGCTATTTAAATATTTGCTAAGTGTTGCTGAAGATTCCTGGGATTGTTTACATGTTGAACTAGTAGTCATCAGCTTGGAATAAGCTATGACCCTCCCCTTGTTAACTTGCATGACCTTGGTAACTTAAACATCTCTCTGTATCTCAAGTCATCTGTTCCAAAATAAATGCCTTATAAAGTTGCTAACAAAATTATTTAGTTAATATGCACAGAGTATTTTGTACTACATTTGACAAATTAACCACTCAGTAAAAGTTTGACATAAAATATAGACTCATCTTAAGATGAAAATTTATAACACAGTAGGTATTTATGAAGTTATAAACATATTCATTGGTTTTTATTTCGAGCTGTTCTACAGAAAAAGGTATTCTTGCAAGCAACTAATTAGGGTTGAAATATCAATTTAGAATGTTTAAAAATACAGCTTTTATTTGTTGTTTGTTTCATAACCAAATTGCTGAAATAACCTCACTTGACTGTATTGCAAGTCACATATGCTGCATTTAGTAGCAAGCGGAGCAATTTCTCAAATGTACGTTTTCCAGTGAAGAAATCGTCTTGAGGAAGAAGACTTAAGAAATAGAAGAACAAAAACTTCACATACCCTCCAGGAAAAAAGAAATTTGCTCTTTGCTCTTCATTGTGAGAAAATACCAGAAGCAATGTGCAGAGCATGTAAACGAGTTGTCTGATACCGTATCTGCTACTCAAGGGACTAGAAGAATTAAAAAAAAAAATGTTCTTCCTTTAAAAAAAAAGAAGAGTAATTAATGTAGTTCAAGTTGAACACAATAGAGAACTCAGGAAACACACCGCCACACTGCAGTACAATAAGCACGAGGTTAGTTTGGTAGGTCAGAGAAAATGAGAACATTAAAGTTTTACAAGGCAAATATTATGAAAAAAAAAAAACCAGAATAAGCAAGAATCAATAAGTAGAATAAAATATTTATCAAAATAGTAAAATCTAGTATCACATTCTAAGACAGTTCTCAAGACATCATTCTTACCAATGCCTCATGTGTATGGGAAGAGTTTGGAAATAGAAAACCCTTTGCAATTCAAAAAAATTCTATTTTAAATATATCTTCTGGCATGTGATGCTCATTATAGTCTTCTAAATCAATATTTTTTTTTATTTTACCTGAACTGTGATTTATTTAGAAAACTACTTAAAGAACAGCAGGATTAGTATAAATCTCAGATAATCGTATTAACTCTGGGTTAACTCCTGGTATTCCAACTTAACTTACCTTCTTACCAACAACACAGAAGGGAGTAAGTGAGGAAAATAAATAATGCACACAGAAGTGAAAGTTCAAATGTAGAAATGGACAGCAAACCTTCTTTGAAATGTACCACTGTGTACTCCTAAGTGTCTCCGTGTTACCAGCCTACTTGGCAGAGTGGAGACTCACACATGGACCGCATTGAACATGTTTGCACTTGAAGCTTAATGCAGTTGATCTGAGTTTTTGCGTCCATATCAGTAGTTAAATCTGCTATTTTCTTCATTGCCTTACTGTAGGGCTCTCTTTTTTCAAAATTTATGTTTTGTTCCTATTTCTGTTTTCAAATGCCCATTAAGTTCCAAACTAAAATAACACATTTTTCCTAAGCTGATTTAAGTTTCACCTTTAAATGTATTTATAGGAATTGAGAAGAAACATTCATGTTTCATCCTTTAAGAAAATGCATAGATTTGAAAACTAAACAAAAACGCCAAGTGACTTCTGGATGGGTGACATGAGGAATTATGCTCTCTCCCCAGTAAAGAAACCATAATAATAAAATATAATTTTTAAGAAATTAAAACTCCTAAGAACTCTTTAAGAGCATATAGCAAAGGAAGAATATTTACTGAGGAAAGTCTACTAAATCTCAGTTAGAAGGAGATGTCTGTCGCACATGGACCAAGAACCACTCGATACCCCTCACCAGCTCTGAGTGCTGGAAGATCTACTCTGGGTGGCACCAACAGGACAGCAGGGCTTCTATTCCCCCCAGGGCCCATTCCAGAGCTAGGGAATCCTCCCAGAATTTCTCATCTCTCTGGGATCTAAGTAGCAGAGTTTGGATTTCAGCAAGAACGACTGAGATGCTGGGAGGTCTCTCCCTCTCCTCATCCCCTGTGAATAAGGCTGAAACTCTCAGGATAAGAACAGGGGTCTGGGCTAATCTTGCCCCCACTGACTCAGAAGGTCAAAGGTTTATGCCTGAGAGTCTAGCCAAGAAGATGAGAGGGTCTCCCTCCCACCCAGTAATCTGCCCATAAAACAGGGTATCTCTGCTAGAAAGTGTGTAACAATTACTACTCCCCACTCTGGAGCAATGATGCAGGGTTTGGAGAGAGAGAGAGAGAGAGAGAGAGAGAGAGAGAGAGAGAGAGAGACTGGTAATCAAAAGAGAGACCTCTGCATTTCTGCATCGGCCCCCTGGGCGCTGACTTTATTTTGAACACGACAGTCTGGGGAAGTTCAACCCTCAATCACTCTTGGGAACAATGGAGGCTGAAGTCTCCGCTGACAGCAGTAAGCTGAAGACTAGACCAGTTAGTGGACCAGTGAGAGAGAGAAGAGGTACGATTGCTGAAGGGACAGCCTTGGAGTCAGAATAAACCTCAAAGACTTGCCTCAAGACCACCTCTGCACTGAGGGCAGAACCCAACTAGATTGAACTGTGGATCAATTCATGGCCTAGGTCAGTTTTGAAAAGTGAATAATAATCAACCAGCAACCAGTGGAGGCTAAGATCTGGGGGTAACACTGCCAGAGGCAGACCACTAACAGAATTATGGAAAGGAACACTTCAGAGGAGCCTGGTAAAACCGTTGTTATTCTCCAGTGTATTCCCCAGGGCAGCGAGCTCTGCTGCGGAGCCCGCAGACTGCAGGAGAAATGGACGTCGTTAAAGTAGCCACACAAGTAAACAGGCCCTGAGGGGGAGTGGGGAGCCAGAGCTGCTATGATGTATTACCTAAAATGCCCACTTCTCCACACACAAAAAAATTTAAGACATGCAAAGACAAGGAAAAGTAGGACACACAGGGGAAAAAAAAAAATCAGCCACGGGAAATTGCCTAGGATGAGACCCAAATGGTGGATTTAGCAGCAAGGACCGTAAAGCATCTACTATAAATGCCTTTAAAGAGCTAAAGAAAGTATCTTTAAACAAGTAAGGGGAAACATAATGGCAATCTCTTTTCCAACAAAGAATATAAAATAGAGAAAGTATAACAATTAAATGGGAAGTAAACTCTCTGAAACTCAAAATTCCCTAGAGGAGGTTAACAGCAGATTTCAGGTGACAGAAGAATCCGTGAACTTGAACCTATGATGAGAGAGAGTGTGCATACAGAAGAACAGAGAGAAAAACAATGATTACAAAAAGCTAACATAGCCTTGAGAAATGGGAGAACTGGGAATCCCACCAAGCACATCGACTCGTATGCAAAGAGAGAATCAGGCAGATAGGAATAGAGAAGGGAGTTTGAACAGATCCACTGCATACTTTCCCAACTTTTTTTTTTTTTTTTTTTTTGGTACTGGGGATTGAACCCAGGGGCGCTTCACCACTGAACCACATCCCCAGCCCTATTTTGTATTTTATTTAGAGACAGGGTCTCACTGAGTTGCTTAGGGCCTCGCTAAGTTGCTGAGGCTGGCTTTGAACTCGCGATCCTCCTGCCTCAGTCTCCCAAGTGCTGGGATTACAGGTGTGCGCCCGGGCCCAAATTTTTTAAGATGTTACACATCCAGGAATCTCAGCAACTCTAAACGTGATAAACACAAAGAGGTAGGTATTAGTCAGCTTTTCATCTCTGTTGCCAACCCCTGAGAAAAGCTTAAAAGTTGGAAAGATTTATTTATTTATTTATTTATTTATTTTTAATTTATTTGATTTTGATTCATTAAACACAAATGGAGTACATTTGACCCAGTTATCCCACTCCACGGTTTATATCCAAAGGACTTAAAAAATCAGAATACTACAGTGACACAGCCACATCAATGTTTATAGCCGTTCAATTCACAATAGCTACACTATGGTATCAACCTAGATGCTCTTAAACAGATGAATAGATAAAGAAAATCTGTTATATATATATACAGTGGAATATTACTCAGTCTTAAAAAGTAATTCAGTTATGGCATTAGAAGGTAAATAGATGGAGCAGAAGAATATCATGCTAAGTGAAATAAGCCAATCCCAAAAACCAAAGGCTGAATGTTCTCTCTGATACGAGATGCTGGTCCATAATGAGGGCAATGAGTAGGTAAGAATGAAATAACTTTGGATTGGGCAAAGGTGAGTGAAGAGAGGGGAGGGGATATGGGGATGGAAAGTATAGTGGAATGAGATGGACATTATTACCCTATATTGATTACACTACCATTGTGATTCTGCACTGTGTACAGCCAGAGGAATGAGAAGTTGTGCTCCATATGTGTATAATGTGTAAAAATGTGTTCTACTCTCATGAATAAGTAATTAGAACAAATTAAAAAATAAAAAAAATTTAAAAAGATTCATATTCAGGCACATCATAGGAAAGATGTTGAAGGCCAGGGACGGAAAAGCTCAAAAACAGCAAGAGAAAAGTTTCTGTTCACATACAAGGGAATCCCAGTATAACCATGCTATGGTCCAGATGTGAGGTGTCTCTCCAAAAGCAAGAAAGTTTAGAGGTGAACTGATTGGGTTAGGAGAGCCTTAATCTGATCAGTGCATTTATCCTCTTAAATGGATTAAGTGAGTGGTAACTATGCACAGGTAGGGTGTGGCTGGAGGAGTTGAGTCACTGGGAGGTGTGCCTTGCTCTATATATTTTGCCCCTGGAAAGAGGAGCTGACTCTGCTTTTTGGTGGCCATGTCCTGAGCTGCTTTCCTCCACCACACCCTTCCACCATGATGTCCTTCCTTACCTTGGCCCTGAGCAATGGAGTTGGCCATCTATGGTCTGAGATCTCTGAAGCTTTACTTCTACTCAAATTGTTCTTTGCGGGTCTTTTCATCACAGTGGTGGAAAAAAGCTGATTGAAACACACTAACAGCTGATGCCTTTCAGGAACAATAGAGCCAGAAGCAGCAGGATGCTTTGCTCTAGGAAAAGAGAGAAGAAAAAATCCAAAAAACACTGCTTTACTGAGAATCTTAACATCAAGCAAAACTCTTTCAGAAGCAAATACAAAGGCATTCTCAGATTAAAAAAAAAAGCAATGAAAGGATTTGGACTTATAGGGACATTTTCAGATTTAAAAAAAAATCAGAGGATTTGTTGGGAACAGATTGTCTTAAGAGAAACACGAAAGCAAGTTATTCAGACTGAAATCTAGAGAGTAAAGACAGTGTTTTGAATTCACACAAAAAACCAGAGTTCTGGTAAATTCTGTTAAGTGGAGGAAATTAGACACAAAAGCTCACACATTTTATGTCTGTAGTAATACCCAATGTCCCGGAATAAGCAAATCCACAGAAAATAAAATAAATTAGTGTTTTCCTCAATTTAGGAAAAGGGCTGCAGTGCTACTGGAGTTTCTTGTAAAGAAAGAGTCCACAGCTGATGATTGTCAGAATTTTACAGTTGAACTCAGTGAATTGGACACTAAGGATGGGTGAATTGTATGCTTCTGATTTACATCTCAATGAAATTTTAAAAAATAACACATTCTGGAAGAACTAACCCCCAATCAAAACTATTAATAAAACTAGGGTTAACAGTGCATGCCTCTGTCTAATTATCTATTTACATTTGCAGGCTGGAATTTTGCCCACTAGTGTTAAGAATTTTCATTGGTTAAAATCTCCAGAAGTAAGTAGTTGACTAAATAAATGGAGGTGATTATTTTAGGTAACTGGTGCATTAAAATATAATATAAGTATAATATTCTTTTCCCTTATAAAAATATTAAAGTTTGATCCAAGAAGTGTTATGTATTCAGAATTTATATCAAACTAATGGCTTGGATGGATTAGCTCTGATTAGCAATCTATTAACAGGATAACCCCTCACACTGCACTTAAATACAGGAACGATGCATTCATTATGCCATCTGACTGATAAATATGCTCAAGACATATTTGATTGCAATAAGTCAGTTTAACGATGTTTCTTATTTCTTTCTCCTTCATTTCCAGATTCGTCTCTCATCCGGATAGTTGTAATAACACTGCAGCTCAAACAGAATCTGCTGGGTGATTTCTGAATAACCTTTCCTTTTTTCCTCCGATCAACCTGTTAACCTCTTTCATCTGACTGAGCCAATCCCTTTCCTACCCCTCCAGAACCCTGCCTATACAGTGTACATGTATGTTGTGATTTACATGCTCTGTACACACTAGCACAAACATGTGAAAAAGAAAGAAGGAAGGGAGGGAAGGGGGAAAAGAGATGAAGGCAGGGAGTGATGGAGGTATGCAGGCTAAAGAAGGAAGACAGTTCCAGAAAAGAGGAAGAAAGCCAGGCAAGCAGGCAGATAGGAAGGATGCAAAGGGAGAAAGAGCAGTTGGATCTCACTAATACATGATTGGCATACATTATTTTAGCTTATTTTCCTTTTTGAGGAAAAATTTAATAATGAAATTCACTGACAGAATGATCAAATTTCTCTAATCACATTCTATCATTTCTGTATTTAAAAAGTGTGCTAGTGGTCTAATCAGACCTGGAATGAAATAGAATACTATTTTATTAGCAGCCTTGAGTCAAGGCTAAGGAATCAGTACCTTTGGGGAATTATATTAACATACACCTCTAAAGCACGAAAAACACCCCAAAAGGGTCAGCAAGTGTCCATACATTTTATGACTGTCAATACAGATCTCATTCTCTGCCAAGCACTTTAGCAGGAATAACTCATCCAATAATCACAACAAACTTGCCTTTTCATTTAATAGATAATGAAGCCAATGCACAGAACGGCTGGGTGACTTGGCAAGACGAAACAGAAATGGGCCGATGGGGTTCTGTATTAGTTGCTCATTGTTGCTGAGCTCTTACCACAAACATACTGGCTAGACGATTTAGAAATCTCTTACTTTGCAGTAATGGATGTCAGAAGTCCAAGAGGAGAGGTTGATGAAGTGGTGCTCCTTCCCAACCCTCAGGAGGCATCAACTTCCCTGCTGTGGCCTTCTTCTGGAGGCCAACAGTATTCCTTAACTTGTGGCCCCTTCCTGGAATCACTCCAATCTCTTCCTCTTGCCATAAATCCTGTCTGGGTGTGATCCTCTTCCTTCTGCAAAAGACTACATTGGACTCATTAGGTAATCTCATTTCAAGGTCCTTAACATAACAACATCTACAAAACTCCTTTTATTATGTGAGGTAAAATATTCACAAATTCCAGGGATGGGATATTGGCATGTCTTGTGGGGGACATAATTCATAGTTCTGCAAATCTAACCCAGGCGGTGCACTGCCTGGGCAAAAGTTCTGGAAACTTCCTGGGATGCTTTACACACAACAGGTTCTTTTTTGTGAGTCATTCATGATTATTATAGGAAATGCACTTCTTTTGTATTTCTAGGGTCAGTGGATTTTTCTGCAAAATAAAGGGGTTTGCTTAAATGTATTATAATACAGTCAGGGCGTGCTGTAAGCATCTATGATTCTGCATTTCAACAGCATGCCATGATTCTTCTACTCATGAAGCCTTTAATTCTGTGCCTATTTCAATTCCAGTTTCTAAACAAGAGAGAAATCCACACACTTCATTGCCTTAATAAATGTCCTCAGAACTCAAGTTGGTCTCCTTCAGTCTCAGATTCAGTTCACTGAAAAATTGCTTATAAACAATTACATACAGGAAGTATTCCCAGTCTCTCTCCCCTGTACAAACTTCTCCTGCATTTTGTGGATCACCTTTTATTCCCTGTCTCTTATAAATTTTCACTGTTTGCCATAATCTTTATCAATTAAATAATGCAGGCAGGTGGAGTGTTCAGTAAACCTTAGTTCTATTCCCTTCTGGTTATACTGGCTTCTTAGATGAATGCCCTACATTGAGACTTGTATTTTCATCATCCATGTCACAAGACCCACTGCTGAACATGACCATGTAACCCAGTGAGGCCCCCTCTTGCTCATAGGTATGGAATGGAGGAGTTTAGTGGGAATCCTAAAAGATTCAACCAGATTACAGGAACTATTCACCTCACAGTTCAAAATTACCAAGGTTATAGCAAGGTATAAAATAGTCATTATAGAAAAAATTGCTTTAAAAGAATAACTTGTTTTTGACAACCATAAAAGAAAAAAATATTATTCTTCCTCTCTGAAATAGGAATACCTTGATAAAGGGTGCCTTACAAAGTAACTTGATCTGTGCACACTAAAATGGAAAAAAACAAATCAGTTGAACTATTTGTGAGAGCATATGATTTTAGACTAATTAAAATTTAGTCAAAATACTTAATATTCACATGTAGAATTATTAGAAATCTAAGGTAAAAATGAAAATAGAACCTTTTACATGAATGTAGCTTTGGAGAGAGACGCATTTATAGGAAAAAATAAATGATGATCTAAGACATTTAGGCATTTGAAAACCTATTTTTATAAATGAGATTAGATGCAACCAACAGCGCAGTTTGATTGGCATGTGTGATGCTCTCTGCACTTGATGTAGTTTATTAGAGCTGGGCATTTTGTTGCTAAAAATAACCAAATAAATCTGTCATCTGCCAGGATTTCAGAAATGCCAAATTAAGAGTGTCTCCTTGACATCTAACTTTCATTAGGACAAATAGTTTAAAGAAAATTGGAAATTATGCATTTAATTTTGATATCTTGTTTTTCCTAATTGGTGAAACCATTAATTTTTATGCTCTGTGTGTTATTTTTGGAGGAAAACAAATAAACAAAAAAAGAATAAAGGTGTTCAAATGAAGTCATCCCCCCAAACTGCAGTGGTGTTATGAATTTAGGGAGCTTATGTTGAGGACACTCACCTTAAAGATGTGCTTTTTCTGATGAAAATAAGATAAAAGTATGCAAAGTTTTGCTTCCTTTCCAAGACACACACATCTCTCTAGGCAAACCATAGATTCATACATACATTTTGTTTGGTTTATTTCTACTTGCAGTTTCCAAGCAGTAGCAATTGTATAACAACCAAATGTAATCCCTGCGACTACCTGAGACACAATCATTGAATAAAAGAACTGCCTGTAAAATTTACATATCCTCTCAGTTCACTGAAAATATAACTTGGTTGTTTACAAATATATCATTTCTACCATAATTTTCCTATTGTGTTTAACAAGATTAAAATGTATAGGATTTCAATACTTTGGAACTCTCTGTGCAGTTGGCACGTTGGTTAAACACGTTTTATCCAAATTTAAAATAATTTCATAGGAAGCTGCCAATGTTTTTTAAATGTTGTCATTATGTAGAGATTAAAAATGCAAGTGAAGATCCAATTTTTCGGGGATTCTATGGAAAATTGCTTTTCAGGAGCTAAACATCTAAAAAGTCTTCACACTCTTAAAAATACCTAAAAATGCTGCAGACGAAATTTTTTCAAGTATCAGCTATTTCCTTGCCTTCAGTAGAATTCTTATCTTTTAACAATATATGTGACAAAAAGGAAAATATCTGAAACATTCAGTTCATTAAGACCTGGACCAAGAAATAAGAGAAGCTAATAAAAGTATCCTTATACAATATAATATTTGTTTATAAAATACAAAGAATGAGAAGACAAAGAGCAAGAAATTTGAGGAAGAAATTTTCATAAGCAGAGTAAAGTAAAAAATATAGATAGAATGAATATTCTTTCAAAATGGGAAAGGATTTCTCTGTTCAGAAGTATTTTGAGATTCAAGAAAATCCTGGTTAAATCTGTTATATTACAAAAAAATGGAATTACTTACAAATGATGTCATGATTGACAGTCAATAATTGACAGCTAATAATGGGAGTCCAATGGCAAAATATATATTTAACCAGCAAATGGTCTCGCTTTCTTTCATAGGGCTGAAGTAAGCATATTTGGGCAGACAACTGAATTAATTTAAGAGATTACTAAATATTAAGTATGATTATTAAAGAAGAGTGAATCTCTTTCACTGTCATTTCATTGTATACGTTTCACTGTATACGTTTCACTGTATACGTTTTTGTAAAAAGTATACCTTTTTTGTAAAAACATACAGCATAGCATCACACATACTTAATACACTCTATTCATTTTATTTCTAAATTTGTTTCCAAGTTCACTGTTAATACCAAATTTTCTGTCTTTATTCACTTCAATTAAGATAGATCATTGTGTTTTGTTTTTGTTTGTTTGTTTGCTTTTCTTGTTTGGAACTGGGGATTGAACTCAGGGACACTCAACCACTGAGCCACATCCCCAGCCCTATTTTGTATTTTGTTTAGAGACAGGGTCTCACTGAGTTGCTTAGGGCCTTGCTAAGTTGCTGAGGCTGGCTTTGAACTCGAGATCCTCCTGCCTCGGTCTCCCTAGCCCCTGGGATTACAGGTGTGCATCAGTGTGACTGGTTTGTGCTTGTTTTTAAAAGGAAAAATTATCAGGCAGTAAGAGCCATTAAACGTCCCCTTTTCAACTCTTTGCTATAGGTCACTGCCATAGCTTTCTCCCTTATCAAATTGAATCAGACAGTGGCAATAATCTGATTGCATTTGACATAGTGCCTGCAGAAACATCTCTACTCTCTGTATGATTCTATTGTACTCATCCTTTTTCTCTGTTGCATTTGATTTCATTAAGGAAGGTTGCTGCAAGGTTTCAGGGGAAAAAGCAAAAGCAAAACATGGAAATTCCTTTGAGAGGCCTCAATAGCATCCATCTAAATTTGTCTTACCTCAAATTAAATTTCAAAGGAAGCTAGTTAAGAAAAGAGTTGGCAGGAAGTTGTTTTTTACCATAAGACAACTTTCTTGGCACTCACAAGTCACAGTCTTTCTGAAGTGTGTTTTCACCTACAAAAAAGAATCAAAACAATGTAATAAAAAGATTCATATACACTATAAAGTGTGCCTCAGATTGAATCTGAATATCTACAGGCTCTCCAGTTTGCAGTAGCTACCAAGTTATTTTGCTTTAAAAACAGCATTGCAGATGGCTGTCCTCACTTGCTCAAGTGACAATCTTTAGGAACACTCATCCAATCTCTTTTCCTTCTTAAACTCCTCCTTTCCCATATTTCTCGAGAAAAATCTCTCTCTCTTTTTCCTTTCTTCTCTTTCATCATCTCCATGGTTACCCATAAGTATTACCTTTGGTCATTTGTGTGTTGCTAACAAAATGCTTCTTTTTTGAGGAAGTTTGAATCTGATGTCTCAGACAATTCTCCCAGTACTCCAAGTCCTCACAAAACCTTTGGAGAAAACAGACCTTTTGTCCTCCCCAGGGACATCAGCCATGTAGTGGTGTGCTGGACGAGGTACATTATCTGGAACCAATTATTACATTGTCAGGAATTTTGTGAACCACGTTGCTAAATACGGTCACTAATGGAAATACATTTATATGAACAAAACTTGCATAAATTCATGGGCAATAAATGCTCAAAATTGACCTCTTCCTAAGGATTTTGCCAGTGTGTGTTTATTCATCACACTGAGCTTATTTACTCATGTCTTGTCTTCATGGTATAGATACCGTATCAGGCCCTCCTGTGCATAGCTTCCCGCTGCAGCGAGTGATGTCAAGTCCTTAGCCTTGCCATCCTTGGGGCAAATATTCAAATGGTGTGCTGGTAAATGTTTAACAACCATCCCTTAGGAAAAAAGTGACCTGATTTCTAGCACATGCCCTTTGGTAGAGCAAGAACACCCCCACCA
Organism: Glaucomys volans; assembly: GCA_020662805.1. Taxonomy (NCBI): domain Eukaryota; kingdom Metazoa; phylum Chordata; class Mammalia; order Rodentia; family Sciuridae; genus Glaucomys; species Glaucomys volans. The sequence continues at coordinate 844,560 of JAJEJO010050159.1, read as the reverse complement.
TAGCTGAACTGACTCACAAAACCGCAAAACTCCTGAAAATTTAACCATTTCATCTGGTGAGCTGGTTGGAGTTGGCTCCAACATACCACTGCATTTTTAATGTCAGAGGTAATAAAATTGGCAAATATCATAAATTAGGATTTTTTTATTTTGGTTTTTGTGGATTTTGCTTGAAGTCACTTGTTAGATATCTACCAGCACTGCGTGGTGTCAGGCCACCTTCCTGAGTCCCAGGAGCAAAGCAGGCTCCACACTCCCCTCAACTTCTGCCTTTGACTCACAGTGGTCTTCAAGACCCAAGATCTTACTTAAGTGAGGCATGGGTAAACAATGATTCTGTTTCATCTGCAGTCCATTTTGGCATTGTCCCGGAACAAAGATGTTTTTCACAATTTGCAAAGGATTGTAAAACGAAACAAAGAAAATTACATTCCAGAGACCATATGTACCATGCAGAATTTAAAATATGATCTGGCTGTTTAAGAACATGTTTGCAACTATTGTGGTTGAAAGCCAAAGACATCATTCTATATGACACAAATTCCCAGTTATTTATTTTCAAGTTACTTCCTGGGCTATAATTTTTGTACTTTCCTAGAATGTCAGAGCATCTGGGTGAACAACACTGGATCACAATTTGGTCTCACATTCATGGATTTCTACCAGTTTCCGCATCGGTACTGCCTTTTATGGTTCCTAGCTCAGTAACTACACAATTTCTAAGTATTCTGTCAATTTCACAAAGTCAGTTTTAAAAGATTTAACCCTGTGCTATAGGCGCGAATTTCCAGAGAGGATCAAAGAAGAACAAGGCAAGCAGAGACAAACAGGAAGAAGCCTCTGGTGAAGGGAAGGGCCCTGCTCCTGACTTTTCCTGTGTGTGCTTCTTTTACCCATTAGGAAGAGAAGCCCTGCACTGAGGCTGCAGATGTGGAGCTGAGCAAAACAGACAAACCCTTGCACATGAGCCCCAGCTATGCTTCCAGACCTTTGCATCAAACCTTACTGTAATGATTGCTTTCTGATTCTGTGAGATACTGGAATATTCTTCAGAAATCCTTTCTCTGTGACCAGGTCTGTTATCAACTAAGCTGTTATTCCATGACAAAAAATGAAGTCAGGTTTAATCAAAATTCCGTGTGTTTTTAGCAGCGTGCAGTGGAGCCCACCTGTAATTCTAGTGACTCAGGAGGCTGAGGCAGGAGGATGCCAAGTTCAAGGTCAGCCTCAGGAACTTTGCCACAACCTCAGTGACTCCGTGAGACCCTGTCTCAAAAAAAAAAAAAAAAAAAAAAGTCAAAGGAATGTAGCTCAGTGGTAAAGCACCCCTGGATTCATCCCCACCAGCCTCCCCAAAAATAGAAAAGAAAAAAGAAAAAAATATCCCTTGTGTTTTTTAGGACATTTAAACATCAATTTCAATTTATAAAAAATAATGTTCTATATATGTACCTATACGCAAATATCAATATACATTTATACATTTATGTCAGTTTTGTGTTTTATTATTTCAAGTTGTTAAATGATGTATATTTCTATTTCTGAGTCTCTTAATCTAAACTAATTTTATTCCTTTTATCCTTTTTAAATGCATGCAATTTGTCTTAGGGTCAAAGAGTCAACAACATGTTCATTTTGTAGAATGACTCAAATACAGAATCTAATACCTTTAAATTTCGAATCAATAAAAGTAGGTTACATTCATGGGGCAGTATGAAAGGTGATGCTAACGACCCTGAGTATCTTTTACACAAGGATCTATTGAAAAATAGTTTAAAGTACATGAGAAATTAAAGGGATTCTGCTAATTCATTTTCTTTTCATGGAAGGATAGTTTTAAAAATGTGTTTTTCTTTCCCCTCTCATGTTAGAATTTTCCAATGTAAGTTTAACATGTTATATTTAAACTCACTCAAAGTATGGACCGAATCACTTGGAAGAGGGCAAAGGGGAAGAGTGGGAAAGGCAGACTGTGACTGATGGTCAAATAGCACTTCCTGCATCCATTTCATTAAATTTAAACTGCCTTGAACAGCACCCCCCACACCATGAACTCTTTCCACCCAATCCTCCTGGTGACTGCTGAGTCGCTCTGCTACTGAAGTCTATACCCGTGACTTGTCATTTTGTAATTTGACATACAGTGGAATTTGATTTTCAATCAACTTAACACTTAAGGCTTGTCTTAAAATTGCTGACAATTCTGTTTTATTTTCAAAGGTTACAGAGTGCTTATTTCTTTGCTTGCTTTGATTCATTACCTTTCTTGAACTTATTCAAGTTTGAAATTCCACTTTCTGATTCATTTCTTTGGTATCATCCTGATTTCTTCCCTGCAGCCCTGTAATGTATACACCTGTCTTGAAACAATACCCACCTTTGTTTATGTGCTTCCCTATCTCAGAACTCTCCATTAAGGGTTTGGGATGTTTGTTTCATGTTGTTTTAGGATTTTTAAAATGTTTCTGTGTATTGGAATCTTCCCAAGTAGGTTTTAAGTCCTCCAATGTCACCAACCAAGATTTAAACCAATTTCAATCTCTGTGTATTGAAGAAGCTGTTGCAGACTTTAAAGAAACTTTCCCTGAAATAATGGAATTGAGTATGCTTTAAACAAAGTTTCAAATAATTCACTTAGGAAATTTGAAAACTGGGGATCTTGTTCATTAGTAGAGAGCTTGTCTAGAAGGTGTGAGGTGCTGGATTCAGTCACCAGACTGGGAGAAGAATAAGAACAAGAACAGAGACATCTCAGCATGTTCCACAGACAAGTCTAAAAATATCCTTGATCAACCCAGAGAAGAATTCTGGAACTCACTTTACACAAATGGCAATATTGAAGAACATATAGCAAATGGGGAGATCTTGAACTCAGTTGCCAATGGGTAGTAGAGGTAGGACTAGAAGACACACATTGTATTCTTAATATTTCCATCCTTATTTGTATACATTTTAGTTCTTATGATTGATATTTTTAAAATTGTTTTGTGTATGTGATGTATAAGGAACTAATGATCTATTGGAACATGCAACTTAATAGTTCTTTGAACCAATTTCAAATTATCCATAAACAAACTAATAAAAAAAGTTATTTAGTTTGAAAACCTTGTGACTGGCCAGAATACATATTTGAAAAATATTAAATGAAATAGTAGAAAGGAATCCCTTCTTTTAAAACACAGTAACAATATAATCCTTTGATCATAAACAAACCATTAATAGAAGTAAATATAATTAACATATTTGGAGATGTAAAAGTAACAAAGATGACAATCATTTTATAAATAAAACAAGAAGAATCAAAAAACATGTGCTTTTGCCTAATGTATTTCAGATGTAGAGCTAAAGGTAAAATCCATTTATCGGTGTCTTTTCTTTCTCCGTGAATGATTGGCTAATGGTTTGTATCTGATGGAAAAAATTCATAGAATACACAAACCATCATTCTGCAAAACACCATTGTCCTGAAAACTACATTATACAATTGAAATTAAGCTTTGTCAAAGGAATAGGAATATGCATGACAAAAATATCTGAAATCTGTCGATGATTTGATTTCTTAATGCTGCTGAGAAGTAAAATTGATCTGCTGAACTCAGGCATGAATAACCTATTTAATTTTTAAACGTTTTGCTAAGAAGTAGAAAACAGTAGCAGGTGTTTTGGGGACCACAGAAGCTCTTTAATTAGTTTTAACCTGGTATAAACTTCCTGAAAAGCATCAAATTTACTTCTAACTTTAGGGTAAAGAAAGTGTCCTAAGGAGAAGCTCATCTGTGAGCATCTTTGAAGAGAAAGCACATTTTCTGCACTTAGAAATGAGCATGACAGTGTGCAAGCATTTTTTTTTACTGTGAACATTTTGTGTTCTTATCATGCAAAACATAATACATCCACGTGTTCTGTGCCAGATGGCGAGCTTTCAGTTATCATTTTCCAAACACGTGTCTGAGGTGAGACATCCTCCCTCCAATCAATGAATGTTGTAAGCCTCATAAGAAAAGAGGACCAGTGTCTCTCAAAATTGTATCTGATCAGCACAAAGATGTACTTACAAATGCTCGCTATAGCTTAGTAGTGTTTAGATGTCAGAATTAGTTGTTATAAATGGCACATTTTCCTAGGGTAATATTCCTTCATTCCTTTGATATTTTCAAAATAAATATGAGATAATTTGGCAAGCATATGGATTCTAATCTTCTATCATCCATTGGTGTTTTAGAAAGCCATACATAATTTGCTTAATGTAAATGAATCACCAAATGTATACCCTATTTGGAGTGAGATGTTATGCTCTGCATCCTTAAAAATGTCTCCCTTTAGAAATGTCTAAGTTCTTATAAAGAATTAAGTAGTCAAAGATAAGCATAACTGAATGAGAAAGAAAAGTTCTGGGAAGTTTAAGGAGATACCTTTCAAGGCACTTTGTTTGTGGAGCTGACAATCCTGGTTCTGTTTCCTTTGAAATGCTCAGGTTCTAGGCTTGAGCATCACTGATGCAGAGGAGAGATCCAAGCAATGATGCAGGGCTGGGGATATAGCTCAGTTGGTAGAGTCCCTGCCTTGCAAGTTCAAGGCCCTGGGTTCAATCCCCAGCACTACAAAAAATGATGTAACCATGATTGCCTGTGACAATCACCTCACACAAGTGAACTGGCATGGAGGACAGGAGTGCACACCCAGCCGGGGCAGGTGGAGGTATGTGTGATGGAGGCCACGCATGGGGAGGGAATCACAGGCAGCCACGGTCCCTGGTTACACTGTGTGTTTTTGTCTACCAGATAAAATGCCACATTTGACCACCACAGAAAAAAGTACATTGCACATAATGAAGTTGTGGACACAATAATATTCCAAAATTAAAATTTTATATGTTCAGGAAAGACTTTTTTCTTTGGCTTATCGGTAGTTGAAAGTGAGAGATATGTTAAATATAAAATATATAAAAGTACAAATTCGTAAGTTTGGATTTTATCTTAAATATGTATTAATGACAAAGTGGCAGAAGGTTTGCTTTGTTTTTGGAATAGATTAGAAACGTTATCCATAAAAAGCACAAATATTTCTTTGTTTTATACTTTTATTAATCTAAACTGTTGATTTCAACATTTGTTTGAATGCCTTTATAATTTTATGTTATTCTCTACATTAAAGCAAATAAAATGGAAAATACTATGGAAAATATTTTGAAACCCTTTGAAGCACGACTTTTATTTGTTTCTTTAGAAGTGCTTGTCATGAGGATTCTTGCAACGACAACCTCAATATTTATGCAAACTGTGCTTTTGCTCATACTCATATTGCAAGCTCAATGGCATTCTAATTATATGTCTTATTGTACGTTCCCAAAGAATCTACAAGAAGAAAACAAGAAAATCAATTTCCAGAACTAATATTTATTTCAACCACATCAAGGACATAAAATACACATTTAAATATCAATCACTTTTATATGCTAGCAATTAACCCTTGAATTCTCAAATTAAAAATAAAGTATAATTTGTAATTTGTCAAGGAGAAAAAAAAGAAGTGAAGGTCTAACACAATATATATGCTGAAAATTATAAAATACTTTTTAAAGAAATCAAAATCTAAATAAGGAGAGACATTGTGTGGATGAATTAAAGGACTCAATGTAGTAAAGATGTCAGTACTTTCCAAATTAATACACTGGTTATGCAATTCATCTTGAAGCCTCAAAAAGAATTTTTTGGCAGGTGTTGACAAGCTTTTACTAAAATGTATATGGATGGGCAGAGGAACTAGAATAGCTAGTTTTGAAAAGAGTTTTTGAAAAGAAGAAAAAAATGGCATTAATCCCCTTACACATTCTCAAAATTATAAAGTAATCATGACCTTGGTATCAGCAAAGACATAGATACACAGATTAATAGAACAAAGTACAGGAACACAGAGACCAAGGTGATTTTGGATATAAATTGAAAAGCCATTGAATGGAAGAAAGAAAGTTTCTTCAACCAACTATACTGAACTTGTTGGATAACCACAGATGAAAAAGAAAGAACGGAAGAGAAAAAAGAAAAGTACTCTAATACCTTATTTAAAAATTAACTTAAATGGATAAAGGACTTAAATATAAAACACGACAACACTATACAACTTGAGGAAAAAAATTCAGGATGTAGTAAGAAACAAAAAATACTTAAATCTTACACTGAAAGAATGAACCAGTGGGTGCAGTGGTGCATGCCTGTAATCCTAGCTGCTCGGGAGGCTGAGGAAGTCAACCTCAGCAAAAGCGAGGTTCTAAGCAATTCACTGAGACCCTGTCTCTAAATAAAATCCAGAAAAATAGGGCTGGGATGTGGCTCAGTGGTTGAGTGTCCTTGAATTCAATCCCTGGTACCACCCACGCCCCCCACCCCTCAAAAAAAGGGAGTGAATCACATGCAAAAACAATTTGATAAATTGGATTTTATTAACATTTTTGAAAATTGGTTTATGAAAAACCCCATGGAGAGGGTGAAAAGATAAACTTCAGAGTGTGAAAAAACATGTCCAAGCCATATACCTGATAAGGATTGGTATCTAAAATTTATAAAGAACTTTTAAAAGGTATAAAAAACTTCAGAAATGAGGACACTTTTCCACAAAGAATAGTAAATAAGAAGCATGTAAAAGATGATCAATGTCATTAGCCTGTAGGGAAATTGAAATTGATATTATAATGAAATAGCAGCATACATCCTTCCAAAGAGCTAAAATTTAAAATAAAAGTTGCAATGAAACCAATTGCTAAAGTGTTTGCAGTAAAACAAAATCACCCAAAAATAGTGGAAGTATGCGAAGGAAAACAGTGTATCCATACCATGGACTACCTCTCAGCGAGATAAACAAAACAGGTATTGATAAGGTAGCAACCTGTACGTGAACAGGCAAGAATTAGACCGAGCAGAAAAAGAAACAGTATAACATGGTTTGTATTGCATCTTCCCTTCTATATAATACTATCAACATGACAGAAGAAGAGAAATGGAGATGAAAATTTAAATAAGAGAACAAAAGTTACAGAGAAATATAAAATACTAAATAAAAATCTATCCTATTCATACCACATTAGATTATCTATGACAAAGATTTGCTTTCTTATAGAAAATATCAGGTATATGATTATAAAGCCAAAAATGCACAAATTAAAATGATTTTAAATATTTAGAAAGATCAGAAGCATCTGCTTGTATCATGGCTTGAAATGATAAAATGGTAGATGAATCAATAGAAAAATTGATAATGAAATAGATATAGATTCATGTACACATAGACGCATATTACATACATTTATTAATATACTTAAATTTAGAAGGTAATCTAATGTGAAAGAGCCCAAGTAGATCTTTCTTCCAAATGAAAGATATTCTCTAAAATAATAAGATAAGAAAGAGAAAAAGAAATCAGTTTTAAAAGCTTTTTAAGAGTGGAATTTTTGTATTTTTTAATGTTTTCATTATAGCTGTTAGAGATTTAGTACCTGGTATTGTAACATTTTCTCTTAACTACTTTCCTCTCAACTGCTTGATTAATATGTTACATTGTTTTTCCATGTGAAATTTTAAACATTTATCTACTATCCTTTAATCACAAATTTTTAATATTAATCCTTTACTTAAATTGCTTCATTTCTGACTACTTTGAGCAAAGCCAAAGTTTTATTTGAATTTTATTACCAAATAATTTTAAAGTTTCATAGATGCGGAGTTCCATATTTACCATGTATTTCATATTAAAGGTGTATCTAAATAGTGGAATATGTCTGCAAAACCCTCACATTTTCTCATAACCAAGGATGGCAGCAATAATTACTATGAACACACTTAGAATAGAATGAATTGAAATGACTGTGGGGAGCTAGTTTTTCTCGGGTTGATTGCATATTTTCTTAATAATTCCACACACATTTTTTTTTCTTTTTTCATTCTTTGTTTTGTTCTAGAATAACTTCAATGTCATAATTTGTCATTTTGCCATGCTGTTCAGAAATTTCATGTGTACGATAAAATAAGATGGCCTGTTAATTCCAATGTCATTGCATCAATGCACCTTCGAGGGATGAGTAGCGGGGAGTATTTAGGCATTAATTTTTCAACAAATTATATTATAACCTGTTTTGCAATATGCAGCAGTAAATTTTGGAATTTGATTTTGCCTTACAGTTTCTATGTGTGTGTGTGTTTGTGTGTGTGTGTGTGTGTGTGTGTGTACCAGGGACCAAACTCAGGGCACTTGACCACTGAGCCACATCCCCAACCCTATTTTGTATTTTATTTAGAGACAGGATCTCAATGAGTTGCTTAGCACCTCACTTTTGCTGAGGCTGGCTTTGAAATAGAGATCAACCTGCCTCAGCCTCCTGAGCCGCTGGAATTACAGCTGCGCACTACTGTGCCTGGCTGCCTTATAATTTCTTTACAAATGAAGTTTAGAATATTCTGTTAATTACAAACTTAATGTCCCAGTTCATTTTTTAAGAGTATTACTTATTTTTCTTACAACACTCTGTGCTGCATGATCTTATGGATGGAAACACTTTCAAAGCAGAAATGGCAATAATTTTATATGCTATATAAGAATTGAATAAAGAGATGAAATCTGAGATCTGAGAAGCAGTCTGACATATCAGCTAAAGAACAGGTTCTGACGTGAGACAAACCTACATCAAAATCCTCATTCTTCAACTGACTTGCCTTTAGAATAATTTCAAACATGTTTAACCTCCTTATTCCTCAGTTTTCCAATCTACATCAGGAAAAAGTAACATTTCATTCCAAAACTATTATAAGTACAATGCATGTAGTATTTGTCCTAATAATTATATATTTTATGAACTCCATAAATACTAGGTTTTTAATGAAGGGGTAGTGGGAAGCCAGTGGTTAACGTAGGACTATAATAGTGTGACTAGGAGTAGATACCACCTCATTATTTGGCACTTTCTTTAGAATCAGACAAAATAGAATCTCAGAACTCTCCTTAAATTACTCTGAGATTTCCTGAACATTATTGCAAGTTATCTGTGACTCTTCAAACCTTGGGTAGGTCTCTTATTGAAGGGAATCGCCTGTCTCATTTTTCATTGTTAGGGCCACTACAGTGGAGCCATGAGTCTGGTCACAGAGGTTGTTATCCTGCTTCTACCTGGTGACTCAGTGGTGTCCATTCTGGAGCATGATCCTGATGAAAAAAATCCAAATAGTAAAAGATTTATGAATTTTTCTGAAACTCACCATTATTTGATGTGTTGTCCAAATGAACTCACTGGGTACATTTATTAAAGAAATCCTAAGAAAGAAAAAAACGATGGTACTTTTAGGTGGGCTATTAATTGATGAGAAAATTGGACAAATAGAGAAATGTTTACTGCCTGTTCATTTCAGCACAATTCACAGTGAAGAAATGGATGCAACCTAAGTGTCCATGTACTAATGAATGGATAAAGAAAATGCAGTATGAATACACAGTGGAATAGAGTTCAGTCCTGCAACAACGTGAGTGGTACTGGAGATCATTGTGCTAAGTTAAATAAGCCAGGGATGGAAGACAATTACCGCCTGATCTCACTCCTATGTGCGCCCTGATAAAATTCATCTCATATAAATGGGGAATAGAATACTAGTTACCAGGGCCTGGGGAGAGTCAGGGTGGGGGCATTTCTCAAGGGGTACTGAGTTACAGTTAGACAGGAGTAGTAAGGCTGTTGTACCTTGATAGAATAAAGAGACTATACATCTAAGCAATTTTTAAAAATTTTGTCCCTGATATCCTCTGCTATTTATTGATCATTAAGTAGCATATTATTTAGTTCCCAGGTGTTACAGTAGATTCTATTTGTAATTTTATTGGTAATTTCTAATTTCACTCCATTATGATCTGATAGAATTTAAGGTATTATGTCTTTTTTTTGTATTTGTTAAGAGTTGCTTTGTGGCCTAAGATATTATTTTTTTATTTTATGATTTTATTTTATTTTATTTTATTTATTTTATTTTATTTTATTATTTTATTTTATATTTTTGGAACCAGGGAATTAAACTGAGGGGCACTTGACCACTGAACCACATCCCCAGCCCTGTTTTGTATTTTATTTAGAGACAGGATCTCACTGAGTTGCTTAGGGCCTTGCTAAATTGCTGAGGCTGGCTTTGAACTCTCTATCCTCCTGCCTCAGCCTCCCGAGTCACTGGGATTACAGGTGTGCACCACCACACCCAGCAGCTATGGTCTATTTTAAAGAAGGATTCCTGTGCTGCTGAGAAGAAAGTATATTAAGTCATTGATGGATGAAATATTCCATCTATGTCTGTTAAGTCTAAGTTATTAATTGTAAGTTTAGTTTTATAGCTTCTTTATTTAGTTTTTGTTTGGAGAATCTATCCAGTGCTAGAGTGGCATGTTAATATCATCCATAATTATTTGTTGTGTTCTATAAGATAATTGAAATTGAGAAGGGTATGTTTGATGCATGTAGATGTTCTATTGTTTGGGGGATATGTATTTATGATTTTTATATCTTGTTGATGTACGATTTCCTTAAGCAGTATGAAATAACCTTCTTGGTCTCTTCTGATTAACTTTGGTTTGAAGTCTGATATGAGGATAGAAACCCCTGCTTGTTTATAAGATCCATGTGAATGATATGTTTTTTTCCTCATCCTTTTACCTTCAGTTTGTGGATGTCTTTGCTCATGAGGTGACTCTTTTGGAGACAACATATTGTTAGGTTTTGTTTTTAATCCAAACTGCCTACGTCTTTTGATTGGTGAGTTTAGGCCATTTACATTCAATGTTATTATTGAGAAATGATTTTTATTCCCTGTCATTTTTATTTATTTATGGTTTTCAATTTGAATTAGTTTCTCCTTTCACTGAACATTCTTCTAGTGTAGTTCTACCCATTGCTGGTTTTCACTATCACTTCTCATTTCTTCTTCATGAAATATTTTATTGAGCATGTTTTGTAATGTTTCTAGTTGTGAATTATTTTAACTTTTTTATCATGGAAGGTTTATATTTCATTATCAAATCTGAACTTTAATTTTGCTGGGTATAGTATTCTCCGATGACATCCTTTTTCTTTCAGCTTGGTATATGTTATTCAAAGATCTTCTAGCTTTGAGGGTCTGGGTTAAGAAATTTTGTATATTTGGGGTCCTGGAAGCCTCTTATATTTGATTTTCCATTTTACTGTTATGGTTTGGGAAATTTTCAGTTATGATTTTGTTGAAAAGAAGTAATATCTCTGAGCATGGGTTTGTGTTTTTCTAAGACTTCATCTATTCCAATAAATCTTAAATTTGGTCTTTCATTTTACACCATATTTCTTGGAAGTTCTGTTCATGGTCTTTTAATATCTTTTCTCCATGGTCAACTTTATTTTCAAGATTATATATTTTGTTTTTATTGCCTGAAACTCTGCCTTTCAAGTAATCTAGTCTGCTGATAATGCTTTCCATTGAATTTTTAATGTGGTTTATTGATTTCTTCATTTTGAGGATCATCTTGTTTTTTCTCAGAATCTCTATCACTTTATTGATGTGATCTCTTACTTCCTGTATTTTCTCTCTGATTTCACTTCTTCTGTCATCTTTTATCTCATGGATCTCTATTTATTTTCTAAACTCCTTCTCTAACATTTCTTCCACTGTGGTGTTGGTGGATATGGAGAATATCATACAATTGACATTTCAATGAATTGGTGGGTTCCTTATTGCTAAATAATAGAAATAAAGACAATCATTTCAAATTAACTGGAATCTATCATTGATTGTAAATATCATAAATTGCAAAATGTCTGCATCCCAGGTCCTTCAAATTATCAGAAACAAACAATGACGAATCCATTATTATTATTATTGGCTTTCAATTTTGAGGTAAGAATAATGCAAGTTTAATATTTGTATTATTATTAAAATTTATAGCAATTGTTTTTCCATCTCCTTCTATTACTTCCTTTCCCACCAAAGTCTGTTAGCTTTTTTTTCTTTTCATTTTGTAACACATTGGTGTTTCAGCATTAATTTTAATGTATTGAATATTATCCGAGGTCAAGTGGTTATTTGTGACCAATTATTAGTAATATGTAGAAAAATTGCTCCTTGAAGATTTATCATAACATATTTTTCATTTCTATTAATCAAATACTGTCAACTGCACAGATCTTGGCTTCAAGAATTTGGAAATTCCATACTGTTAGATCCATCCACTTTTCATATAACATATTACTTTCCTGCAATGTGCTTGCTTCCTAAACAAAGGGTTCCCATGATTCATCAACATATGTGAAGTGTGGCTGATGCTTTTAGAAAAGATCATAGATTGCTAGTATACAATTTTTACTTAACATTTCAGAATCTTATATGAATATTTCATTAATATTTGAGTTGGTTCCTCATAATTTTGAATAAAACATGAATTAACAAATGAGTGAGTAAATTATTTTTAATTTCGTAAACAATGCCAACATATCTAATTATAATCATAGCAACCATATAGATAGGCCTTCAGAGATAAGTCTTATAATAAAATAATAAGGCTCAAATGATGGTAACTGGTTTGCCACGCAAGCAATCAGTCTCCTGAACTTGCCTATGGTATCACTTCTACTGACAGCTATGCTAACTTTTAATCAAGTTTGTGACTTGCTATTTATTGTCAATCAATTAATGATATATCAATCTAGCTAATCCAGTTCATTATAAAGCCATCTAGTTCATCAATCAATTAGGCATGCACAATTCATACATATCCACGCATATCCTTTTTAAGGAAAAAAATCTCTTTATTACATCTTCCAAATGCTATATTCTTGCTTTATTGAATGTATGTTTTTATTAAGATTTTCTGTAGCAGAATCGATGAGCAGAAGTTATGAGGATTTAATACCTTTCCTTTGCCCCCTGAACATATCTCTCTTATTTTCCTCCATCCTTTTTCCTGTTTCCCTTCATGTTCCCATAGGCCCTGTATTGCTTTAGCATATTTTCACACCAGTTGTTTTTATTTGAGACTTACTTAATATGGACAGTTTAGCCCATATAGATCATCTGTGATGTGTAGCTTGAGAAGCACTCCTTAACACCCTACCACGACCAGGTTCCCTCACCGAAGACTCCCAATCATACTTTGAATTCTGCACCATCCACAATCTCTTGGCCTCAAGGTAAATGGTGTCTGTGAAGGTCGGTGCTCCGTACAGCCTAGATAATGGCTTTGGAAGCACAGGGAGCTGCTTGTCTTTGGAGGTTATAGATTTTGAACAACACTTTAGGTTATGTTTTACAAATGAGGAAATCCAACCCCAGTGAATTTAAATTTCCTTGATCATCCTTATATTGCTATTAATTATGGGAGCTTAGATTTCAAACTGAGTTTTCTAATTAAAAGTTCAATTAACTTTCCAACAGAACGTACATTTTATTTGACAGAAAAAGGTAAAGATCCTGGAATAGATAACATTGAGTCATAAATAGGAGGCTATTGAAGAGAGAAAACACCTATGGAAATAAAGCATGTGCACACTCAGAAACACATGCACACATACACACAAATATACTCCCACAAACACACAAAAATCATTTCAACAATCATGAAGTCCAAGGCCCATCTAGACCTCCTGATAATATCACAAACTGATATTTATTTCAGTGACACATTTTATACTAGACTTTTAGCAGACTGATAGAAAAAGTCCATTTATTTTTCAGTTAGTAACCAATGCAATACCGATGCATTAAATAATGGCCAAAAACTGAACTAAAAATGTGATCAGAACCAACAGGTCTAGACTGGGAATTGGATTCTTGAACTCAGAGCGTCTGAGTCTTTTTCACACTAGTCTCTCTGCCTTCTGCTGATTCACTGCAGCTCAGTTCTCTGAAGCCATGCAGGACACCACTCAGGCTTTGACTTAGATGTACTGGATGTCCTTGCTAAGCCTCCACTCCATTCAGATTCTAATTAAAGAGGTGGAAAATCAGCATTTCTCAACTTTTCTGAAACTGTAATTCTGGTGCAAACAGTTTTCACCAACTGGAGGCCACACTTTGAGATGTGAAAAATAGAAGTGATGTGGGGTCTACTTTAATATCAACTATTTTCTACTAAGAAATGTGAACTCTCTCTTGTACTGTCCTCAACTGTGCACACCGCAGCACCTGGAGTGTGTCACAAACAACACCTGAGAACTAAAAACCAAAGATAACCAATAAGCAACCTTTCTCTGTGCAAGAAACAAGAATATTTCAAAACATGACTAGATAAATTGACTTTAAAGTGATATTCATTTAATGGGTTCAATATGTTACCAGTGCATAATAGAAATTCATGATCTCTTGTTAATTTAAACCACTGATTGTCAGTAGTTTGCAGATTTGTTGTTTTTGTTTCCAGTGGCTATTGTTAAGAACGTTTTGTATTTCAGGATTAATTTAAGGCTTTAGAAATTAATTCCATTTTGTTACTGTAGAAAAATCTCTACTAAATTATAATGCAAATTTTATATGTACAATGACTTTTAAAGAGGAGAAATAAAATAGATTAGAACAATTGTACAATATATTAAGAAACAAAGAATGAGTTTTGAGATTATTTATATGTATTTCCATAAGAAAATTAAGTGTGGAAACTCCAAAACTGAAAAATGTTGCAAATTATTATATAAATGTATTTTAAAGAGACGGATATATTTAATGATTTAAACATTATATGGTGCATCCATGTATGGAAATCCTTAATCCCATTAATAAGTATACTTTTTAAAGTTTTTATGCTGTTAAAAAGTAATTTAAAAATTTTAAAAAATATTTCACAATCTGTAATTTCTACTTCATCCTGAGATATATCCTAAAGCTTTTGAAAATTCAATCTTTCTTCTAATTCCTACCATTAATTTTCTTGTACCTTTTACAAATTTAAATTTCCTTTGGACAAAATTATCATTGAATGAACAAATAAACATTACTTTATAATAAAGGTAACCTTGTAAATTCTGATGTACAAAAAAAAAATTCTTGTTTTATGACATTCTTATGAATATGACAGACTATCAAAATTTCTGTGTAACTACAAAAAAATACACTCTAAAGTATATCAAAACATTTAAAAATAAGACTTCATGATAAATTAGCTTCATGAGTTTTGTAGCATTATATTGCATTTCTCTTTTTTTAATATTTTTTAATTGTAGATAGAAACAATATCTTCATTTATTTATTTTTATGTGGCGCTGAGGATTGAACCCAGTGCCTCACACATGTGAGGCAAGCGCTCCACCACTGAGCTAGAGCCCCAGCCCTCCACTTACCTTTAACAACATCTAAGGCCTCACTTTGTCCAAGTGTAATTCCACTGAGAAATATTATTTCTGCAAATCTAAACTACTCCAAGAAAATAACCAATTAATTTGAAAAAATAAGTTTTTTGCATTCATTTTCTGAAAGACTCTGCGACTTCAGTTATTTTAAATAAAAAGAAAAAAAAAAGGAAAAGAAAAGAAGAGCGGAGAAATATTTGTATTGAAAAGATTAACTTATACTTCCATGGCTCTTCCACAGGGAGAGTAGAACGTTTAGGTTGAAAAGGGTGATTTCTTTCTTCAAATATTTAGTTTTCTTTGTATTACTCCATCAGACTGTGAGCTCCAGGAGGATACAGATTCAATCTTAATCAAAGTTCTATAATTTAACATAGGGGTTTGTATTGTTATTACTGTTGTTTAATATTATATCATAGTTTTGGATGTCACTGTCACACATCATTAAGCTGCAAACTCCAACAGCCTAACTTTCTTCTTTACCGTGTGGCTAATAATTTATGTTGGTGATAGTAGTGAAGGTATAATCTCAGAATGAGCAAGAGTGTTTGCCTTCTAACTTTCCTTGATAGTGAACTGGCAGTTTTTCTAGAATAATTTGTTCTTTTAAAATGTTATACTTATTTTAAACTAAAATTCCACTTGATAGAGTATAATTTTCTTACTCTCATCGAAGACAATCTGCTAAAAAATAAACTATTCTGAATATAAATGAGACTATAGAATTTTCTGAAAAGAGGGATGACAATGACTTGAAAAAATCTTAAATGATTATCTTTAAATATCTGCCTGATTACTTGGTGGGCTAAAATCTTAAGCAAAAATAACCAACGTGGTTTCAACACCATTATGAAAACACAAGTAACCAGGATGGAAGCAGACCTCAAAGGGACCAGGCTTTCCTTCAATCTATGGTGGAGTCAATCCATCAGGCATTGTAAGGCCTCATTTTCTGAGTAGAAAAATGGCCCTCAGTTAAGAGGGACTCTGGGTTTTATAGTTTACAATGGAGGCTGAAACAGGATGTTTTGGTTTGAACTTCAGGAAAGAAGTTGTAAGAAGTCCTGAATTCATTATCACTAGGAAAAGCTCAGAACTCAGTGCTCACTGCTTAGCTCCTTCCTCCTATGACCCACTGTTACCCAGAGTTTCACTATTTTCTCTTCTCCTTCCAGGACTCATCAGCAATGGGAAAGGGTAAAACCCAGAGCACAGTGTTGTTTGAGTATCTGGCTCCTCCCTTTAGGACCCACTGTGGTTGGGAAGGGATGAAAATTTGCTTTTATCCCTTGGGACCCATTTTTACTGGGAAAGGATTACTGCAAGAGAATTAATGAGTGGCTAATTTCCCTTCTCCTCCCAAGCTGCATGGTCTTTCCATTTTTTTTCAGGGGCTATCTTCTGGAAATATTATTTTACATAACCCTTTAAAAATCAACTATGGACAACTTGGTTCCTATGAACACAGAGATTTGATTACTTTTATTGAAACTTCTTTTACAATAAGTCATCTCATTTAAGAGAGTATATTGAAAGAGTTTATTTCATTTGCTGATAAATTTTAGCTCTTTAAATATTCACTGGAGAAAATAAACAAATTTCTGTTACGTTCTTCACAGATAAATGCATTTTGCCGTTTGGATAATTTCGAGTTTGTTGTTAACTGGAGAAGCTACATGGAATTAATTTCTACCTTTGCTCATACCTTAAGTTGTCTAAAAACCTAATCTTAAAGCATCTTCCTATCTTTATCTCATTTGTCTTTCTAAATATCCATTTATCTAAACCTTTCCTACCCTCTGTTGCAAGTTCTGCAGTTGTCATTTCATATGCTCAAGTCAATTTTTTGGCAATTTAGTAGTAAAGTTTAATTCCTTTTAAAATAATCTTATTTCGCTGCAAACATAAATCATGACCTAATTCCTAAAAGCTAATTTTAAAGCAAGCAAGCAAGCAATAATATGACTTATTTACTCAGTTCTCATCAGTCCAGTTTTCCAGAGTTGAAATCAATTAATAGAGCCATTAGTTACTTTTATCTTCATAATTGTATATCAAATATAATTTTGAGTCCTGCAAATTGATGACTAATTCAATTAACAATGATTGAAATCCTGGAATTTGTGAGCAACAGGCTAGAAGCTGAGAAGATAGCAATGTGAAAACACAGCCCTCTTCTCAAAGGGCTTCTGATACCTTTCTTGGAAATCAGGATCCAGGTCTTGATCCCCTGGTGTTGAAGATTGAATACCTAGGATATACTGAGGAAGCGCAAAAAGACATATATAAAGGATAGAACAGAGCATGAGAGAGAGAGAGAGAGAGAGAGAGAGAGAGAGACTTCTCCATGGAGGAGGGGGTCCAAAGCTGATGCCCAAGGGATTGGGGGTGTCCTGCCCCTTTTACAGATTTCAAATTTCCTTTCTTCTCATGCCCACTTCCCCCTTATCTTGTCTCTGTGACCAAAAGGTGGAGTAAACAAGGGCAGGAAAGCAGCCATCCAGGGGTACCTAGCAGGAAGGAAGCTTCCCAGGGGTAATTCATTAACAACTTCTTGATGGGAGAATAAATTCCTGGAGGCAGGTGACCTTGGCAACAGGTTGGAGGAGGGGAGAAGGCTCTGGATGTGTTAGCATTTTATTTCCTTTGAATCAGCCCCATCTTCCTGACCCAATCATTCATTATCCACACTGACTGCTCTTTTTCCCCTGCCCCACTTCAATATAATACTGAAAACAGAAAGGACAACTAATTACAGCAGAAACACATAAAATTATAGGAAAGCTTTATACATTCATTAAAGTTCATAGAAAGTATCTTATGAGCAGTCCTTAAAAAGAGTACTTTTTTACTTTGTTAGCCCACTCACACAAGAGAATTAAGTTGAGTCAGGGTTCATGTGTGGAAATCCTATCAAGGTATTGATCTTCTTTAAGTAGCATATAAATGTGTGACCTCTTTGAGAAATCATGAGATTGCTAACGATTTGTCATGACTACTTGTTAACAATCAGAAAACTTCAGTGAATTTTTTTATATGCATACAAACTTATATACAACATACTACAGACATAAACATATTTAGGCCCTAAGATTTTATTGTATTAATTTTACTAAGCAAGATGGAAAAAGTCAAAGCAATAAGAGACTGTCCTTTTGAGTCGAAAGGCAAAGGCACCCCTTAGAATTAATGTATGGAGATAGATATAGACAGACATGTAAATACAGATGTAGATAAGATTCCTTTTGAAACGTATAAAATGTGCAGAACTTACTATGATAATGAAATCTATTTTGAACATTTATATATAAGTGGAAAAATCTAGGAATTAATGAAAAAAGAATTCAAACAAATTGAACACCACTGACCTTGAGAACTTTCTGGAGAATAATTATTCAGAAAGGGCTCAAAAGTGAGTCCTGAAATGCCTTTGAAATGAAAGGAGGAGTTGAATGACAGAATTTGAAGTCATAATATTCGAAAATGATTTCATAAGTTAAATTGTGGTAATCTTGGATGAATTAGGTAAAGAAAAAAAAAGAATTAGTTCATACCTGTATCAGCAACATATAGAAACATCTAATGTTCATTAATGGCCATGCAAACACATATTCAAGACAATACAGCAAATTTGATAGAATTGGATAATGCTTGGAAGAGTTTACTATTTTGATTGAATGTTTTTAAAAGGCAGCATTGACCTACAATTTTTAATGCCAAACTAGATGAATAATTAGTTTCATAAACTTCACAATTGTAAGGAGAACCACTTGCAGAAGCCAAATGGAGCACAGAGTCCAACAGAGACAGGTTCTTGCAATCCAGCAGGAAGGATTTCAAATGAGTTGCAAGGGCTATAGGTAGGAGTTTATTAGAAAAATTGAGTATAGTGAGCAATATGGCTACTTACTGTGGTGTAACTCTTATGGAGTCTGGGGTTTGTTGGGATTTGGGTTCCTTTGCTCTTGTTGCCAAAAGCTTGGTCCTTGTCCCTGATGCCAGCCCAATACAAGGACATGGTTTTGAGAAAAAGCAAAAAAGAAGGTTTAATGCTTTGCTAGCAAAGGAGAAGCACAAGGGACTCCTGTCCCAAAGGCTGTGATTCTGCCCATCAGCAAGAACAGGGGGCTTTTAAAGACATGACTCAAAGGCTCCATCCACTTTCTCTGTTGGAGTTGTAATTCTCTTGTTAATTTGGGAGACGGTCATTTCTGAGATATTCTGGTACCATCCCCAAAGTCTGAACTACTTCACTCCTATGGCCAGTGTGTACTGAAGGACAGATAACTGGGATGGGGAAGAAAGGTATCCCTGTTTCTCCTGAGAGTAGGGAGAGGTGAGATTAGGAAGGAGCCCAGAGAGAGGAAGAGAAAGAAATGTGTCCATTTAAAAAATCATTTGCAGTGGCAGAGCAGCAAGGGTCATATTCACAGCATAAATGGAACCCTGGTACATCTGTGCTTTAGTTTCTCATTGGTCTTTAAGTGGTTTTTACCCTATATATAGCCCTTAGCAGAGTTTCTTTGTGCAGGTCAGTGATAATCTGATCACAAGGGTCAGGTGTAGCATATCCTTGAAATGACAGTTTCCCCCAGGGGCATAGTTTGGCAAAGCAGTTCTTGCTTTCCAGTTCCTTGTCTGCTTTGGTAAGGGTTCCCTTGATTCCTAGTCCTGTGACTCATAGATTCTCTGATGCAAATACGTGGTGTTCTCTCTGTAAGTCACCACCTTTTATTGTCCTCCCCAAACCCACCTGCTCGAGACTGTCGTCTGCCTGACAATAGTGACAATTACATTGGAGAAAAATAACATCAGTTTGGATATTATATTTGGAAACATATGTAAATATATCAGGATATATGTAAGAAACTTATGATGACATATTCCCTGCACTTACTAAACAAAAAATCTTCTAGACCATCTAATGTTTTAGGTCTGCAATAAAAATAAAACTTATACTGTGTGCATATTGAATTCAAAAAGTAAAACTTTACCTATGTAAAGATTACAAGATTATCCACTAACTACTAAATCAATTGGGTGAATCTATCAGGATTATATCATATAAGGTGACCCTATGAAAATTTATCATATTTCTATATGTTAAAATGGGAACTGAAAATTTAACATGTTAAGTATGATTTCAAAATATCATCTAAACAGGAAAAACGTAAGTATTAAAACATATAAAAGAATGATGTTTTATATACTATGAAATATTACTGAGAGAAATTAAATAGGACTTGAATAAATGGAGATACATGACATCTATGGTTTGGAAACCTCAATATATTTAGAGTTCAGTTCTTCTCAATTGATTTGCAGGTATGCAAATAAAATAAAATATCAACATGACTTTTAAAAAATAGAACTCTTCAAATAATTGTTAAATTTATATAGCAAATGACAAAAATAAAACAAATTTTTAAAGATTATTGAATTTCAAGTTTTCACATTTTAAGACTCACTATAACTATAATCAAGAGAGGATGCTATTGACACTTGGTTAGACAGATCAGTAGATCACAAGGGAGTTGAATATTAAACTCAAGTGCTTGTAGTCAATTTATGTTTGACATAACAAGCAAAACAACTAACAGGAACAGAAGAGGTTTTTTGGTTAGTTTTTTCAAATGGTATTGCTGTAAGTAAAACAAACACACAAGCAAAAAACCTTGATCTTTTACTCTTGCTACACTCAAAGATTAACTAAAACTATGTCATAGACCTAACTACAAGAGTTGAAATCATTATTATTATTGAAGAATATATAGCACAAAATGATTTATGATCATCATTAAATGAAAATGTCCTAGTATAGAAACCTGTAAGCTATAATATAAAATAAAATATAATATAAAAAGTGACAAGATTAACATGAAAATTAAATATATCTGCTCTTAAAAGAATGCCATAAGTGGTTTGAAAGGAGAGGCAATAGACTGGGAGAGGATTTTTTTCAAATCTTCTTTCTGTTATAAAAAAAAAAATCAAAACTTGTTATTACACAATAAATCTTTAAGCACAACCGCCCAAACATAACTCAAAGGACAGTCAGTTTGAGTATCATGGAAGAAGATACATCACTAGGCAATGGGCACACAAAAGATGGTCAGAATTTTCAATCTTCAGTGAAAGTCAAAATAAATTCACAATAATATGCAGGTACCTAGCCATTAGAAAGGCTAAACAAAGAAACAAAAAGAGCCCCAAACCAAATAAGGACACCTTGGCCATACCAACTGCTGACAGTAATGTTGAGAAACAAAATCTCACACGTTTCTGGTGAGGACGCAGATGTGGGAACACAGATGGAAAAAACCCTAAGGGTGGGAGGAGTGCATCTCCTAAAAGCTCTATATTGTAACTGTGATCCACTCATTTTGCGAATATAGCCCTTGCTGCTTTGCCATTGAGGTTTACTGTGAAATGAACAAGTTTTCCTTTTTCTCTTTTTCCCCTTCCCCTGCCTAACCTTGGGAGAAACAGGATTGCCTTTTGTCCATCCTAAGTCTAGTCATCTGTCTTGCAGCACACACCCACCAAAGGAACCTCCTAATTCAGAGGTCAGGGATGGCACCCAAAGATCTAAGAAACGGCTATCCCTGAAATTGCCAAATGAATCACAGCTCTCCCATGGGGAACACTGGGATGAATCATTTCTTTAAAAGCCCTTTTTCTCCCTCATAGGCAAGATCACAGCCTCTGGGACAGGAGTCCCCTGTGTTTCTCCTTTCCCAGCAAAGCAATAAAATTTCCTTTTCCTTTTTCTCACAACCAAGTGCTAGTTATTTGATTGGCTGGGGTTAATGGGGAAGGGTCAAGCTGCTTTCGGTAGAGACTGATGCAGGAGGCTCCAAAGTTCCAGCCAGTCTCAGCAACTTAGCGAGACCCTCAGCAACCTAGGGAGACCCTGCCTCAAAGTACGAAGTAGAAAATGCTAGGACTATAGCTTATTAGTAAAACACCCCTGGGTTCAATCCTCATTGTAGGGAAAAAAATAACAACAACAACAAAAACCCCATTATATGTCATCTAAATCCTAAAGGAATGCACCTCAGAGAAATGAAAATGTATGTTGACAAAAATTCTGTACACCAATGCATATAGGATCTTTATTCAAAATTGCCTAGAATTGGACACAGCTATTGCACATGCTGGAAAAGGCAAATTTATTGGCACGGACTAGAAGTTTAGGGATAAACGCTAACTACAACGGTGTCACACGTGGAAAACTTAAAGGTGATGTAATTGTTCTGATGGTGGAGGTAACATGTGCCTCCAGCACCAGGTGGGGCTCTAGATTGTCAGAAATCATAGAACTAAATGCCACAAAGAGTGAAATTTGCTGGATGGAAATTAAACCCAAATCACTGAGGATCCAGAGGTATCATAGGGAAAAATGTACTGTGACCAGTGAAACTAACCAAACTACCAATCTATGATATAACCCCATCAAAAGGTGGAGATGAAGGAGGTAACATGGGGAAGCAGTGTCTTGACTGGAGACTATGAGGGAAGAGGTATTTATTTCTCTTACATGGTACTGGTTAGAAATCCAGAAAAAAATTTATAATAAATACATTGGGATTGAACACATAAGTAAAACCAGTTATAGGCATGGATTTTCATTATCTGAGAAAGAGATAAAAAATATCTGGTAGAAAGAAGTAATGGAACTAGAATATCCCTCTGGTGATGAATCAGAGAAGATATTAGAACTAACTAATGTTTATCATACATACAGAAAAAATGCATAAAGATTTGTATCTACACATATACATAGATATACATATACACATATTGATAGATAAGAGAATTAAATGCAGATGGGTATTATGAAGGACTTAATATACCCATGTTTCCTAACTCTGACTCCTGACATGAGCTAGAAACAGTGATGCCCCAGGATCAACAGGTATACCTGGGTCTTGACCTTGGGTTCTAAATACTGTCACTCAATAGAAGGAACAGAACTCTCTGGCTAAGAGTGTACTTTAAGGCTGAGAAAAATAAAACACAATGCTGTAAAAAGCCTGGAGATTCTCAGGGTGCTAGAAGGTAGTAAGGGCTTAAAAACAAATGGGGAACAGGTCAACATGAGAGGAAGCCAACTTGAAAGATCTCCAACAGTCAAAGTTTAAACCATTTGAGCAACAAAATAAATAATGATAGTAGTGGATTACAACAGTATAATATCTATGAATATATAGTGATTAAAAATACAAGGTTGGATAAATGATAAATGATACATCTTTCTTTAGAGAATAAATTCAAATATGCAGAAACAATGAGGAAAAAAAAGAAAATAACCATCAGATTGCAAAATAGTAATTCTAAGCAAGATCCATAAATGAATCTTAAAGTCCATGCATGGAACTTTAAGAAGAAATAGGATATTTGCCGAGACTCAATTTATGTCCCCCAACTATGTGGTCATTACAATGTGATTTTAAATGTATGTCAGAAACCCGATGATACTCCTCCCTCCAGCACATGGTACATAATTCCCCTTCACTTAAATCTAAGCCACACATAATAATGGCACATAGAACCAGTAATCTGGACAGGGAAAAGTAAGGTGGGGAAATCTAGTGTTTACCACTATAACCAAGAAGTCAAGGTGGATCTCTGCAGTAAGGAGTTATGATTTTCTCCCTGATGAGATGCAATAAAAATATGCTTCATTTCTGCAGTATCATTCTGTAAAATACTCACTCCCATTCCATGTCAGAAAGCATTAGCAAATCCCAAAGTGAGCCACATTGTGCAAAGGCTCTGACCAATACTCCACAGAAGTGCATTAGTGGGAAAGGGGTGAACGAGAATACAATGTGTATAAAGATGTGCAGACATCAATTTCTTAGCTTTAACAGAAGTATCATGATTGCATATAGTAACTTCAGGAGTAGCTGGGGGAAGGATATGTAGGATCACTCCATATTGCTTTAAGACTCCTTTGTAAAACTGAAGTTATTTAAAAAAAAAAAAAGATAAAGTACATGGTACTTCCTACAATAAAACATCTCCATAGTTAGGAAAATCAGGCAATAAAATATGCAACTATGCCCGCTGCAGTGGTGCGCTCCTGTAATCCCAGCGGCTCCGGAGGTTAAGGCAGGAGGATCAAGAGTTCAAAGCCAGCCTCAGCAAGAACAAGGAACTAAGCAACTCAGTGAGACCCTGTCTCTAAATAAAATACAAAATAGGGCTGAGGGTGTGGCTCAGTTCCTGAGCCTGAAGTGTTCCTGGAGTGTCCCTGAGTTCTATCCCTAATATCCCCCCAAAATGTGCAAATACTTGAACATTCTTCTCAAAGATACAATGACAATAAAGAAGCATATGAATGATGTACAGCAGCATCAGGGAAATTATAACTAAAGCCACAATGAGGTGTCACTAACTATTTATTAGAATGGCTGAAATTAAAAACCCTGTCTGTGCCAAGCATTGGCAGTGATGGGAAGAAACCTGAACTCCAAAACTGCTGTTGTACTTAGAATGTTACATGTGCACCTAATGACCTAATCATTTCCTTCTTAGCTATTGAATCAAGAGAAATGAGAACATGTTGACACAAAGACTTGTTCATGTAGAAAAATTTATGGCAGCTTTATATGTAATGATCCAACAACTAAAAATATCCAGGTGTCCATCAATAGGTGACATATGCAGTCTGTGCTACATTCCATGTTATAGAATATTACTCAGCAAAAAAGAAATGAGAAAACTATATACCCCAAAGCTTGGAAGGATCTCAAAGTAATTATTTTGAATGAATAGAGCCAACCGTAAAAAGTATGTACTATTATTTCTCTTGGAATGAAAATTCATGGATAATGCAGAAAATTTATTTTGGAAGAGAACCACAAGGAAAGCATGTCCACATACAAAGTAATTTAAAATATATTGAGAGACACAGAGATAGATATAGATAGATAGATAGATAGATAGATAGATAGATAGATAGATAGATGATAGATAGATAGAGAAGAGCATATGGACACACATACTCCCTGTTCTTACCATATGATGTCCTGGGCTACCTCCGAAGGCCATCATCACATGTGGGCCCAGAATGTGAGCTAAATAAATCTTTATTTAAAAAATTAAAAATAAAATGTATTTTTTAAGTCAAGAGTTTAAAGAAAGAGGTAAGAATGGTTAGGTTACACGAAGTTACATTTTGGAAGAACAAATTCAGTGACACACAGGTCTTAGTACCAAGTTCAAGTTCTATTGTCTATGATGACCACATGTTTTTCAGGATGGAATTTACTAGAACTAATTTATCAATACCATCTACAGGAAAATCACAGAAAATTCTATAGTCATTCCCTTCTAAATTTGT
Organism: Glaucomys volans; assembly: GCA_020662805.1. NCBI lineage: Eukaryota > Metazoa > Chordata > Mammalia > Rodentia > Sciuridae > Glaucomys > Glaucomys volans. The sequence goes on along the minus strand of JAJEJO010050159.1, from coordinate 818,884 downwards.
CAGTCCCTGGGCAATGCAAAAGCAATTCTGGAGCCAGAGGAGTTGGGAATTGGAGTGGGCTGGGCAGGGCTCCTTTGCAAAGTATGAAATTCTTCATCTTGTAATATCAAGATTCATGGACTAGGGAAAAGATATTTAATGTAATAAAGGTAAAAAATGGAATAATACAGAAGAAAATATGAATACAATAGCAAGGGAAGGGAAATACAGAGAAAGTAAAGATATATAGTTGAGCTAATTTCTTTATCCTTTAGATAAGGGAGAAAACAGTTGTTGCATAAAGAAAATAAATTTATAAATAAAGATGAAATATGTTGTATGGGTATAAAGACAGAAATGATAAACACCACTTCACCATAGTCTACAGAACTATACAGTGCAAAGTTTTATGTCCGAGTTCATCATGGTCAATTCAGAAAGTTCCATTTATAACAAAATAGAGCTGTCAGTCACGAATTTTAGTAGTGCTAACTACAAAATGTTAACATCATTCCTTTTCGACAAGAGTGTTTTCACTTATAAAATTGTTACAAACAATTCTCTGTTGTCATGGCAACCATATCTATGGTGAGGTCCCATAGAAAACTTCCCTCCTTTCACTGAAGGGAACTCAGGTGCCTCATTTGCAGAACCACATCCAGCTGTCTATCCGGGATGCTCACTGGAGCAATTTATTCGCTGGCAGTTTGAAGAAGGTACTTGGTGGTGGAAAGAAGAATCAGCAGCTTCTCCTCAGACTTTAAGAGTCCCACAGACAAACAATGTTGGAAAACTACTGAATACAGCATCTCATGTGGCATTAGCATTCACTTTAATTTTTGTCTAACTTTCCCTTTATAAGGATGTTGCGAATCTGCAATTCATTCTAATTTTAAGGAATTATCGTAGTGACATAAACACCTTATTTATTATCTTTTCCAGCATAAAATAATACATAAATAACATATTAACAACCATGTGCTTTAATACTTTTTGCTTTAATATAAAATAAATGAAAATATGACAATTGCATAAGATAAAATGGTTAAAAATGGAGCAAAATCAAATTGATTTGAAAGTGATGAAATTAGCAAGTCTCTCAAAATTGAATAGGAAATAAAATAAATGATCCATTACTTAAAATAAAAAGTTCAATAAATGTTTTAAGAGTAAGGTAATCACATGACTATGTAGGGTATAACATAACTGAATAATTGGAAATATGGTTTATGGTCTATAATATATTTTAACATTCAATGTAAAGTCAGATGAACTGGCAAATATTTTGTGACTATAAATAATTTTGCCTTTATAATCTTACAAAATTCAAAAAAGCCAAAATGACATTTTCTCTCTTCTCCTTGAGGTAAAACGGAGTTCAATTTGCCCACTGTGAACTCTGTACACTGTACTTTGAGCTTCAGAGTGTGAGTTAACTTTTAGGCTGTCAGTGGAGACACGTGGAAGAGGAAGGAAGCAGGGTGGGAGGAGAGGAGGGAAGGGGAAGTACTGGGGATTGAAATGGAGCAAGTTATATTCCCTGCTTGTATGAGTATGTCAAAATGAATCCTACTACTATGTATGACTAACAAAAACTTTAAAATACATGTTTATTTCAGATTGAGAAAAATTCATCCTTAGCATATGATATAAATGTAGGTATTTTTACTGTAAGTCATAGCTTTTTATTTTCTTTCTTCGACACTTTCATTCAAACATTTGTTGATTTTTTATTTTGCATTGCATTTTTTTTTTGTGATTTAGAATGGGATTTTATGATACTTTTGTTTTATCATGGAACAAACTTTAGAGGAAAGTGATCAATAATACCTATGTTAGGGGGAAATTCAAATGAAAACATTGTTTTTCAGAAATGACTTAAAAATAAATCATCATCTCTGAAATTATCATACCTGAGTTTCAAAAATCAATTCCAAATAGTAATATTCATAATGTCCCACTAAAAGGAGGGAGACCTCTATGTTTGAATGAGTTTCAGGAATACTGAGCTGAAGAAATTTAAGGTTTCTGAAATAGGTGCTTTTCAGAGTCTTCAACATGCTATCACTCTTTGAACAGTTTCAATAATAAGCAATTTTCTACAAATAATTTGAATATGTTTTTACTAAGATTATGATGATCTCTGAGGAAAAAACTACCTTAAGCTTCCTAAGAATGACAATGGACATTTCTTTTCTTTTATGAAGTTCATATAACCATCTGACATAAAAATAATAGTGGCTGGAGCCAGAACACACCAGCTCACTAAAGTCAGTTGCTAAAATTTTAGGCATTTTGTAAACTGCTGTTAAATCCAGCCATCATTAGATAATGAAACAATGTTTTATTCTTCAATTAATTTATTTTAAAATCAAAAGTAGTAAATCCACAGAACCCATCACATCCTAATTGTAATATACTACTCCTATGATCTTAAACATTTTTGCATTGTATGTCCATAAGGAGGAATAGTATACAATGGCATGCTACTGATCACCTCTTCCCAAGCCTTCATTTAGTAATGTTTTCTTGGTAGCTTGAAATAAGCCATGGTGCGAGTATTTCCATTATAGAAATAAACCATCACTACAAATCAGGGTTTCTTTTTCTCTGATAGAGAGCTAGTAACTAAACATTTACCAGCACCTACAAATACAAGTAACTAAGCTATGTTTATATGAACACAGGGACATTTCAGAAGAATAATCCACATGTGTTTAAGTAAACTAATGCCTTCATTCTGTACTAAACCTATTGTGGATAAACACACACACACACACACACATATTTGTAATCATACATATAATCATATATAACTTACTTCAATGTATAGTTACCATTAAATACAATATGCAATACATGGGTATATAATTTTAAACACCTTTTTCTATGAGATGTAAGATATGAAAATTTGGGGTTGACTTGCTAGTAAGATAGGAAAAATTCATTTTTTGTTTCCCTTGTCTCTGATTGAACCATAATACGAAGAGAGGAAGTGTGTGTATATGTGTGTGTGTGTGTGAGAGAGAGAGAGAGAGAGGGAGAGAGATAGGGAGAAAGGAGGGATGAATGCATAAAGGGAAGGAAGGAAAAGAACAACAAAAAATATTTCACACAGTACAAAATTTCCATGGGTCAGAAAATGAAGTGCCAGCAAGGCTCTGGGTCTTAAGTCCCAAGCACCTGGGTAGCAATGGAGATTCCCAGCATGAAAGTAGACATCTGCTGGAGCCACAGGTTTTGCAGACACGGAGGCCCTAGTTTCTGGACCCAGGACCAGAGATATAGAGACCACCCAGGCACTCACTGGGTGGCTGAAACTGCTGTGTCCCACATCTCACTAAACATTATCAGCCATGTTTTTCCAGTTGTATTAGAAAACTATTCTAAACTAATCTCACTCTGCTTTTATTCCTAACTTTCTGGGTGCACATAAAAAGTGAAAATATAGCTGCTACCATTGCCTATAGTCACAGAAAAAAACCTTTACAAAAAGTACCTCCTACGCTGTCAGTGTCACAGGTTTTAAATTAAAAATCAGCTATCGTAGTTCAAACAATGTTTGATTTTACCTGTCAATGCAAAGTTTCTGGAGGAGGAAATACCTGACATTGTTAATACTATTGCACATTCAGTTGAAATGTTTTTGAAGGAACATAAACATTATGATTTCAGATTACACATGCATCTTACTAAATTACACACAACACAGAGAAGTGTACTTTCCATTGCCCATGCTGCTCACATCATATATAATTGGATCCAAAAAGGCTGCATTATTCTGCCAACCAGAATAGAATACATGGCTTTCAAAGTATAAAAGAATTTTATATAAATAAAATTAAATGACAAGCTCTGTTAAAAAACTAATATTTAATTTAAAAAGAGTTTGGCTTAGTAGCATGTGCTCTCTCTTTCTGCTCTTCCTCAGAATTTTAAAACATTTTAAAGTTTGCAAAGCAACTGTTGAAAGCAACCCTAGGGTCCTGCAATGACTGCAGACCATTTTATAAAGGAGTTTTCCATATTTATGTTGTTTTCATCTTAAAATCAGTTGGCATTCTGTAATGACTATATTCTGCACGTTGTTTCAGGGGCTTTCAGAGAATCGGTTTCTGAAAATAGTACACAAAGAGGAAGTCACTCAACACCAACCGTATAAAAGAAACAGAAAAACTTGAAAATACTCCATCATCTGTTGTCTTTAATGCTTGGTTTCTGGAGTTAAGATGTCCCACGTTCCTGTGGTATCTTCTTCACCCCATCCAAGGAAGTGCCATTTATCCCAGGATTCCTAGCTCCTTTTGTTGGAGAGTAGAATCAGAACCCAAGACTGGGGCAAGGGGTGCACTTGGTGTTAAGGAGTCCTTGCTTCTTGGCAGTCTCAACTGACAGGAAGTATATGTGTGTGCACTAATCCATGAGTGTGTGTGTGTGTGTGTGTGTGTGTGTGTGTGGTGTAAAACTCCCAGAAAAATCATGGTAAAGGGAGAGAAAGTGGTTTTCACAGTTACCTCACCTTTAGATGGAAATGTCTCATTCTCAAAAGCAACAACAACACATTCTAGATCATACAAATAGACAGGAAAAAATGCCCCATTCAATGTAATAATATAATTTCACCAATATCTTTCCCCAGTCCTCCCCCTCCTTCCCCACCCACCTTCCTCCCTGGAGTTCCTGTCCTCTACTCTACTTATCTCCCTTTCATTTTCATGAGATTTTCCCTCCTTTCTTTTCCTTTTTCTTCTCTAGTTTCCAATTATGAGAGAAAACATTTGATGTTTGACTTTCTGGGAACCTTTTTTAAATTCTTCCATCCAACTCTTTCTCCACCTCTTCACTCAGGATCAAACTTCCATTCTGATACTATGAAAGCTTTGCGTGACACTCTCCCTACTTTCTCTTATAAGAGCATCCCCGCTAATAAATTCCTTCTGCACCCTAGCCTGTTGTGACAGCTGCTTTTCTGAGGACCCAGCGTAACTACAGAACTTTTGGAGTCAGCTCACTAAATATAAATACTGAGAATCATTAGTTATAAGAATAATAGATTATCATACGACCTTATCACAGAAACATTCCAAGAAATTTATGAAAGATGTCAACTAGAAATATAAAATTTGGAAATATAAAAAGTACTTTTGTATTGGAAATACTGTGTTCAATCTCTCATTCCTCCTGGGTAAAGTGGGAATCTGTATGGGATACTCCTTGAAGTCAGTAATAGTATACCTGCTGCTCCTTCCACACCTCTCACAGTACTTAGTGTTTAAAACAAAAAGGGGAGTGATATGTTTAATTCTTAGTTTCATATGAAAAATTCTAGATTGATTATTCTAGCTGATTTACTGACTCAGTGAAGAACATTCACATCATTATAGGAAAAACTTTGGAAAGTTCATTTGAATCAGTTACCTAGTGTTTAATTCTTTATTGCATCTTATTTCAGACACCTTTGGAACATTTTCTGATGCATTTTGCTTACTAATCATTAAATACATATTAATGCAATGCAATTGTTAGGTTTCATTTAAAAAAAAACTGATCCTGTTCAAATTCTTCCTTCATTTGGTACCATACAAAAGCAGCACTGATCACATGAAATACTTGGCAGTGTTTTCATAAACTTGATTTCCTACAACCTTCATTTTTATCACAACAGATGTTCTTTACATTTTCACCACTATAAAATACAAAATATTTGTTTTTAAGACCCTCTGTTCATAAGGGTTTTATTTTATCCGCTCTTTAAGCACAGAGAGCGGTTCCCTGGTTCCCGTCAGCATCACGGGGCTCACTGTCAACCCAAATTAACTCAGGAGGTGAACTGCTTTGTTTTTCCTTGTGACTTCCTCAAGCAATAAATAAAAACCCAGAATAAATAAATTCTGAAGTGCTTACGCTGACAGGTCTATTGTCATGATTTATAGCTGAGGTGCATTATGCCTTTCTAGTAAAATCTCATGTCAGAAATATTTGGTCAATAACAATACTACACCAATCACACAAATGATATGATTGGTAAAATGTACCGGGCTACAGAAGCATGGTCCAGTTCATCAAGTAATATTACTAGAATACAGTTTTATAAGAAAGCGTTTCAAATTCATATTTATTAAAGGGATGGGAGGCCTATTGAAGTTCAACATTTTTTTAACATACATGTATTTTATACTCCTTGTTATTCTGACTTTCCATTAAATACATTTATGCTCTGATACTCTTAGAAGAAAAATAATGTTCATGCAGAATTTTAGTTCATCCCAGTCTCAAACAGCATTTGTTTTTCTTCTTTAGTCAACCTCCACAGAAAACTGTTTTTTTTTTTTTCAGAAAATATTTCCAATATATCAATTAAATTAGATTTTAACCTAATTAACCTAATTTAACTGTATTACTACTGCTAATATTTCAGCAGTTTTACTAAAGCAAAATTGACACAAAATGAATTGTGATATTTAAGGTGTACAATCTGGTGGGTTTCAGTATCTATGTGCGCCTATGGAACAATCACAACAATCAAGATTATGAATATACATCACTTCCAAAAAGTTTCTTCTTATTCTTTGTAATCCATTACTTTGGTTTCCCTTTTCCCCATCCCTTCCTAATCTGTCTCCAAGAAAGCAGGGTAGTGATAGTCAGTAGTCCTTTTGAATTATTAATCCATCATATCCAATGATTTGGTTACAGCTCTCTTAGTTTAATTATTTTACCTCTGAACATTCTTGCTAGAAATGTCTTTTTGGAGAAGAATAATGGTCAAAACCATAACTGTGGGCTGGGGATATAGTTCAGTTGGTAGAGTGCCTGTCTTGCAAGCTCAAGGCCCTGGGTTCAATCCCCAGCACCGTAAAGAAAGAAAAAAGAAAAACAAAACCATAGCTGCTATGTATCTTGGCATAATATCTAAGTATGCATGTATCCATAGCTGTAAAAACGAAAGATACTCTATATCTTTATCTTACTCTATATCTTGCATGTTCATTGTAAAAACGAAAGATACTCTATAAAAAATTCATACTAGCTCTTAAACACTTTGCCCCTGAAGGGATGTATGAAACCTGTGACTATAATCTATAGGCTAGATTGTCACAAGTTCTGCTTAACTTCAAGGGATATACATAGAAGAGCCAGGGAGAAGCAATGAATAGTAAATGTCTATGTTTCAATATTTGTTATTTAACATCAAAATTATGACTTTGTCTTATATAGAAGTACAATTTATAGACACTTCAGAAAATGTCCTTGAATATTTAGGACACATGCCAGCAATCTGAGAAATCACATCAAACTCTTCACAAAATATATATGTATCCTCCCATGTGTAATGGAGAACTTTTTTGAAACTTCTCAAAGGCATGTTATTAACACTTCCACTTGAGTGTGGCATCTTTTCTCTCAGCTAAAGTTCTCAAAGAATTGGGAGTAGGGTTTTCAGCTCCATAAGAAGACTTCATTAAGGAGAGATGAGGTGTGGTGTTATCTGGTAGCACAAATTTCAAACATGGAGATGGAGACTGAATGATCAAGAGATGTTAAAAAAGATGTTAAAGATGATGTTAAAAAAGAAAATCTTTCCATCTTAGCCACTGGTAGAGAATCACTGGGAGAACAAACACCCGCTCTTGAGAAGGCTGTGGGAAGAGCAGAGCTAGAAAACAATCAGTTTCTACTAAAATCAACTCATGAAGGGACAGCTCAGAGAAAGGAATGGGATCCATGGCAAGGTCGTCTGATTCATGAATGTGAATTCACACAGACACCACGTGCGGTCAATATGGAGTGAAATGAGACATGCAAAATCCCATCAGGCTCAGAGTGAGCGGTGGCACAGATGATCCGGCTGTCCTTGGCAATTTTTGTGGGTATGTAATTAAATAAGGATGAAGGTCTAATGGAAACATGTCCAGTAAGGCTGGGAGGGTTTTCGTGCTAGAAATGTCATTGTCACTCCTCAGTTTGGTTAAGAGTTTCTTGGAGTGATGACCTTAATTAGAATGCTCAGCATTCAGAGGTTGTTCCAGAGGACTGTAGGCAGAGACCTAGGGTCAGAGTGTGACACTTCGTAGGAGCCAGAGAAGCCAGTAGTGAAAAACGAAGTGAAAGATTCAGCAAGTGAGGTCAGGAAGACTAGGAAAGGACTGTCACAGGAAGAAATCAGTAGAAAATAGAAATAAAGGGCTGGTAAACTGTTCTAAAGTGAGGCAGATGGACTGAGTGTGTGTATCCACATACATCTTCCTTCACAGGTGTTTAAGGCTGTCTTAGAGTTTGGCTAATGATCTTGACTGGGAAATACAGTGGGGTGGTAAATATCCTTTACTTACATAATTCATTAATTTAATGCTTCTGCTACTCATAATATGTTTTGTTATACACACAGGTGTATATATACATGCCTGTGTATGTTTGTGCAAGCAAAGTGTGTGCCAAGCATTGTGAAGGCTCATAAGGACCCTAGCTCATGGGAAGTAGCTTCTGACAGATTTTTGCTCACCATGTTAAGCACTAATTAAAAGAGATTCTATCTTCCTAAAAATTATAAATTGGCTTAACTATTTGAGAACAGAATATACTTAACATTTGCAAATAATTTGATCTGGGGATGCTTCTAATCAGAATGTGAAAAAATAATTGATCATAAACATACAGATTAAATAATATCTTAATAACTTTGTTGGTGAACTTTTTCCAATGAGTAGTGGCCTTATTGGTCTTTGCTCAGAGCATCACTGAAAAAATGTGTTTGTGTTTTCAAAAACAATGTAAATGGGCAATATATTTAATGGGACAGTCCTTTTTCTTTTCTCTAATTTTTAGTTTTTTAAATTTTATTTGTTCTACTTAGTTGTACATGACAGTGCAATACATTTTGATAGATCATGCATAAAGAGAGTATAATCGCTCTTTTTTCTGATTATGCATATTGCAGGACCACATCGGTCATGCAGTCACACATGTACATGACATAATAAAGGTCTGTTTCATTCTACTATCCTTCCTTCCCCCATGCCCCTTCCCCGACCTTTACTCAAAAGATTTGGCATAATGATACCAAAATATGTTTTTAAAATCTTGATAACAATGAAATTTTGCATTCAATTTTTCTAAGATTTATCTAGATGGTAGCATTTCAAAAGAAAGGCTCACTGCCCTCTCTACCAAAGCATGAACAATGAAAAGGGTGAGTTTAATATTAGGTTTCACAGTGTTAGAATCTTCTAGATTAAATCATATCTAACTCTGACAAAGAGGAGTTATATTTTTAGAAACTGCTAGGAAACAAGCCTCCCTATTTTATTTTATTTTATTTTATTTATTTATTTTTTTGGCGTGGAATCTCTGGGGGACACACACACACACACACACACACACAAAAGGCCGTTTAAGCTGTCTTAGTACTTTGCAAATATATTCATTTGTTTCAGGGCTCCTTTTTCCCTACGTACGGGATACCTAAATTCGGACTCTTTATAATTCTAGACCAGGATAGTTGGACTTCTGCTTCATGTAAGATAATTAACTACTTTTCTTGCAGTCTAGTAGGTCCAACTTGATATACTGATAGTCATCTTCATGTAAAAGTGATCCACGTTGCCTTCAAGGTGACCCTGTCTTGCATTTCAAACTCTTAAGAACAATGACATTCTTAAGATGGTTTTAGAATATGTTGTGTAGTCACTGACACTTGGACTGTTTCTTGATTGAACTTGGAGCTGGTGATAGTTTTTGAGAAAGGCCAGGTACGTTTCAGCTGGGCATGGCCCACCTTTCTCTAGCTTACACCTGGTTGGGGTACAGGGATCCCCAAGTCTTGCCGTCATTCAAGACATGATTGTGTTCAAAAGTTCCTAACAAATTGCTCTTTGTGCCATCATGGATGCCATTGCCTCTTTCTTAAGTTTCAAGTCACTTTTTGCCTACGGCCACTGCTTCTCATGCACCAGGACTGGGTTTTCCAAAAATGGCAGACATTTGCTGGGACAAGGTCCAGGAGGACCTGAACAGTTCTGCCTTTGATGGAAAAGGACACTGCAGTCTGATGCTCATGAGAAACTATTGTAATAGAGATTAGATTTTCATGATTTTGAGAGTAAATAATAAATTGCGTTTAACTGTTTGAAGTTGCACTGTGTCAGGTTGTTATCATTGAACTTTAGGTACTTGATTCGTAACAGAAGAGAAAACAATGCTTGAGGAACTTATTCTTAATGGAACAGCAGAAAAGTACTACAGAAGATGCTTCTTGCAGCCCTGAATATTATAACCATTTCACAAAGAAGAACTGAGGCTTCAGAAATTAAATAACTAGCCCAAGACCAGATATTAGATTTAGACCAAATTTTCACAGAGTTTGTTGTATTTCAGTGCTGTTTCTTTGGATGTACTATTGTTAAAAAAATACAAGTATCGAGTTGATACCTACTATATTTGAACTTGAAATTTTTGTTTCCTTATTTCTACAGGACTTCTCATTTCCTGAGTTTAAAACAATATAAGGATCTATAATTTCACTCCACAGATTCATATGGCAATGGTGATGAAAGTAGCTCAACTGCCGCTCTCTTCATTTATAGAAGACATCACTCTGACCAGGGTGATGAGGCTGGGCACCCATAGCACTGGGCTAATTGAAGACATCCATTCAGCCTGCCTTAACTCAAATGATCCTGGGATCAGGTGTTTTTCTTCCCAGTAATATTGCCATGTAAAGAAAGAAATGATAGGGGAAATAATTGAAACCTCAATAAAATGCCACAACTTATTCCACTCCAGTGCAGCAAAGGGTCCCCAGCTTCCTGCCCAATGGCATTCCTCTAATTCTTCAAGTTACCCCCTAATGTGTTGACTTTCACTTGGGTACATAATCCAATTTTTTAAAAAAAACAGAAGTTTTTCATTTGCAATAGTACTACCTATTCAGAAAGTTGTGTTATACTTACATTTTAAACAAACTTTAAACTGTTAAGTCAGATTTCAGAGTATAAGACTGTTTACTTTTTAAGAGTACACCTAGAGTATTTCTGGAGACTGGTTTCTGAAAAATGTGTGCTATCTAGTGTGCTGGGGAATTATAAACAACACATGCAATATTCCAAACAGAGCACAAAGATTTATTTATCTATCTGTCTATTATCTATCCATCATCTATCTCCTAATTTGTGCAAAGAGAAAAAAAAAATGAAACAAACCAGCACAACAAAAGCCATTCAGTTCAAGCTCTTAAGTAATTTAAGGAATTGTAATAAGACAGACATTAATTCACAAATTATATGTAAAGTATGCTTAAAATAATAAACTCCTTTCCATGTAAAAAAAGATTAGATGTAATTTTCAGGATGCTTTTTATCAGTTAAAACAATATTATTAATATCAAATTTGTCAGGATTTTTAAGTAGCTTATAGAACTTATGCTAAACTCCAAGCTCTCTAAATGAAAGATTTCAGGAGGAAGTTGCATTTAATTGTTGTGACCTGGACTTTCAGTTTATAAACTCTGGGTGTTTGTTTTATAAAAATAATTTCTCAGTAAAACATTTTACAAGACAGAAGCAGTGCAGTTTCCCCTATAACCTGTAGTTACCTTGACTTTGCTTCCTCCAGGCACAGATGCACATGTCTTCCCATTTCAGAGCTATGGAAAATACAATCAGAACATGGGCACATCAACCAAAGTGCTAGACAGACCCTTAAGGACCCCATAACTTTGTCATTGTATTTAACTGTTCTCAGATGTGGTTTCATCATTTGTGCACCCTCTGCACCGTGTCCTACGACAGTATTTGCTTCTGGAACCAGAATAGAAAATGGGCTCTGATTTAGGAAAGTTCAGGCAAATGGCTGAATGTCCGTAAGTTCGGTTTCCTCATCTGTTACCATAATAGATGTATAACAAATGTATAACAAAATCTGTTACCTAAGGTAGGTTTAAGGGTTTAATGATGATTATATATGTAAATACAAATGGTTAATATGCTTTTCTACTGCAGGTGAATAAAATTGACCAGTGATGTAGATGCAGGAAAACACAAAATCACTACCTATAGAAAAATGTAGGAAGGAGGTAAAAATTGCATTTACGATTTGACAAAGGAATTTAAATTCTATGGCTTTATCTGTCATCCAATTGTTAATAAATTTATAGGATGAGATATAGAAATAGTGAATTACAAAACTAATTGTTGCATTGTGAAAATTCCAACTACAGATTCCTGGCGTTTACCTTTACCCACATTTCAGTGCGTGGCCAGAGGACACAGAACTTTTTTTAACTTGTTTTCTATTTTGATAAAACATGCATAACAAAGCACTGATCATTTTAACCATTATGAAGTGAGAAATTTAGTGCTTACGAAGGAATAAGTTCATTCACAGCATTGCACACACTACCATTGCTATCTAGTTCCAGAAATTTCCATCATCCTAAACGGAAAACCTCCAACCCATTAAACAGTCATTCCCTCTTCTCCCCAAAGTCTCTTGAAATTTAAATCCGTTTTTGCATCTGTGGGGTTGTGCATTCTGGATATTTCAAATGTGTAGGTGGCTTATTATGTGATTTTCATACAGAGCATCACCTGTCAGCTGATAGACATTTTTGGAGCACTGTACTACTGTGTACAGTTAGAAAATTCTCTTCAGGTTAGTGTGTGTCTAGGCTCCCATTATCTTCCATTCTCTTCCAAAGATCTAAATTTCAGTTCCTGTCTTGGGTTTATGCTCTTGTTTTTCCTCTATGTACCAAAAAATGATAACTTCATTTTTTTGTTGTTTTTATAATGTTGTTCAGAATGGATGTGAACTTCGTCAGATTGTAGTCTACATGATCTTTTTTTCTCACTTGGACCATCAGAAGAAATTGTAGAATGAAGGAGGGATTGATGTGGACCCAATGCCCACTTCCACCAGTTCACTGAGAGAGTGAGCTTGTGATTCAGAGAAGCACAGATTACTGGTCTATGCTAATTTTCTCAGGCTAAAGACATAAGTGTGTACTTTATGAATCTCATTACTTCTGCTTATTTTATTTTAATAAATATTTCAGCATCCTGTGTGTTCTACTTAACAAATTAAAGAGCATCAAAATACAATTTGAAGATTACTTTTTAAAAATATGGTCTACATCACAGATGAGTGTGTAACATGGATCTTTTTTCTTTGACTTTCTCTTATTTAAAATGAAATCATAATCTTGTTATTTTTAAGCCCCAGTGCATATACTATTTTATTCTTACGTTTTTATGTATTCCATGAATTTATTTGCAATAACAAGATAAGTGAGTTTATACAAAATGTATTTGTTTTTAATAGAAATACCTAACAAACAATCCCTAACAGAGAATATTTCAGATGATGTTCATGATGTTTCTTTCACATAATTTCAAGCTCTGAAAATGTAAATGCTTTACATACATAAGATGAAATTTTTCTTGGAGACTGAAGTCATTTCTAAATGTTTTACAATTGTTTGTGTTTTTATTGGTGCATTATCATCATACATAATCATGACACGTGGATTATAATTTGCTCCACTTCTATTCCCAGCACTTCCTCTTTTCCCCCCATCTCCCTCCCCTGTTCTGCTTCCTCTACTCTACTGGTTCCTTCCTCATATTTACACTTTTTAAATTAATTTTAAAATTTGTTTAATTAGTTATATAAGACAGTAGAATGCATTTATGCATTATGATAAATCATACGTAAATGATTTATCATTTTTAAATAATTTCTCATTTTCTGATGATACATGTTGTAGGATCACATTGGTCATGCAATCACACATGTCCATGAGGTAATAATGTCTATTTCACTTTATTATCATTCTTATCCCCATTCCCCTTCCCCTCCCTTCACTATCCTCTACCTAATAAAAAGTAACTCTATTTTTCCCTAGTGCCCCATCCCCTTATTGTAAATTATCATCCACATATGAGAGAAAACATTTGGCATTTGTTTTTTGGGGATTGGCTTATTTCAATTAGCATGATATTCTCCAACTCCATACATATACCAGCAAATGTCATAATTTCATTCTTCTTTAAAGCTGAGTAATATTTCATCTCAAACACACACACACACATATATATGTATATACATATATTTCACATTTTCTTTATCCAGTCATCTGATCTATATATGTATATATGTGAATATATACATATATATGTGAATATATATATAT
>JAJEJO010050159.1:790254-804707 GCA_020662805.1 Glaucomys volans | reverse complement strand
TATGTATATATGTGAATATATACATATATATGTGAATATATATATATGTGTATATATATATGTATATATATATATACACATATATATATCACATTTTCTTTATCCAGTCATCTGTTGAAGGAAACCTAGGTTGGTTCCATAGTTTAGCTATGATTTCACTGTAAGAGAAATTAAGAAAACGACCATATTCACAGTAGCCTCAAATAAATAAATAAATAAATAAATAAAACACTTGAGAATAAATTTAACAACAGAGGTGAATGACCTCTATAATAACAAGTACAGAACACTGACGAAAGAAACTGAAGAAGGTCTTAGAAGATGGAAAGACCTCCCATGCTCCTGGATAGGCAGAATTAATATTGTCAATATGGCTATACCACCAAAAGCGTTACACAAGTTTAATGCAACTCCTATAAAAATCCCAATGACATTATTCACAGAGCTAGAAAAAGCAATCATGGAAATTTACATGGAAAAAGAAGAGACCCAGAATAGCCAAAGCAATTCTTAGCAAGAAAAGTGAAACAGAAGGCATCCTAATACCAGACCTCAAACTATACTACAGAGCTGTAGTAATAAGAACAGCATGGTATTGGCACCAAAACAGACATGTAAACCAATGGTACAGAATATAGGACACAGAGACAAATCCACATTAACACAGTTATCTCATAATAGACAAAGCCACCAAAAACATTCACTGAAGAAAAGATAGCCTCTTCAACAAATGTTGCTGGGAAAAATGGAAAGCCATACGTAACAACGTGAAATTAACCTCTATTTCTCACCCTGCATGAAACTTAGCTCAAATGAATCAATGACTTAGGCACTAAAACAGAGAACCTGCGCCTACTAGAAGAAAAAGTAGGCCCCAGTCTTCACCATGTCCATATAGTTTTGTTTTTTATTTTTTCTGAACTACTATTTTATAGACATACTGCAAGGTGAAATTCATTGTGGTGCATTTATACATGCACAGAGCATAAATTTGGTCAATTTCATTCCATCCTTCCTTCCTTTTCCTGACCCTCCTCCCTTTCCTTCGTTCCCCTTCGTCTGTTCTACTGATTTTCCTTCTACTTTCCTGGAATTCTTCTTTCTTATTTTCTTACTTAGGTGAAGTTCACATCTTTTTAATTTGTAAATTTGGTGTTTTGTGGGGGCAGAACAAAATGGCAGCTAAGATCCTCTAGCAAGTTCTACGCACAGACACAAGTTCAACAGCTGTGCAGACACCAAACCACCAGCACAAGGGCTAAGGAAATCAGATGAGAGACCAAATGCCTGCATTTCCTATAACAAAATAGAGCTGCATTGAAGAAGGCAGGCAGGAAGGAGCTCTGAGGGTCACTTCCTTCCCACCACTGCAGGCAGCCCAGCAGAGATACAGGCATTTCTCTCTTGGGGAGGAAGAGAAAATTTAGTCCAGGCCTTGGACTTGAATCCCAGTCCCAGGCCTGCCACGGTGAAAGGCTTGCTGGGAAAAGGCCCAGAGCCCCCAAGGCCAGGCCAATACCTGGAGACTGAGGCTCTGTCACTGCTTTAAAGATGGAAAAGACTGCATCTCCTGTCCCCAAGTCTGGTGCAGCAGGACTCCACTCCCTGGGAATTAGGGCGTGAAAGTCAGCACAGTGCTCTGTCTCAGAGCCCAAGGCCAGCCCTGCCACAGCGAGCCCACCTCTCCAATAGAAACTGAATGAAGTCTCCGTCTGCAGACTTCAATTCACAGACAGACTCGTGACTGGCTCTGACAGTAGGTGGGGCTTATCAGCTTTATTGACCACAGATGCGACATAGGATCCAGAGGCTTTTCCATCTATGGTGAATCTGCTTGAACTGGACAGAATCCTCAGGGTTTTCCAGGGGTCCATGACTATGGAAAAGACATGTATACAGGCCTACCCTGTTTCCAGGGAGAGGTTTGTATAGACAGATTACCCTCTCTAGTATTCCCCTGAGAATTCCCACACCAACAGAGTACTTGGGACAAACTGGGGTTTGGATTACCCTCCAGCATGAGTACTAGAACATAGCAACAATGTGAGCTGTTGCAAATCTGTATCTGGGTACCATCCAGTGCTAAAATAGTGGAAGTGACCACAGACTCAGAGAAAATGCACAGCTTGCTTAGAATTTCCAGAAAACAGGCATACAGCCAGGTTAACACAAAAAGAATAAATACTTGATTCTTCAGTGCCCATGTGATGTTCTGAAGCACCAGGAACCTTCAGGAAATGATGATCTCACCCAGTCCTCAAAATAAGGTAGAAGAAACTATCCAGGCAGAAACCAGTCTTGAGAGAATCAGAGAATTTTAAACAGCAGTGTGAAGGAAACTCAGTGAGCTGGAAGAAAGCACAAAGAAACATTTCAACACTCTAACAAAGAAATTTAACAAAGGGATGAAAGCAATTAAAAATTCAAACAAACTCCTGAGCTGAAAAATATACTCAACAAAATTAAACTCATGATAAGGCATCAATGGCAGGGTAGATCAATCAGGAAAAAAGAACTAGGGAGCTCAAAGACAGGCTTTTTCAAAATCTACCTTTGGAGAAGAGAAAAAATAGAGGAATGAAGGAGGCTAATGGGAAATTTGGGACAATATTAAAAGAGCAAATATTAGGATTATTGTAGTTCAGGAATGACTTGAGGATTCCAATGGGGTAGACAATATGTTCAATGGAATAATAATGAAGATTTGTCCAACCTGGACAAGGATACAAATAGCCAGGTACAGGAGGATCGAAGGTCTCTAGTCAAATTTAATTCAGCCAAGTATACAGAGACATGTTATAATCAAGGTTTCGTAGGTGAAAAATAAAGGGAAGATTTTTCAAGTCAGTCAGATAAATTAATTAAATAGCACATAGGGTTATCTCAATTTGCCTGAAAGGCAACTTCACAGCAGAAACCTGACAGCCTATGGGTGAGGGGGATGATGTTTCCATAGCACTGGTGGAAAACACTTTGACCAAGAATATTGCACCTGGAAAAGCTATCCTGCAGAAATCAGGAGGAATAAAGACTCCCAAATATGCAACAGCTGAGAGAACATGTCCCCACCAGAACTGCTTTGCAAGAAACGCAAAGAGAAGTTCTGCAAACCCAAAGAAAGAGACATTCATGAGTGAGAAGAAAACACAAGAAGTTATAAAACTGACCAGAACGAGTTATAAAAATTGAGAATCGTCTAATATTGTAAGTGTAATGGATAAATTGTTCCTATTTTTAGCGTACAGACTAAAAAAACAGACTGACAACTGAAAGTGGGATATCAAATTCAAAATGTCAGGAGAAATAAGTCAATTAGAAAAGATACATCACACACTCAAGTGGATATAAGCTATGCTTCAACTCTTCAAATCTTCCATTTGTATTTTATTGCTGTTTAAGCACAATGGCCACACATTAACATAAAGTTCATAGTTTACATGGAGGCTCCATTTTTTTGTCTTTCCAGTTCTATGTGTTTTTTTACTTGGTGAGTAGTGATTATATGCAATAATGGGGTTCGTTATGACATAGTCATACAAGAACCTAGCACATATAATTTGATCAATTTCATTCTCCTATAGCTCCCCAGATCTCCCCTTCTCCCCGCCAGTTATGTGTGTTTTTAAAAATGCATAATGGCAGAGGAGACATCACCTTGTCCAGTAGAATGCCTTTGACATCCTAAGGTCTATGGCGCTTCACCAACTATCCCTCCCCTCCCCTTAAGATTCCATCAACCACTGTCTTTTATTCTGTGTAGAGTTTTGCCTTTGTCAAAATATGTGGTTGGAGTCAGAGTATACTATCTTTTTAGTTTCTCCATGTCTTTTTGTGGCTCAAAAACTTCTTTTTATTGTTCTTTTTTACTGTTTAATCATATTTTGCTTTGATTTTCATTTTTTATTAAGTGAACAAATAGGCTTCCCAAACCTTGCTTACTCTCACCTTGTTTACACACTTGTAGATAATTTTTCCGTAAGAAGTCATGATGAAATATGACAACAAGTCTATGAAATTTCAAAAATAAATCCAATAGTTCACAAAAACCTAGATGTGTTTCTTTAGTTGATCGGATCACTGGTTCTGGCCATGACTCTTAGAAAGCCTTCTCTGTATTTCTTTGTGCAACTAGATATTGAAACATCAAAACTCTATGGACAAATCTGCATAAGAGGCTGTTTGATCATTTTTAATATTAAGGCAGGTCATGCTACATTAAGAAATCAATTGAAGAAAAATCTGGTTGTTATGGCACTCTGAAATCTCCTACCATCAAAGTTGCCCCTTCCCCTCTCTTTAGGATGACTTTTCAATGACTAGCTGTCACCCTGGGATTGTTCCGAGTGTTGGTACCCCAATATGGCCCAGCAGGAACGCCTAAACAGAACATTAGCAGGAGCAGTGATGTGTGAAGATTAAAGATTAAAAGTTTCATTTAATTTTCTAATCACTGGGAGGGCAATTTGCCCATGGGCACTTCCTTTAGCAGGTTACAAACCCAAGAACTGCATGTGATAGGAATACTTTGGTATAGCAGGAATACTTTGGCCTTGAGATAGTAATTTTTATTTCCCGTGAATATGCTGAATTATTGTATTGATTTGTCTTGGATTTTCTTGTCAAGTGGAGGGATATTATAAAAACAAATGAGACAATTATGGAAATATTTTTAAAATACTGGGGAGAAAATCACTTCTGCTTTCTTGCCCGCTATGGACTCGATGATCATTCAGAGTCACTGACACTAGTATCATCTTTTCTGTGAAATGTCATTTTGGCCTTTTAAGTAGGATACTTAATTATTCTATTTTCAGAGTTCCGACATACATTGCTCATACCTCCTTACAATATATATCTTATCATGTTTTAGTGAGTATCTGGATCTTTTTCTTTAAATATATCTCTGATCTTCCTAGCAAAATAACTATTAAGCAAAATAGCAATCAATTAAATAATTAATTTAAAAATAAGGATTGTGGTACCTAACATCTTTTACCACTTTCATTTGACTTATATTGTTGATGTATCATTCTAGTCCTTACAACAGACATTCAGAAGTTTAAGGACATTAATTCATTAAGGACCATTGCTATAGCTGTTCAGTAATGACTCAAGATAGGATTTAAATACAAACCTGTCTTATTCAAAAGTTGATTTTTGGCCAACATAGCTTGTGGCCCTGTTCCTGAAGGACAATAGAGGAACTTCCAAATCTTAAAACACATAGAGGAGAGTGAACAGGAGTGTGTTGGGATTTGAGTTGAAACTGTGCAATCTGTGGTCCTAACATGAACAGTGTACAAACACATTTTGAAATGAACAAAACTATGTCCACATGAGCATTTTGTTGACTGTAATCACACATAGCCCCCAAACTCAATGGTGGTCAATGAGAGGTTTGATTCCTCACTCACATAAAAAGACCAGAGAGGTTCCAAGCTGATATTTTGGTGGAGAGCAGAGGGATACGCTCATTAGTTTCATTCAGAATCTCAAACTACTGGAGTCTGAGCCACCTGTAACATTTCACGACTTGTTGGCTCTTCTTGAGTTCAGGCCTCCAGCTTGCAGAAGAGAAAGAAGGTAAAATCTGTTTACAGGCAAGACGTGTAAGTGGTGCACATAGTTTCCACTGTCAAGAACCCAGTAAGATCTGCAAAGGAGAATGGAAAATATAGTTTGTATTCCAGGAATATGGGGAAGAAACTGCTTTGATGAGGATTTAGATGGTTTCTACAAGTTGATATGGTAAAAATATCCACTTCCCAATTAGTCTTTTAAGAAGTAATCCTATTTCTTTTCAATCACTATATCTGGTTCAAATAGCAGTTGCACTTTTTCTTCTAAGGAATACATTTTTCCAGTTTTGATCTGAAATCCGTGAAATAACAATGAACAAATTCAATATTAGCAAACTATTGCTAGCAGCAGTTCCTCAAATTTGATATATGCCATTATCCCTCCTCCTGAGTGAGAACTCATAGCCTTTGTTAACAGTTTCTATAGAAATATTTTCAGAAAATTAATTATAATACTTTCTGATTCCTCTCCAGTGTAGACTCCACGCTGTAGTTGGTTGATGGAATTTGGGGGGGAAAGTAAACGAACCTTCATGTTAAAAAATTCAGACATCAGCATTTGAAATTCAGTTGTATAACACTGCTCTTTCCCCAAGGCACAGATTAAGAAGGCAAAAGCATTGCTGCAATTTGACACATGAATGTGGTAGCCATCTGAAATATGCAAACACATAATGTGATAGAAACACAAAATATTTGAATTAATATTAAAGATACTTTACAAGAATGACATAATTTATTTTTTCTGTTCAGTAAGGCATATAAGAAATGTCATCATCATGGCAGTTTTGAAGCATTAGATTCACTGAACATGTCCTTTTTGTTTTTGAAGTATGTGTATTTGGTGCATAAAATTGCAAAGCACCTGAAATTTTATGAACATTATTTGTTATGTCACACCACTGTTAAAGTGTAACATATTTTAAGACCAGCAGAAACACTTCATAAACACAAGGAACGATGTATTTGGAAGACAATTTACAACTGACATGGGGATAATAGAGAGTAGAGAGTTGGTAGGAAGATTGTTTGCAGAGATTTCGAACAGCAAAATAAATGTTTGTTATAAAGTGTGTTTTAAACCAGGTGTTCTTTGCAGAGAGCTTAGTCAAATTTTCTCTCTGTGAGGGTCCTAATATTATGATAAGTTATTTTAACTTATTTTTAAGACAGCTTCAGAGAACTTATTTATCTCATTTACAGTTGTCCCATTGATACATATGATAACCAATGATTAATGATGAACCTTAAAATAGAGATGGGAATTGCTTAATATTAACTACTGACTGCTCATCCTGTCCTGCGTTAGAGCCCTGTCATATTTTCCATGCAATTCTCAGAGCAAATAAAATGATTATATTTAATAATTCTATTACATACCTGAAGTTCCAGGATTTATAAAATTTTTGTGGCCATGAATTTTGCATTTTTCTTTTCTTTGATATACAGAAAGGATACCATGCAATGGTGAAACATTGAAGCTTAGCTTTTGTGTTAGTTTTTCATTGCTGTAACGAAAATACCTGACAAGAACAACTCATAGGAGAAAAAATTGATTTTAGCTCATGGTTTCAGAGGTTTCAGTCTATGTTCGGTTGATTCCATTGCTCTGGGCCCAAAAGTAAGGCAGAACATCATGGTAGAGCAAAGCTACTTAGCTCATGGTGACAGAGAGAGAGAGAGAGAGAGAGAGAGAGAGAGAGAGAGAGAGAGAGAGGAGCCAGGGGAAACAAGATATAAACCCCAAGAGCATAACCCCCAGTAACCTACCTCCTCCAGCCACAGCCCACCTGCCTAGATATACCACCAAGTTAGTACATTCAAAATAGGATGGACTGATCAGGTTATTACTCTCATAATCTAATAATTTCAACTCCAACTATCTCCTGCATTAACACAGCAGGTTTAGGGAGATACTTCATACGAACACCAAAACAACCCTCTATACCTTTGTGTTAAATCTGTCTCTACCTGGAAAAAAGTTTATCTCTGAAAAGTAACTTTCCTAATAATAATTGGTAATGTTGGTATTCAAGCTCTTCTACTTCTGAATTTATAGACCATGACTTTCTAATTCAAAGTATGGAGTATTAGAAAATTGATCTAAAAAGGTAGGGAATGTGTATCAAACTGGGTAGATCAAGGAAAACAGTTCCCTGTTTTCATTCCCTTTAATCATGGACCCAAAGAGCTTGAGAGGCTTAAAAATTCATAGAAGTGGTCCCTCTTCTCTACTCTTTGAGAAGTCTATTCATTTTTCTATGGGGAAAATTATAGGATTATATACTAATTATACCTGTTCCTTACTCTCTCCCACCTGGATGGAGAGCTCACCAAAGACTGTATCTCTATCTTATTGATCTATCTCTGGGACTTAGAGCAGTACAAGAAACACAGCAGGTTCCTATGGGCAATCTGCAATTTGAAGAAATAATAGAAATTTTCTTAGACCCAATATATGATTTTTTTCCATGAACTCAGAAGTCTAAAAAAAACAATCAGGTCCAAAACAAGTATTGATTATTATTATTTACCAATGAATACTATGACCTGTATTGAAGCATCTCAAAGTCAGAGAGTGGAACAACATTCTCTGGGTGTTCTTTCAGAAATCTCATGTGAGCTCTGAGCATTGTCTCTCTCAAGACCTCAAGGTTACTGGCATTGAGGCTGGGTGGATCCTCACCATGGAACTCACAGTAGAGACTGCTCGTAGGAGTCATCTTTTAACTGTTGAACATTTGGTTCTCTTGTTCATGAAACCTAAAGAGTAAGTTAATAGTGTCAGAAAATTCTATAGATGAAAAGGTCACCTAGCAAATGCAGTAATACTATTTGGCATCAAGTGAATTGGATGCTGATGACCTTGTAGTCACTATTTGTACAGATCTCAGAATGTCGCTTCAAAATATTCTAAACTGAAAGAGAATTATTGGCTCAAATGCAGAGAACAATTGAAAATAAAGCGAGTTTCAGAATGCTAATGCAAGAGGTTCAGCCATACCAGTCATTCCCGTTCCCCTCCGTCCATCTCTTTCTACTCTTAAGGTTCATTTTCAGGCACTGCAGCTCTAGTCTCTCCATTTTAGTGAGAACACCCGGGGCAGAAGTTCTCAGGATAAAATCTGCAATGTGGACAAGGAAGGGCCCTGTCTCCTGCCTTCTGCAATCAGAATTCTTCAGTGATGGGAAACTGCTCCAGTTCCATCTACTTGGCCATGGTTCCAAACGAGGGATCAAGAACCAGAGCTAAATGAGCAATTCAGTAAAATAGTGGGTTCACATTTAGGCTGATAGAGAACTGTATGTCTACCATAATGATAGTTTAATATTAAAGTAAAAGTGCATAATGATAGTTTAATATTAAAGTAAAAGTGCATCTGTTCATTGTATACTGGCATGCATAATTCAGTTTTAGCAAATGTGTTACATACTCAACTTTACCAGTTCCTTATATGAAATCCCTCTACTACGTATACGTAATTTAAATTCTCTGGATTCATTTTTCTTACTATTGAAATTATTATTGTCTTACATCCATTCAACTCATGTAATTAAAAATTATTATATACTTAATATCTCTTGATAGCATCACCTTCAAAAAAAATCATTTTAATTCTGGGCACACCTCGTGCATCTAAATTTTAAAGTTTGTTTTTAAAACATATGAGACAAACATTTTAATTGTTCCTAATACATGTCAGTTTCATTTTTACTCCATAATGTCTTTTCATTTTAAAGGGATATAAAATGAGGAAACACCATCCAAACATCTGTGTGGATTTTGCTTTTCTAAGAATTGTTCAACAAATATCCCAATGAATTTTAGAACAGTAAAAAGTGTGATGAAATCTATGTATTATTTGTCAAAGTGTATAAATGTATTCTACTGTCATATACACCTAATTAGAACAAATAAAAACTAAAGAACAAAAAGTGTGACGAACTTTATTTATAGAACTTTTCTGTAAAAACTGTGATTTTATATTTTATAAAATTTGTCCCCAAAGTTTTATTGTGTATATAAATTGATACTAGTTTTCAATTTGTGGAATTTTTGATAACATTTTTTAATTTTATCTCATTATAATTCCTCTCATTTTTAAAATATCTTATTAATTCTCTTGTGATCTCAGGCCCAGTGTCTAGGATTAGCTCCATTACAAATCAAGCACCAGATCAAGCTTAAAAGCTCAACACATACCATCCATATGGAAATGGTAATGGCTTTAAAAGCCCACCCTCCTCACCTGTGTGGAAATGAATTACTATTTCCTTACAGTTTTATTTCCCTCTCACACCCTCACATCTGCCTTCTTATTTCTGTAAACAGTTCTGAATTGTAAGTTCTTCACTGTAACAGGAAGGAATTCAGGAAAAGGCAAATCAATGACAATTATTTACATTCTTGGGAAATAAAGCTTACTGAAATTGCTTTTGTTATTTGCTCCTATTATGATTTCTATGTCTGGAAGTCTAGAGTCCCAGACAGTTACCATTATAAAGAGCAAACCTGGATTAATCTAGAAAACAAGGGTTGATGTATAATATACGTCTGCTAATACACTGCATTTTGTTCAGAACAATCAGTTTAAAATATCAGGGGTTTTGTGATTGATGTAATATTTCAAAATTAACTTTACATAAATACAGCACCATTTTATAAGTATTACCAAATGATAATGACGATGATTTAAAAGGGTGATGTTTTAAAATTCTCCACAACAGCCTCTTGCCATGGACCAGAAACCCTGTCTCCAAAGACTCTGAATACACAATAAAACAGAATGTTAAATCTACCAATAAGCCATTCTAATTGGGGTTAGATGAAATCTTAGGGTGGTTTTAATTTGCGTTTCTCTAATTACTAGAGATGATGAGCACCTTTTCATGTATTTGTTGATCTTCTGTTTATCTCCTTCTGTGAAGTGTCTGCCCAGTTCCTTAGCCCATTTATTGATTGGGTTCTTTGCATTTTTGGTGTAAAATATTTTAAATTCTTTATAAATTTTGGAGATCAGTGCTCTGTCTGAAGTGTGTGTGGAAAAGATTTTCTCCCACTCTGTAGGCTCTCTTTTCACATTATTGATTGTTTCCCTTGCTGAGAAAAAGCTTTTTAGTTTGAATCCATCCCATTTATTGCTTTTTGCTTTTATTTCTTGCACTCTGGGGGTCATGTTAAGGAAGTCTGCTCCTAAGTCAACATGATGAAGATTCAGGCCTATTTTTCTTCTATTTGGTGAAAATAGCTATTAGCAGGAACACAAGCTATAATAAGTGTTGGCATGGATGTGGGGAAATAAAGCACTCATACATTGCTGGTGGAATTGCAAATTGGTGCAGCCACTCTGGAAATCAGTATGGAGATTCCTCAAAAAACTTGGAATGGACCCATCATTTGACCCAGCTATCCCACTCCTTGGTTTATACCCAAAGGTCTTAAAATCAGCAAAGTATAGGGATGCAGCCACATGTATGTTCATAGCAGCTCAATTCACAATAGCTAGATTGTGGAACCAACCTAAATGCCCTTCAATTGATGAATGGATAAAGGAGCTGTGATTGATATATATATATATATATATATATACACACACACACACACAATGGAATATTACTCAGCCATAAAGCAGAATAAAATTATGGCATTTGCTGGTAAATGGGTGGAGTTGGAGAACATCATGCTAAGTGAAATAAGCCAAGCCCAAAAAACCAAAGGCAGAATGTTTTCTCTGATAAGTGGATGATGACACATAATGGGCAGGGGAGAGAGGTGTGATGGGGGTAGGACAAGAGAAGAAAGAAGGAACCTCGGATGGTGTAAAGGAAAATGGGACAGGAGGGGATGCGGGAAGGAAAGATAGTAGACTGAGACAGACAGCATTACCCTGTGTGTATGTAAGATTACATCAATCTTATGAATCTACATTTTGTAAAACCATAGAAATGAAAAGTTGAACCCCATTTGTGTACAAAAAATAACCCAAAAACTAAGGACTAACACAATCTCTGTGACAACCCATGGAAAATGCATGACTTAAAGTTCTGCTTGAATGAGGGAAGCAGGGAGACATTTTAAAATTATCACGTTCTGCAAGGATACAATTTTAAAAAAATCTTCCTCTTATTCAGGTGCACTACTAAATGCTACTGATATTTAAAACAGTATATAATTTGGCCAGTTTTGCCAACATTTGCTGCAGCGCTTTATTCTATATGTTATTTACTTCAGGATACGTATTAATTATCAAATCAAATAATACTTCTGGTAACATCTTCAAATTAAAATAATTAATTGAGTTGGAGTAGGAACACCTAGAATGTGTGGAAGCCATCATAAGATTCCTACAAAAATCTAAGTCAATGACAAATATTAATTAATCTTACATCAAATAAAATGAAAACAATATGATGATGACAAGTTCTATTAATTTCACACTTGTCTTCTCAGTTATCTCCAAAATAACCTAAATCATATCATCCCCAAATTAAATAAATATGTATATTTATTTAATATATATTTATGTATATATATGTGTGTGTATATGTGTATATATATCTATATATACATTTTAAATATAAATATATACATATACACACACACATACATGTATACACAACTTTGGATATTAGAGTGGGTGTGAAAGAATTGGTCTAAAATATTCTTAAGAAGCACTGTTCTTTTTCCCTTTATTGAGGTTTAATTAACGGGTACAGTTCTATGCATTTGAGGTATATAATGTGATATTGAGGCAGATGCACACACTATGAAATGATTATTATAATAAAAGTGATTAACATATGCATCACCTCACAAGAAGATCTTTTTTGGGTGGGGTGAGAACATGTAAGCTATACTATCTTAGCAATTTTCAAGTGTAATAGACATTATTCTTAACTATAGTGACCATGTTGTCCAACAGACCTCCGGAATTTATTCATCCTACCTAAGATTATGGACTCTTTAACCAACTTCTCCCCATTCAGCCACCCACCCCTACCGTGTCTGGTAAACCCCATTTTTTTCTGAGTCAACTTTTTCAGATTCCACCTATGCATGAGATCCTGCAGGGTTTGTCAAGGTCTGACTTGTTTCACTAAACATAATGTCTTCCAGGTTCACCCATGTCATCGTAAACAAAAATAAATAAACAAATAAATCTTTTTGTAAGGCTGAGCACACCCAGCACATTGTCTTTATCATTCTTCCATCAGTAGACACTTAACTTGTTCCCATGTCTTAGTCATTTTGAATGGTGCTGCAGTGAACCTGGGAATGCAGGCGTCTCTTTGAGATGCCTGTCCCATTCTGTCTGGATATGTACCCAGGAGTGGGCATGCTGGATCATAGGAAGTTACAGTACTATTTTTTTTTTTAGAAACTCCATACTGCTTTCCATAACAACTGTACTAATTTACCTCCCCACTAACAGGGTATGAGGTTCTCCTTTCTCGAAACCCTTACCTGCACATGTCATCTTCTGTCTTTTTGATAAAGAACCATTATGAGTCAATGGAGGAGCCTCTTTCAACAATCGTCTCAAGGAATGGATGCTGCCTTTCAACTTTGAATGAAGGAAATCTTATGGCATGATTCAAATAAAATTGTCATAAATTGAAGGATCCTTGGGTCTCTTTTCTTTTCACTTTATTCTCCATCCGATCGTTAATATTCTGAAGATGTCTTTTCTACTGACACCATATACAATGGTCCAGCTAGCATTCTCTGTACACCTAACCACTTTCACTCTCTCCATAGTGCTGATCATACAACCCTGTTTTTACTATACACAATTATTCAAATTTCACAAAGATCACCTACATCTGCCCTTGGAATGCAATTTCAGAGAGCTGGGAGGATTTCTTCTTCATTATTTCATCACCGATGCTATCAGTTCTTGGCTTATTGAAGCAATCAATAAATGTTCATTACAGGAATGCACATATGAGAGCTAAAAATCTAAACACCTCATCACTGAAAAATCAAGAATGATATTAAAGAGAGGACTGACAAGTAGATTAGCATAGCAGAATAACATAGATAACAAAACCTGCAGTTTCACAGCTTAGAAAACCCTAGACTGGAATGTCTTGACTACTGTGGAGGGTAGGAGTTGGATTGTGGTGGACAGCAGGGGCAGTTGGTGAAAGTCTGCACACAAGACAATCAATCCTCTACTCCTTAGCACTCCTTCAGAGGGTATCATCTACACTCAGATTTTCATCCCCACAAAAAGAGAAAACGAAATTGACAATTACTCCCCTCCAAAACTCAGCACACTCTGACTAGAACAGAATATGGGGCTGCTTGTCTCAACATAAAATCTGCTACATTTTGTTAGTTCATGTACTGTGAGTTAATAGGTGATTCTTTTGAATCTCTTCCAGTGGAAGAAGCCCCAGACAAATACACAGAGCTCTTCTGGCATGTTCTTAAATATAAATGAAAAATCATTTATTAACAGATAAGTGATAAAGACCAAGATAATGGACAGAGAAATTTCTTCAAAGCTCTTAAGGTATCAGTCATTAATTACCTTGAATATGAAAACATCTAACATGGTACTTACAGAAAGTATTAACAGACGGGCCCTCATAACCAGTAAATGCATGCTGCTTATTAGAAAAGCACATTCTAAATAAGGAGATGACTATATTGTATGTTGAAAATAAAATAATAAAATGTGTATGGCAAGCACAAGACACCTCCTGAAAGGCTGTGCCAACACTATAGATCAGGCAGTGAACAAATATGAGCAAATATTATTATAAGAAAAAAAGGGCAGGGCTGGGGATATTAGCTCAGCTGGTAGAGTGCTTACCTCGTAAGCACAAGGCCCTGGGTTCAATCCCCAGCACTGCAAAAAAAAAAAA
>JAJEJO010050159.1:779866-790154 GCA_020662805.1 Glaucomys volans | reverse complement strand
AAAAACAACAAAAAAAAAAAAAAAAAAAAAAAAAAAAAAAAAAAAAGTCACTTTATTTTGATAAAAGTGAATTTCACCTGAAGACCCAAATGAATGCATGGGAGTTGGAAAGAAAAACATAAACCTCATAATCTACAGAAAGTGTGATGTTACGTAGTTTGGAAATGCAAAATAAATTTAAAAATAATATAAAAATAATGAATGATTTTAGAAAAGTGCTGAACATTATACAAAAATAAAAATTTTTAAAATATATATTCTCTATACAAGAGACACAAAATTTTAGATTTTATTTTCCCACTGTGCTAAAGAGAGAACCCAGGGCCTTGCTTACACCAGGGAAGGTTCGTACAACTGAGCCTCCATCCTCAAGGTATAAGTTTTGAAACATCCTTTATAATACATTTATAAATAAACTAATCAGGCAAACTAATAAAAATGGTTATAAATCTACTGAAGCACATACAAGATAACCTCAGTTTAAACTATAAAATGCCAATAAATTAACTTAATTAATTTAGGGTTGTAATATGTGTCTGCCTTTAAGACTCAATATTCACAATAAGCTATTTTTTCTGAAAATGGTATTGAGCTTAAATGCAATCTTATTAAATCCTCATCAGTCATGTTTTGTAGAAATTGTCAATCATATTTTAAAATTTGTATAGAAATTGATGCCAAATAATCTTAAAAAGTGAACTTATGATAAGCTACATTATATTTATATAAAAATTACTTCAACTAAAACAGTGTAGTATTCGTGTAAAAACAGGGATGTATGTCAGTCTTACCGAATAGATTATGAAACAGACTCATACATATATTCAGTAATCTGATTTATAAAGCAGGGACTGTTGTAATATCAAACAGATAAACATATGGGAAAATATGAGCTAGAAGCAGTAATATACTATGGAAGCAAACATAATTTAAGATGCATCATAGATCTTATTATGGAAATAAAAATAAAGCTTCTGAAGCAAACGTAGCATGGCATTCATGAAATTTCAGTCAATAAAAATGTTCCCTAAAAACCATTAAGCATAAAAGACAAGATTGATTCAGTAAAGATATTCATGATACATTTATTTTAGTATATATTCTTATTTAGAATATCCTATAGATCAATGAGATTAAAAATGTTTTATTTAACAAGGCCCTGGAAGGATAGCCAGATGTCCAAGGAGTCTTTGCAAATAAAATGCTTAGCATTTATCAGTGAAATACAAATTATATCCATAATGGCACATCAATACCTAAGGATGAAAACAACTAAAATAAATATCAGGCACTGGTGACACTGTAAAATAATGGAACTTTAATGCATTGCTATTTCATGTATAGACTAATGCAAACATCTTGAAAATGATTTGACATTACCCACAAAAGACAAACATCCACCCACACCATATCCTAGTAATTATGTTCCTAGTTACATTACAAAATAATTAGCATTTATTTATATCAAGCAAAAGATACTTGAACATTTATTTTTAGCAAATTTAATACCAATAAGCCAAACTGAATGAAATCTAAATGCACAGCCATAAAATACATATATAAATTATGGTATATTCTTCATTCAGTATTTAAAGTTATTTCTTTTAAAACTGATTAATTTCAGATTAAAACCAATTACTTAAAAAAATTCAAACACACAAGGCTGATAGAAGTCAGAATGTAGCTATATTTCCATTTACAAAGTGTGTGTACTAAGAAGAGAAAAATATAAGACTCCTGGTAAAAATACTGCATAATTTTGTTTGGGGTTATTAAAAATTTTCTGGACTTTACACATGTGATCTTTGCCCTCTGCAGTATGTAGGATATAATTCAATTTCTAAAATATTAAAAATTTGGCAATTGTATATATGCTGGTAGGGACACCTAGAGCATAATTTGATAGGAAAGAAAAGTTTGCTCAGTGGTAAACACAGTGAAATTCAATTTACCTAAGAAAAGATATTTCCACCAAATTCCATTCCAGAATTGCTAAGGAAACAGACAGAAAGGTATACAGGCACATAAGCTAAAAGCCTGGTTAGTGCTGATGGGAGAGGCTGAGGAAGTAAATTGTTCCTGGAGCAAAGCCCTTGCCCCGAGCTGCTGAACTGCAGACCAGTCGGAATGGAGCTCAGGCATGAGCAATGGCAGACAGTGCCCACCATGCCAGTGCAGCCTGAGGCAGCCCAGGTGGCCTGGTCCTCAGAGCACTGTAGCCCCAACCCTGAACATGTATGATCCACCACCCTCAACCTCCTGGCTCCCAATTGTTTTGGTTAGCTCTTTTGCTGCTGTGACTTAAAGACATGACCAGAACAATTGTAGGGGAGGAGAAGTTTATTTAAGGGCTCACAGTTTCAGAAGTATTAATCCATAGAACACCAGCTCCATGCCTTGGGGCTGGAGGTGAGGCTGAACATCATGGTGGGAGACTGTGATAAAGGGAAGCAGCTCACATGGTGAAGAGGAAGCAGAGAGAGTGAGTGAGAAAGAATCCACTTGCCAGATACAAAATATGTACCCCAAAACCACATCCCCAAAGACCCACCTCCTCCAGCCATACCCTACCTGCCTTCAGTTACCACTTGGTTAATCCCTATCAGGGGTTAATCCCTATCAGGGGATTGATTCACTGATTAATTCTTTCACAATTCAATCATTTCTCCTTTTATCATCGCATTTTCTCACATGTGAGCTTTTGGGGGACACCTCACATCCAAGCCATAACACCAATGAATCACAGGAGAAGAGATGTGGGGCAGACCTCAATGGGGTTTCAGGGATTACCAATAGCATTTGTACTTTTCCAAACTCTGATGAGCATAAATTTGGACCAGTGGAGTTGACCCAAGTACTATATAAACCATCAGGAATAGCACACTAGGCAGCAACCCCTATTGGAGTCCCCTCTTGCCCTTTCAAGAGTTAAGCTTCTATTCTTCACACTTGATTAAATCCTACTCCTTTCATTCTTGCCTTCCATTGTCCTGTGGATTTCATTCTTTGGATTTGTGATATAACAAACTGGAAAGAAGTTGGCAGTGAGCTGCGGGAGTCCACTGCAGCCCCGGAGGGCACAGTCCCCATTTAGAGCTGCAGTACTGAGATCTGCAAATGTGCTACTCAGTATAGAAGAGAAGACTGAGGCTTTTCCAGTGGCCTCAGAGCTGACATCTGCAGGCATCCCGTATGTGATTAACGGCTTGCACTAGAACAGGCTTTCTTGGAACCAAGGCAGCTTAGCTTGCACAGGCCCCACATGTCAATGGAAGCAGAGAATTCAGTTTCTTCTCAAACTCTAGTTTTGTTGGGGGCAGGACTCAAGTACATCTTCAGGTTTATCATTTCTGTTTTAATTTTTAAGAGAGATTATATTCTTAATTTAAAAGGACAAACCAGTAACAAAAAGATCTTTCACACATTTGAATATGACCTTGAAATAAAACAATTTGAAGAAATAAAAGTGCTTGAAGAAGAAAAGGAAAATATTTTACAAAATACTGTACAAAATGAAAAAAAGATGGAAAATCTGAGTGAAAATGTTGAAGACAATTAAGATCAGAGGATCATTCCTGTAACAGTCTATTGTTTTCCTGTTGTTGGTTATCAGCATCTACTCTGCCTCATTTTGAAAACAGAAATCCATTTATCTCTGTAATATTACCAGTTTCTTGATACTAGAAAATATATGGTGGATTAGGTGAGCAGGTGTTCCATGGAAAATTAATTTAAATGTTTCCCCCTTGAAATTGGAATCACATGTAACAAAAACTGACAATTGTTAGAATTTCTGATAATTTCCTGCTTTTTTTTTTTTTTTTTTTCCTTAGGTATAATCATTCGAGTGCTAGCAACTGGACAAGATCTGAAGACAGGATAATTCCTATAATTCCTGAGCCTGTTCTTGTCTTTCTTCGATTCTATGATTCACAAACAATACATATATTTTTCATTCAATTTGCATACAACTTAAAACAGATTATTCTCTATTCCTTGAAAATAAAATATTTTTGTGACCATGTGACCACTTAAAATAGTTAGTGCAGACAGCACGAATATGAAATAGAACATAAGAAAAAGAAAATTAGGGGGATCCAAGATGGCGGACTAGAGGGAGGCTGCGTTCCTTGTTGCTCCGTAATCCAAGATTCGAAAAGAGGAGAATCTGATTCTCTGGGAAGCAGTCTCTACTCCTCATCGATCCCCTGCTCTTTACCACATCTGTCTACTCGATCACCTGCAGTAGCCTAGCAGCCTGTAGCCTACTAGCCTGTACAGCCTAGCGCTACATCTGAGTGCAGATTGCTCACTGACTGCCACCTACCATCCGTCACTTGCCTGTCTGCCTGCCTCTGACCTGCCCATCGCATGCCTCTCACCTACCCATCGCCCACCAACCGAGGTTCACCTGCCCATTGTCCACCAGTAGCCTGCGGAGCCTGCAGACCATCAGTGGATCGCCAGCTGCCTGCTGTTGTCTGGAAATTCACCATCACAGTTCCTGCAGGTCTGGTTACACGTGGCTGCCACCATTTGGGGGGAAAAAAAAAGCCAGGAGCTGCAGGACTGCCAGCCTGAATGACAGCACCCTGCCTCCAGGACCCCCGGCTTGACTGACAGCACCCCACCTCCAGGGGCCCAGCCTGACCATCTGTACCCCACACAGTCTCAGTGCCCACGCCCTGCTATGCAGATCACCATTTGCCAACACGTTTAGAAACCAGTGCAGCCATTTTGGATTATCCGCAAAAACTGTCATTAGGTGGAGCAGATCCCATCCTGAGACGCCCACTGGAGACTGGAAGCTCATTGTCAGGTAGCTCTCGTGCCTCAAGCTACTAAAGACTGGGAGGTTTGAATAGGCTATGATGGTTATAGTGTATAATTTTTTCTACTTTGTGATAGTTTTAAACTTTTATTTCTATACTTTTCTTGCTCTCTACTTTCCTTTTGTTTACCTATTTCCTCAAGGACTTTTTCTCACTCTTTCTATGATCTATAATTTCTTCATACTCTTTTCTTATACTGTTAACAATTACAGCCTACACCCCTCCCCATCCTCTTTGTCCTCCATTAGAAACTGGAGTCCCTACCGCAAATCTGTTTGTTATACTGTAAATAATAATTGAACTCATCCTCTCTGTTTATTATGACAATATTGTAACAATATTGTAACAAAAAGACTACTGTAACCATAGTCTTCATAGGGGTTATTTGGTTTACAGCTGCATATTGTCTGTACTGGTTGTTGCTAATATTGATTCCTTCCCCCCTTAAAGAAGAACTTTCAGAAAACTATAGGGTCACTAAGCCTATAAGGCAGAAACTACAATACCCTAGATCTGCATTGCTGGAGGGGAAGACACATGAACAACATGAAAAAACAAGGGAGGAAAGTGTTCCAAACAAATCAAGATTCTACACTAACAGAATCCAATGACAGCATGGTAGAAGAAATGCCAGAAAAGGAGTTCAGAATATACATGATTACAATGTTCAGAGAAGCAAATGATGAGTTAAGAGAGCAAGTCCAGGCAATGATTGACCATTCCATTAAGCAGCTCAAAGAGCAACTACAGGAAACAAAAGATCACCTCAACAAAGAGATAGAGATTCTGAAAAAGAACCAAACAGAAATCCTTGAAATGAAGGAAACAATAAACCAAATTAAACACTCAATGGAAAGTATCACCAACAGACTAGATCACTTAGAAGACAGAACCTCAGACAATGAAAACAAAACATTGAATCTTGAAAATGAAGTTGCCCAGACAGAGAAGATGGTAAGAGATCATGAACGGAACCTCCAAGAACTATTGGATATCATGAAAAGACCAAATTTAAGAATTATTGGGATTGAGGAAGGCACAGAGATACAAACCAAAGGAATGAACAACCTATTCAATGAAATAATATCAGAAAATTTCCCAAACCTGAAGAATGAAATGGAAACTCAACTGCAGGAGGCTTACAGAACACCAAATGCACAAAATTACAGCAGATCCACACCAAGACACATTATAATGAAAATGCCTAATGTACAAAATAAAGATAGGATTTCAAAGGCTGTGAGAGAAAAGAAATAGATTACATATAGGGGGAAACCAATACGGATATCAGTAGATTTCTCAGCCCAGACACTAAAAGCAAGAAGGGCCTGGAACAATATATTTCAAGCTCTGAAAGAACATGGCTGCCAACCAAGAATCCTATATCCAGCAAAGCTAACCTTCAGATTTGAAGACGAAATAAAATCCTTCCATGACAAACAAAAGTTAAAGGAATTCACAAATAGAAAGCCTACGCTACAGAACATTCTCAGCAAGATATTTCATGAGGAAGAAACAAACAACAACAATGTAAGTCATCAAAGGGGGAAACTATCCTAAAAGAAAAGCCAATTAAAGGAGAAACCTAGTCACATTAAAAACCAAATCTAAGCCAAAATGACTGGGAATACAAATCATATCTCAATAATAACCCTGAATGTTAATGGCCTAAATTCGTAAATCAAAAGACATAGAGCAGACTGGATCAAAAAGAAAGACCCAACAATATGTTGTCTTCAAGAGACTCATCTCATAGAAAAGGACATCCACAGACTAAAGGTGAAAGGATGGGAAAAAACCTATCATACACATGGCCTTAAAAGCAGGGGTTTCCATCCTTATATCAGATAAAGTGGACTTCAAGCAGAAGTTAGTCAGAAGGGATAAAGAAGGACATTTCATACTGCTTAAGGGAACCATAAATCAAGAAGACATATTATCATAAATATTTATGCCCCAAGCAATGGCCCATCCATGTACATCAAACAAATCCTTCTCAATTACAGGAATCAAATTGACCACAACACAATAATTCTGGGTGACTTTAACACACCACTGTCACCACTGGACAGATCTACCAAACAAAAACTAAACAGAGATACTATAGAACTCAATAGCACAATGAATAACTTAGACTCAACAGACATATATAGAATATTCCATTCATCAATGAGTGAATACACTTTCTTCTCAGCAGCACATGGCTCCTTCTCTAAAATAGATTATATGTTATGCCACAAAGCAGCCCTTAGTAAATGCAAAAAAATAGAGATATTACTTTGTATTCTCTCGGATCATAATGGAATGAAATTAGAAATCAATGACAAAAGAAAAAACAGAAACTACTCCAACACCTGGAGACTAAATAATATGCTATTGAATGAAGCGTGGATAACAGAAAACATCAGGGAGGAGATAAAAACATTCTTAGAGGTAAATGAGAATGACGATACAACATATCAAAATCTCTGGGACACTATGAAAGCAGTACTAAGAGGGAAATTCATTCCATTGAGTGCATTCAAGAAAAGAATAAAAAGTCAACAACTCAACAACCTAACCTTACATCTCAAAGCCCTAGAAAAAGAGGAACAGTTCATCACCAAAAGTAGTAGAAGACAGAGTATAATCAAAGTCAGAGCTGAAATCAATGAAATTGAAACAAAAGAAACAATTCAAAAAATTGACAAAACAAAAAGTTGGTTCTTTGAAAAAGTTAACAAAATAGATAAACCCTTAGCCACACTAACAAAGAGAAGGAGAGAGAAAACTCAAGTTACTAAAATTTGCGATGAAAAAGGAAATATCACAACAGACACCATTGAAATTCAAAACATAATTAGAAGCTACTTTGAAAACCTATACTCCAATAAAATAGAAAATCTTGAAGACATCGACAAATTCCTAGAGACATATGATCCTCCCAAACTGAACCAGGAAGACATACACAATTTAAATAGATCAATTTCAAGCAATGAAATAGAAGAAACCATCAAAAGTCTACCAACCAAGAAAAGCCCTGGACCAGATGGATTCTCAGCTGAGTTCTACAAGACCTTCAAAGAAGAACTTATACCAATACTCCTGAAAGTATTTAATTAAATAGAAAAAGAGGGCACCCTTCCAAATTCATTCTATGAAGCTAGCATCACTCTGATACCAAAACCAGACAAAGACACCATCTAGAAAAGAAAACTTTAGGCCCATATCTCTGATGAATATAGATGCTAAAATCCTCAACAAAATTCTGGCAAATCGCTTACAAAAACATATTAAGAAGATAGTGCACCCCGATCAAGTGGGGTTTATCCCAGGGATGCAAGGTTGGTTCAACATCCGGAAATCAATAAATGTAATTCATCACATCAATAGACTTAAGGTTAAGAATCATATGATTATTTCAATAGATGCTGAGAAAGCATTTGACAAAATAGAGCACCCCTTCATGCTCAAAACACTAGAAAAAATAGGGATGGTAGGAACATACATTAATATTGTAAAGGCTATTTATGCTAAGCCCACTGCCAACATCATTCTCAACGGAGAAAAACTAAAAGCATTCCCTCTAAAAACTGGAACAAGACAGGGATGCCCACTGTCACCACTTCTATTCAACATTGTGCTGGAAACGCTAGCCAGAGCAATTAGACAGACCACAGAAATTAAAGGTATACGAATAGGAAAAGAAGAACTCAAGCTGTCACTATTTGCTGATGACATGATCCTATATTTAGAGGATCCAAAAAACTCCACCAGGAAACTTTTAGACCTAATTAATGAATTTAGCAAAATAGCTGGATATAAAATAAACACACATAAATCAAATGCATTTATCTACGTAAGCAATGAATCATCTGAAAGTGAATTGAGGAAAACAACTCCATTCAAAATAGCCTCAAATAAATTAAAATATTTGGGAATCAATCTAACAAAAGAGCTGAAAAACCTCTACAAGAAAAACTACAGAACATTAAAGAAAGAAATTGAGGAAGACCTTGGAAGATGGAAAGATCTTCCATGTTCTTGGATAGGAAGAATCAATATAATCAAAATGGCCATACTTCCAAAGATGCTGTACAAATTTAACGCAATTCCAATAAAAATTCCTATGATATTCCTCACAGAAATAGAAAAAGCAATCATGAAATTCATATGGAAGAACAAAAGACCCAGAACAGCCAAAACAATCCTGGGCAGGAAGAATGACGCAGGAGGTATCACAATACCAGACCTTAAACTCTACTATAGAGCAATAGTGATAAAAACAGCTTGGTATTGGCACCAAGATAGACAGATAGACCAATGGTACAGAATAGAGGACCCAGAAACAAACCCACGTAAGTACAGATATCTCATACTAGACAAAGGTGCCAAAAACATACAGTGGAGAAAAGATAGCCTCTTCAACAAATGGTGCTGGGAAAACTGGAAATCCATATGCAATAAAATGAAATTAAACCCCTATCTCTCACCCTGTACAAAACTGGACTAAAAAATGGATCAAGGATCTAGGAATTCGACCTGAGACTCTTCACCAAATAGAAGAAATAGTAGGCCCGAATCTTCTTCATATTGGCTTAGGACCAGACTTCCTCAACAAGACCACCAGAGTGCAAGAAATAAAAGGAAGAATCAATAAATGGGATGAGTGCAAACTAAAAAGCTTTCTCTCAGCAGAAGAAACAATGAAGAATGTGAAAAGAGAGCCTACAGAGTGGGAAAAAATCTTTTCCACAAACACTTCAGACAGAGCACTGATCTCCAAAATTTATAAAGAACTTACAAAACTGGACACCAAAAATGCAAAGAGCCCAATCAATAAATGGGCTAAGGAACTGGGCAGACACTTCACAGAAGAGGATATACAGGCTATTAACAAATATATGAAAAAGTGCTCGTCATCTCTAGTAATTAGAGAAATGCAAATTAAAACTACCCTAAGATTTCATCTAACTCCAATTAGAATGGCTATTATCAGGAATACAAGCAATAACAAATGTTGGCGTGGATGTGGGGAAAAAGGCACACTTGTACATTGCTGGTGGAGTTGCAAATTGGTGCAGCCACTTTGGAAAGCAGTATGGAGATTCCTCAAAAAACTTGGAATGGATCCACCATTTGACCCAACTATCCCACTCCTTGGTTTATACCCAAAGGTCTTAAAATCAGCAAAATATAGGGATGCAGTCACATCTATGTTCATAGCTGCTCAATTCACAATAGCTAGATTGTGGAACCAACCTAGATGCCCTTCAATTGAAGAATGGATAAAGAAACTGTGGTATATATAGACAATGGAATATTACTCAGCCATAAAAAAGAATAAAATTATGGCATTTGCTGGTAAATGGGTGGAGTTGGAGAATATCATGCTAAGAGAAATAAGCCAAGTCCAAAAAACCAAAGGCTGAATATTTTCTCTGATCAGTGGATGCTGATACCTAACAGGGGTGGGG
>JAJEJO010050159.1:553093-779766 GCA_020662805.1 Glaucomys volans | reverse complement strand
GGGGGGTGCCAGGAGTTATGGGGAGGATAGGAAAGAATGGAGGAAGTTTGGATGGTGTGGAGGAAAATGGGATGGGAGGGAATGGGGGCAGGAAAAATAGTAGACTGATATAGACAGTACTATCCTATGTAAATGTAAGATTATATGAACTGTGTGAATAAAAAATAAATTAAAAAATACGTAGAAAAAAAAGAAAAAGAAAATTAGCTAAAAAATAAAAACAAAACACATATCAACCACAGTGGATGTAAAATCTCTCATAATGCAAAGA
The DNA here is from genome assembly GCA_020662805.1 of Glaucomys volans. NCBI lineage: Eukaryota > Metazoa > Chordata > Mammalia > Rodentia > Sciuridae > Glaucomys > Glaucomys volans. Next base: position 779,495 of record JAJEJO010050159.1, on the reverse strand, counting down.
CATTAAGTATAGTTATAATTGTGTTAATTATCAAACTTGCAAGTATTTAGAAAATATGGTGGTCAAGAACCCAGCTATCCTACTCCCGAGTATCCATCAAAGAAACTGAAATCAACATATCAGAAAGAGACCTGTAGGTCCATGCTTATTGTGGCAATGTTCACAATAGCTGAGATAGAATCCATCTAGGTCTCTTTAAATAGAGCAAGGATCAAGAAAATGTGGTGTATATACTCAGTGGAATATTATTCATCTAGAAGAACAAAATATGGATGGAACTAGAAGACATCATGTTAAGTGAAATAAGCCACACATAAAAAATAAGTACTGTGTGCTTTATCTCCTATGTGGAAGTTTAAAAAAATCAAAGTTGAGCTGAATGTATAGTAGTGATTACTAGAGATTGGGAAACAGCTGTGAAGAAAAGAAGGCTAGATTTGACCAGTGCATGATAGAAACACATACTGAAATATGACAGTAAACCCCACTCGTGTGTATGTGAATGCACATCAATCAGAAATAAAGTAAAATAAATATATATGAAAAGATACCTTCTTGGATAGTAGCATAAATTAACAAAATTCATCCACCATGTGATTAAACAAAGAAAATTACTAAAGAATGGGGAGGTTGTGGTCAAATAACATTGACTGAACAAGTAAAGTGGGCATTTAGGGAAAAATGAATTATACATCATTGTTATAATTTCATTCAACAATATAAAACAAAGCAACTGGAATTAATTTATTTTTGATGGTAGTTATAAACAGGGCAGAAAAACTTGATAAATCATAACTAAATAAAATAACCAAAATTAGGCTATTCACTGACATTGATGGTAATTTTTATGTGGGACAATAACAACTCAAATATTGTAAAAAAACTGATTTTGTAGCAATAATGACTTATGATTGAACCCTGATTCTGAGCACAAACATGGACAAGCCACAGTCCTCTCAACTATAAAACAAGAATCAGAATACAGGACACAATTGTAGAAAGGATTCTAAATTAAATTAGATAAAATAAATATTTCCTCTAGTTCCTTATGTTTACCTTTTCAGGGATTATCAATCAACCAACTGGTTATTTGTGTGGATTCAGCTATATTAGCAATGTGTGGACTTTTGGTATTTAACATACAATTATAAACACTTACATCTTGTTTTAACTGTAATTATCCCTTATGAGTTCCAGTGCCCATTTCCTTAATAAATTTCAATATTGGTTTAGAACCAAGAACAAACCTGGCTGAGAAACACTGACAAGTCTGCAAATTTTCTATAGCCTCTGGGCATGGATAGTACAGAAAACAGCCCCTCAATAATCACTTTAAGCAGGCTAGTTGGCAGTTGTATAATTTTTTTTTATATCCAATTTATATCCAATTATATCCAGCTTCCTATAGTGTTTTCTGTCTTGAGTAGAATAGAAGGACATGCATATTTTATCTTAATATTACATGAAATGCAATTCAAGGCAGCAATTTTATTTGCCTGCATATTGAGATAGAAATACATTATAACAGAGCTCAGTAAGTCAAAATGATAATATAAATCATAGTTCCACAAAATTATTAGCTATCAAAATGCTTTTCATTAGTTTTAGCATGTAGAAAAGAAGAACCCTGATTGAGAGCAATTAAAATAAATGATTCATTGTAAACCATGTTTGTTGTAAAATTATTACAATTATTACATTTCCAAGAAATCTGGCTTTAAATGAGCTATCTACTCACACTCTCCAATTCCTCTGCAGCCATTTATGCTCCAATTTCACATTTTCAAAAGGTCTACTTTAAAATGCATTTTACTGCACTCTTAAAAGTTACACTTGGCCTTCAAAACACAAGATGAAAGTATTGCATGAATATGACTTCTCTTATATTCCAATTTTGAATAATTTAATCGATCTTGCCCTTTTAATACTCTTTCATGTCTTGTGCAGAATTTTATTAGCTTGTTCTCAAACTACTCCTCAGCCTATAGACAAAGGATGGGTCAACTCTGCTTAATACCCTCTCTCTCCCTAACAAAGGTCAACTCTAATTAGCTTTTCTTATGTTGGCCAACTTTCTTCCCCTGGGGTGTATTAGTTTAATTGTATTTATTTACTTCATACAAATGTGTTCTGCAGTTCTCTTCTCTCAATTTTTTTGATTTTATCTGCTCTGTAATTAATTAATTAAAATATTCATTTATTCAAAAGATTTATTAAGAACTTCCTACATGCCATGCACTAGAGACAAATGTGTAAAACATTCCTGATTTTATAAAGTGGATGTCCTAACTTCAGTTAATTATATGTGCTGAGGAAAATAAAGAGGTAGAAAGTGATATCATGAGTTCAGTGTCTAGGTGTAGGGAAGGTTGAATTTTGGGATAGGATAGCCAGTAAAATTGCTGACAAGATACCCCAAATTTCATACTGTCTTAAACCTCATGGGGTTGGCATATTGTTCCTTATTTTAGGAATGTAGCCAATCTCCCACTTCACTCTTGAACCTCCATCTCTCTGTAAAACCGAATCCATCCAATACTGCTGGTTCCATGCCCTAACCCAAGGCAATCTGCAACTGAGATATATCCACAAATGGCACCTATATCCCACCAAACCCTTAAAAGCAATACCCACTGAATATCTTATTCCTGGTGAATTGAATGATTCAATCATATACATGATGGTAGGCATCCAGCTTGTCCTTGAAGTAAAGAAGAAGACTTCATGTTTTTCTTTGAAAACCACATTATGATTTTTTTATTAATTTGTTTTCAGCTGACAAATTAAAAATGCACATAATTATGGGGAACCAAGTGATATTTTGACCTATGTATATATTGTAGAAAGATTCAATCAAGTTAAGATGTCCATTACTAACTTATCGTTTTTTGTGGTAGGGCATTAAAACTCTGTTCTTTCAGCAATTTTGAAATAAATAGCTCATTATTATTAACTTCGGTGCAGTAGATGGCTAAATCCGACCCCTCCTGCCTGGATGATACTTTACTCCCTTGAAGCAACATATCAGACTCTTCCAAACCCAATCTTCCCACTACCCCCTGCCTCTGGTAACTTTCCTCCACCCTTTTTCTACAAGACTGATCCCTTTAAATTCTACAAGCAAGGAGACCTTGCAGTATCTGTCTTTCCATGCCTGACTTACAGTCTCATAACATGGATTTAATTAAGGATGCTAAACTTTTCCCCAAAGCAGAGTAAGAATTTCAATTGCATGGTCAATTCCTCCCTCTAATTAGCTTTTCAAAGCATATATTTCATTTCCTCTGAACCTCTAAGCCTTGATGATGCTTTCTTTAAAACATTTTTAAAATTCCTCTTTTTCTTACACTATTACAGGGATTGCCTTACATTCCAAAACACCTCTAACAGCAACAAAGAGATTCCGTTATGGGTGTGTTACAGGAGGACTCCCTGCCTCCATTCCCATGTGTCCTTTAGGACTTGCATGTGGTCACCAGATCCTGCATGGTCTAAATCCATTGGCTCCTGAGCTCTCCCAGTATCACAGTGAAGTAGATATCACCACTTTTACAATGATGCTGTTGGCCCAAGTATACACAGTTAAAAAGCAGTAAAATAAAGATTTAACTAATTGCAGGTGTTAGTTTTTGGTGTCTGTGCCCTTAACCATTTCCTATGCCCAAGGTATATGTTTCATTACCGTTTTTTAAAGAAATCTCTAGGCATAAAAGAGAAAATGAAAAAGCTGAAGAAGAACGCAAGTCCCTCCTGAACACAGATGATCTCCTCTGCCTCGTTCTGTTGGGCTCTCTGTGTCCCCATGTCAGCAGTCATCCTCCTCCAAGAGCAGCTTGGTCTGACTACAGTCCCGCCATGTTCCCTGCAGAGCTTTGTTATGGATAATGACCCATTGCTTCTGCTCCCCTCTTGCCCACCTCCCATTCCCAGCTCTCTGAGGTGTGGGGAAAGCATATGTTCCTAGTCTCCCTGATAGGTCACAGACTGACTCCACAATCCCCCATTTTGTTATTGACTTCACAAGTTTACAGTTGATTTTCTAAAAGGGCACTAAGGTCAAACATTTTGCTATCAGACTTCTAATTGATCATTACAAGTATTAATAAGGAATCCAAAGGTTACCAAAGTTCTACATTCCCTTCCCTTTTCTTTCTCCTTTTGAGTTGACTTTTTGTTTCTCTAAATTATTTTTATTTCTGAAGGGATGTGTATGAAAGAATCCTTAAACTTTATAGTAAAATACAAGTGAATAAATGAGACAAATGTGCCTTCCACCTTTCAGCTTGTTTAATTTTTCTTTTTCTAAAGTATCTAAATCATTCGGCCTTTGTTTTGGGGGATTGGCTTATTTCACTTAGTATGATAATCTCTAATTCTATCATTTATTTGCCAAATGTTTTCCCTGATGAGTGAATGATGATATAGAATCGGGTTGGGGGTTGGGGGATGAGAGAAGAATGGCGGAATGTTAGATTACAAAGAGGGAAATGAGAGGGGGAAAGGGAGGAGGTATGAAAAATGGTGGAATGAGACAGACAGCATTACCCTATTACATGTATGATTACATGAATGGTATGAATGTACATCATACACAATCATAGAAATGAAAATTTGTACTCCATTTGTGTACAATGAATCAAAATGAAGTCTGTAAAAAACTTTTTAAAAAAGTGAATGGAGAAAACATTGGTTTATATAATGGAAATAAAAAATATTTTGCTTGGGAAATTTTCCATATATTATGTGTTAACACTTAGAATATTTATTTCAATATATTATGTGTTATATATATATTATGTGTTAACACTTAGAATATTTATTTCAAGCAATATAATTTTAAGATACTAAGATGATAAAAGTTAAAAAAATGAGAAAATAAATGAATAAATAAAATATCTAAATCTATGTTATGTTTTTCATTTGTAACCAAAGCCATGGATCTGCTGTGTTATGGTCAGTGTGTAGTCAGGGTCAGAAGCACTCTGTTTGAATATATGTACTCAAGTTTACTGTTTGATGATTCTTTAGGAACTTAACAGCCTGAAACATAACAACACTCCACTACCAACTGATTAATGCTCATGAAAGCTTTGGGACTTCCTGGCAAGTTGATTAACTGACATGAGGGAAGGTGAGTAATTAGTGTATTTAAGAATAGGAACCACACAGATCCGGTGAAGGCACACAGCCTCTAGGTGTATTGACTGTATAATAATGTCTGAATATCAGGAAGAAATTAATGAGTATACTTCAGGGGGTAATAAATAAATCTATCCTTTTAAAACTCCTGAAAATTTCATGTGGAGAGAAGCTAAACAATTTCTATTTTAAGTATTAGCCAAAATTAACAGAACATGCCTTCCAATCAGTACAGAAGACAACAATCCAGCAAATATTTGTTCCTGTATTTAAAAATTCAGAGAAAACACATGTGAAATATGAAAAGAAAGTACTGAACAAGCCACATGGAAGGAAAAGTAGTTATTATAATAAAATCAAATCCAAGTACCACCCTACTGAGACAAGGATTAATGACAGGTACAGTGTTCAACCCTCTGGTGTCTCCAGATATCCTTCTAACAGGTCTCTGAAGACTTGAAAAAATGGGGAACTTTACCTTGAATATAAAAACTAATCTATTATTAGACTGGATACTGGAAATTCTGTTGAGTTGGAGCAGGCTCACAATAGCTGTAGTTAGACTCCCTCACCAACATTTCTGGCAGTCTATTAGGTTTTTAGTGTAAAACCAAGGCCATGAATTCATTATGTGATGGTCAGTGTGTAGGCAGGGTGAGAAACACTCTGATTCAGTGTGTGTACTCAAGGTCATAAACATTTGCTTTGAGCACATGCCCACTAATGTCACCTGGTGGCAGTGTGCTTTCTTTGGCCTGCATAAAAGAAAGGCCTACAGAAAACACTTGGGGTGGGGGATAAATGGAGGAAACTGGGGCAGAAATGGTATTGGTCAGGGGCTGAAGCTAGAGGCTGTTGCCACCTCTGAATAAAGCATGGCTGCTATCCTAACTGCACCTTGCATCTTCTTCCACCTGCCGATCCCTGAGCCTTGCTTCCTGGGTCTGAGCTCCACACCTGACATGTTGTTTCACACCTGTTCTGTGTAAGTGAACACAGTGGAGAGTGGAAGAAAATTCTGTCTCAACTGCACCGGACATGATTCCTTAACACACAACAAGGTACCCACTGGCTTAATTACTTTCATAATTTAGTGAATCTGTATTTACATGGTACATTCATGTGTTCATACTCATCACCAAACTTCCAGCTCAGCATTGTGCTGCATCCAGCTCTGAAGTCCAACCTCTGACTTCTGAAGGACATATGAGAAGCACTTTTGGTCATTTCTGGAATGTCCATTTGATTCCTTTCTCATAAATTTAAACTACTGACTTAGATTTTCCCCTTTTGTATTTCATCCTTATTTTCATTAATTTATTAATTATAATTAATATTATTATTCTATATTTCTATGTTAATTGCAGTTAATGATGACACATTAATTCCTTGCTCACTCTATCTGGGTCATCTCAATGTTGGCTATTATTATTTTATCTCTTGATTATCAGCCAAATTTCCTAATTATCCCTGGTAGTCAGTTTTCTATAGTGTTTTATACTGCTTACTAGAAGGTCTGTCTGAATTATATTATCTTACTCTTAAGCAGAAATTAGAAATTTTTTTTTAAAGAACCAAAGAGTATTGTAGTTTTGAAGAACTTGCTGGGTCACAGTTACTTATCTTTGCTGCTGTGAATGAAAATAGATCCAGGAACATGAACATTCATGGCCAAGAACATGTTCCTATAAAATTCCTCACCAAAATGGGCAGCTGACCTATAGGCTGCAGTTTGCCTCTGAAGTTCAGAATGCCAAAATGAGGCAGTTTCATTTCAGAGCATAATCTTACTCGGGGGTCAAGTTCCAGTTTGAGGCTTTATTAGAATAAACAAATCAGCTCTCTGATTGGTCTTAAGTTCAGCCCTTTTCCTGTGGGTTGGCCCATAACTTTAGAGCACCAATTTCACATGGTTCTAAATCAATGCTGGGTATTTTCTGGGGTCTTTCCAGTTGAGCTAGGCTAGAGACCTGGTATTCCCAGCAGTGTTTGAGCTCAGAAGCTGTTCTGTGCTGACCTTATGCAGGTACATCTTAGGAACTGGGCACAATTCTAAACTTAACCCTATAGTAGAGGAGGACTTTTCTCCTCAGTGCCCTTCTCCTAGAAACCACAGCAACCATAAACTTCAGCCTCTTTCTCATAGGACGTCAAAATTGCAACCTTCTGTTTTGACTCCACTTGCCTCTGATGCTGCTAGAAGCAGTTCTCCAGAATAAGACTGGCAGAATGAGGCTGAACTCCTGGGTTTCTCCTCTCTTAGTGACCACAGTTCTACGTTTTTCCCTACTGATGACCAAGAGTAGGGTTTTAATTTCTTTTTTTGATTTTCTGTATTGATCCTTTCCATGTTTATTTACTATGAGAGTGACACTTTGGAAAATAACATAATTTACTTGACACCTAGATGAACCTGAGGAATTCAAAGCAAATTTAAAATTTCGCCCAGTTACTCCATTAACATTTGAGACTTGTTTACCCTGTGTTTTGGATGGAACAAAGACAAATCTTGAGTTCTTAAAGCTCTAACAATGTTTGAGAATGTTCATGAGACAAAAAGCACATTCTTCTAGCGAGACAGAAAATATTTGCCGGTGGGGTTGCAAATTGGTGCAGCCACTCTGGAAAACAGCATGGAGATTCCTTAGAACACTTAGAATGGAACCACCATTTGACCCAGCTATCCCACTCCTTGGCCTATACCCAAAGGACTTAAAATCAGATTGCTATAGTGATGCAGCCACATCAATGTTTATACCAGCCCAATTCACTATAGCAAGATGGTAGAACCAACCTAGATGCCCTTCAATAGATGAATGGATAAAGAAACTATGGTATATTTACTCATTGGAATTTTTTTTAAAGTCATTTTTTTAGCTGTAGGAAAAGGGCCCAAGGCCAAATTAATCTCTACAGTTGTGCTTTGGTGAATTTATCAGCTATTGCAAATTAAACTGTGATACCTGAGGTGTGCATTCCAGGCTGATGAAAACCCAGGCAGTCTTTGTCTTGGTTCTTAGGGCCAATTTGCATTTTGGTGAAATAATACTTCATTAAGAATTTGGATAAAAAAATCAATCTCCCTATTTGTTAAGGAAAAATAAGTGAAAGATTAAATGTTCTCCATAAAAATACTAAGTAAACTCAATTCATTTTTACTCACAGATCTAAAGAAACTAAGAAACATTAACTTAAAGACTGCTAACTAGGATAAAAATCACAAGGAAGGAATAAATTGATCTTCTACTATTTTAAATGTGGTGCTAAATTTTCAAAAAACTTCATTTTCATTTAAGTAGTGAAATAAAACACAAACAAAAGAGGAAAAGAAAAACAGAAATAAGATGTAAAAAATCACTGGCTAGTAACATAATAACGTATGAAGCCAAAACAACGATCAATAATTGCTGAGGAAAAGTAGCACAATTATAAATTTTAAACTTTTCAACATAATTTAGAAACATAGGATTTTAAATTGGATTAAGAAAAAAGTTTGTTAAGGTTCCCATTTGACATGGATATTTTAACAAATTAATTAGATAACTTTTGCATTTAAATATCTAAAATTACTTGAATTTTCTAAACAATATACTAAATGTATTTGGCAGATAAATTAATTTTCTTTCCATGACATATGTTAAGGATATGAAATTGTCAACATGTGTTTAACTATATTTAGTATTAATAAATGTTTTCTTTGAGAACGAGCTGTCTGGGAAACTCTAAACAATAATGAAAATCATTTCAACTGAACTACTTTTCTTATGAAATCAGAAAATAGTTTTAAATGCCATCTCTCTGACTTAATGTCAAGAACAACCATCTTCTGCTATAGATGTTTAATACCCTAGAGCAGAGCACTTTAGGAATATTAAATTAATTAATGAACATTCTTGAGTCATATCTTTCTTTTCCTGATACATTTGTAAAAATACAGATTTTTAAAGGAATAAATATTCTTTAAAATGTATTTGCTTTTTAATGCTTCCGGTCAGGATGGTGAATTTGATGTGACAAGAGAACTTTTAAGACATAAAGAAGAAAAATTAATATTCAAAAACTAATAATCTTTAAATATAGTTTGCTCTAGTCAAAAATAAATAAATAAATTTTTCTCTTTTCTTTAAAGATGATTTCTTACCATATCAAATTTCATTTTCTCAAAGACATATATTTGTGACTGTGCACTGATTTTTAATTATTTTTAAAGATACTTTAATTTTTAAAAGAAGGAAGATTAATTTAAATTATTTTATAATTAACACTTCAATATGACTAGTTTTCAATTACCCAGAGACATCTGTTTATATCCTGATGTGAAAAAAAATGTTTTTAGTAGCTCTTTTTAATATTGTTTTTCCCAAATCTAGAACTTAAATTCTATAAAAAAATATAAATGTTAATATGGCATTTATATCACAAAAGCTGTTGGGTTTTGCTTGCAATCCTGCACCTTACAAATATTTTTTCTTCACTTCAATAGAGGAGGACTGTTTTAATTAAAATCAGCGCTACATAACTGCTCTTCTGGCTTGTTATTCAAATTCTTGAAAATAAGAAGACATTGTTTCCCCCTGGGTTAATTATTTAGAGGTAAACACTATTACCATAAATGTTTTATAAACAGAGTATTGTCAGCTTAGGTAGACCACACTTAGGTTCATGCTTAAAAACTGATATGCAATTACACACAAATTGAATTTTGGCTAGATATGAATATGCTTGTCATTCTTGGTCACTATGATATTTCTGTATGGGATAGGTCAAAAAGCCCTAGAGTTTGTCTAGAAACTCTCTTTTCTTACTACTTGTGCCCTCCATGTACACTGACTGAATATTTACAGATTGATAACTTTACTCCACTGTGATGATAGGGGTTTAACATCATTAACTGATCAGAGCTATTCACATCTTTCAACCACATAATGATATTCTTGACTCTTGCCTACCAGTAAATAACCCCCTACTGCAAAGTGTTGATCAGAATTGAGTTTTCTAGGAGAAATAACAGAATTGCCACAGCTAAATTCTATACCTCACTGCTGCAAAGCACCAGCAAATGACTCCTTCAAGGGTCTGGATTCTGAGTGCCAGATAGATCTCAGCCCAAAGGACAACCTCATAGGAAAAGAGTATGTAACACAAGATCCAGAAAGCAAGAAGTGGGTAGGGCAGCAGCTCAGGGGACACTGCTTGCCTGGCATGAATGAGGCCCTGGTTCTATCCCAAGCACTGGAAAAAATAATTAGAAAACAAGAATCAATTCCCTAAAACTAAATTAAATGAGTTAATTATAGCTTCCTAATATGGCGCTAGCCCTTAGTTCAGCTTACTGTAATAGGGCTCCATTTTCAACCCAGCATCTAAAATTCACAAAGAAAGAAAATTAAAAAACCCTATGAAAGATGTAATCATAATGTATAAAGCTGAACATTTTTCATAAAACCTAATGAAAATAATTCCATAAATATGTGTCAGTTACACTCATTTGTAAAAACTATTCAAACTAGTAGTTAAATTTTATAATAAATAAGAAAATTCCTGTCTAACATCTTGGCCATGTTGGATAACAATTCTGGGCGTGGTTTCCTGAAATTTTCACAGAAGAAAAGTTTTGGCTTGTTCAGAAAGTAGTATTTTAGTCATACATTTAACTCATCCATGTACTAAATTGAGATTTTAGACATCAATGCAAATGAAAAATCTATTTAAATGAGCATTCGTGGAACTATCACAAATACTAATTCTGAAAGGATATCACTACAGATAAATTGACAAACATCAGAAAGTTAGCATGGAGAAGTCAATTAGAATGGCTGAGAGAACTGTAAAAACACTCTCTCAGTTACATTCTCTCCTGCTTTAGAGAATTAGATGGCAGTTGCCAACCTTGGGAAGGACTTTTAGAAAGAGGAGACTGACCAGACTCATGCTAATGTGAATGTTAAGTTTTGAGATGCAGGTTTCCTGTCGCCCGCTACAATATTTGTGACTTTTAGTTTTAAAATAATTTGTAATGTGTCAGAAGTTTGATGTGTTAGAAGCTAATTCTAGGGTCAGATTTTAAAACATTTGTGGTATATTATTTTAAAATATTCTTAGGTGTTCAATGTATAACTCAGGGATAGAGGGCTTGCCGAGGTTCAATTTCCAACACTACAAAAGGAGAATTAAAAGAATGTTCTGCTTTGCTATAAATACAAGAAAATTAATGGAGTAGATGAAACTTACAATGAGATTTTGCATGTGTTTAAAAAGTCTGCCAGTAAATGATTTAGACAGAATCTTTAAACTTGTCAGTACAGACAAGAAGTTAGTAACCTTTGAGATATGATAGGCATGAATTGAGTAGTTTGGTAATTTTTGACATATTTTAAGCAAAGATAAATTAAGTAGATAATATCTTTGCTAAACAAGCAATTTAAAAAGGGATAGAATGACAATAAGATCCCAAATATTCATGATACAATCGCTATAGAAGAACCACTCAATATTCATGGACTAATGAACTGATTATCCCATGATGATAGTCATGCATGCTCCACCTAAGAAATGCAAATAAAATTTATAGCTGCTCATTAATATTCTATTGAACTGCATCTATTGGGCAGGTGTAATTGTCCCTATTCTACCTCAATATAACACATATGTTGGTTTTGGACACCTTCGGTTTGCTAAGCAGCTTTAGTCAACCTCAGGGCTGTTCTTCAAAACCATGCCATCCACAGGGCAAACTGATGCAGCAGAGAGTGGGATAGAACCTAAGAGCAAGTACTGGACTCCAGGTACTCTACTCCAGGTATGGGAGAAGCCCTCCATCCTTGCACCCTATCCTGAATATGGTCATCTCCATCTATTTTTTTTCCTGCTCATCATTGTATATTTTAAAATAAAAAACTGTGTAATTCTTTTCCCTAATTCCTTAACTTAGAACAGTGACTAGAAAAAGGCTCTCATTTGTTCATTTAATAGATGAAAGCATTAATTTTTTTCAGATTTTATCATGGCAATTTTAAAAAAAAATTGTAGTTCTCAAGAATCATTAGAATATTGTGATAAATTAATTAACAACTGTATTGCTGTTCTGGATGAAACATGGTATAGCCCACTCTTGGAAACAATTTAACAATAGATACAAGTTTTTAAATGGTCCATATAATTTTGAATTATATATTCAATATCTGGTTCTCAACTGAAGAGGAAGTATTTTAACTCCAAGGAATAATGTTAAAGTTATTGTCTGTGAAATTGAAATATATTAGTAATTTTTAATGCTTAATTTTTCATAAAATATTTTAAGATACCAAATTATATAATTTGACCTCCTTTCAGAGCACCATTTCAAACATTAATGATCTTATTTCTTCAATTTTTTTTGCTTAGACATTTCATAGCCTTTGTCTTTGTTTTGCAGGAATGAGAGTACACTAGTTTCCAAATGTTTACATCAAATTTAAATAATCCTTTCCTGAAATACAGACTGTATTTTCCAAAATCATAAAAGTGAATGCTACTGCAATTAATAACTGTGTTCATTATTTAATATAAGCATAAATAAATTGCAAACACATTTAAAAACTGAGAGCATGTGTCACCAACTTCCTAGTTTTAAAAAATCAAATTTATTATAAAGCTGAGAGCTTTAAATACTTTCAATCTGGACAGATTACATTGTAGCATGATTGTATTAATACCTACTATAAATTTTCACCTTTTAAACTTTATTTTTAGTGGATTGGATTATATATTCAAGAAAAGGAAATGTTTTGCTCTTGTTGATAATAGTCACTGATACTTTAAAGGTATCATTCGGATCTATTGCTGTGAAATTCATTGACCATAACACAGAAGCTTACAGCAACCATTTTATTAAGGTGACAGATTCTGTGGATGGAGAATTCAGGTACAGTGGGAATAGCATTTCTCTGCTTCAGGACATCCCATCCCTCACCTGGAATGACTCAGTTGGATGCCTGGAACAACCGAGGACCTTAGGACTGGAGCATCAGTGTCTGAGGATCCACTACCAAAAATGGTTCCTACACTATGTCTGGACTTTGATTTGGAATAAAAAATGAGTGTAGGATAAAGTCTTCAGGTGGGATTCTTAACAGAAGCAATAACACTTACTTTTTCCACCAGGACAGGTTTAAAATACTCAGACTTCTCACATGACAGTGGGGTGCTTCGAAACTGAGCACCCCGATGATTAAGACAGAAACTGTGTGGTCTTAATGTCTTGACTCCAAAGTCACATAGCTGAGCTCCATTCTTCTATGCATTTGCACATCAACTCAGATCCAAGAAAGGGGCTATAGATTTCATCCTTCAGCTTGAGGTATATTAACTCACCTGATTACATGTTTTTAAATCAAAGTATAGAGAACCATAAAAGGAAAAAATGTGATTAGTCCTAGTTCTGAGATATGCATTCATGTTCCTTCTCCCTTCCTTTAAAAATGAGGACCTGAATGATAAGCTGTTCACCTGATAGAACAAGTGCTTTTACAAAGACCAGAGGAAGAGTGTTCAGGGAGAAGAAAAGTTAGAGGAAACATCAAGGAAGGTAGAATCCAAAAATCATATAGAAGATAATTTTTATATTCCAAGAAGCTTGAAATCAATGCTAACATAAACTAAAAAAAAGAGAAAACTTGTGGGTGGCAGAGAATATAGTTTTAAGTCTCAGATTAGGTACCACCACAGTTAAAAGTGATCTTACAATTAATATGGTATGTTCTTCCATTTTATAAAGGAAGCTTGCAAGGGTGCAAGAGGCCCTCAGGACTGGAATTTGAAGAGACAAATCAAATAACACTGGGTTCCAGTCAGCTGCTTCTAAGTTTAGATATACAAACGTGTTGTCAGCATTAGATTTGGTAAATGGTGAACATATTTAGAGATGCTCTTAAGCCACTCTACTTAAATATGTGAAATAAGAATATTATATTTATTTATGTATGATATGGGGAATGCAGGTTTCAGAATTTTACCATTTTAATAAATGATTATTTGCAAAGGAAAAAAGGGCAAATTAAATGACTGCATATTGCACATAAATAATACCCTTAGTAAAGAAGATTGAATTTAGCATGGATATATTTTATAATGCAACGGTATTGTCTGTTTAATGAAGTTTACAGGTGGGTTATGCTGGTGATCTAACCGAACTCAAGGAGGTTATGCCACAAAATTTACCGTACACAGTGACCTCAAACAGCATATGGAAGTAAAACTGAAAATACATCAGCATATATTTCAACTTTGACTAGGATCTCTGACAGTAAAGACCTACATCCTATAAACCATCACTGTGTGTCAAAACTCTAGTATACAATTGGAATAAAAGGAATAAGATAGATGAATGCACTGTGTATGTATGCATGTGTTTGTGAGCATGTGTGCGTGTGCATGCGCGCACATACGAACTATAGAGGGAACAAGGCACATGGAGGAAGTCTAGTGTAAATGAAATTGGGAGGACAGGGGTATAGATGTGAGACTGTTCAAGAGAGAGATCCCATTTGCTCTATTTGTCTGCTCAGGCTGGCATAATAATGTAGACTGGGTGGCCTAAACAACAAACATTTCTTTTCTCACAATTTTGAAAGCTAAAAGTCCAAGACCAATATTTCAGCCAATGCAGACTCTTGAGAGATCTTTTCCTGGCTTGCAGATCTCTGCCTCCTCTCGATGTACCTACCTGGTCTTTCTTTTGTGCTTGCATGTGGGGGTGAGCAGAGTGAGTTCCTTCTCTTCCTTCTATAAGAATGCTCATTCTATTGAATCAGGGTCTAAGCCTTATGGCCTAAGTTAATCTTTATTATTTCACTAGCAGCTCCATCTTCAAACATAACTACATGGTAGGGGATTAGCATTTCTACATTTGAATTTGGAGAATGGGTGGTCACAAAAATTCAGTTCCATCAGAGCTGGGGAAACAGTTGTGAGTTATTGGCTATTTATAGGTTCTTATTCTTGCTTTGGTTTCAATTACATCCCAAGAGCCAATAATACCTCAAGATCAGCAAACTCAGGGCAGCATGGTGAATTACTCTTTTATGCATTGGCTAGGTAGAATTAGATCATTCTAAAAAAGTCATACAAACAAACGAAATTAGACACAGAAATAGTTAATAAGGAAATCAGGACAAATTGGCTTGTAGAGATCAAGAATCAGAAAGTACCAAAGAGCATGAAATAAATAAAATGTTAAGATGTCAAGGAATATATTGTCATTGTTACTTAGAGAGATTGTCCAGTCTAAGCTGAGCAGTAACTGCTAAGAAATGTTTTAAATATCTTGAAAGTTCAATATGTTTTATTTGGGATTAGTTTCATAGCACCGAGCTGAGCATTTGAGAAATAACTGACTCATCAATCATTTTATTCTCAGAAGGAATCATCTACCTATTAACTCACCACTTGAAACACAAGGTGGTGGTTTTACAGAACAGGTGTGTACAGTGAGCATATACGATATACATAGTCACGTCTACATAATGTGCAGCCTTTCTTCAGAAACGTATCATATTAGGACTGATGGTGTAGCTCAGCAGTGGAGCCTGTGCTTCATAAGCTATGTTAAATCCCCAGGAGCACACACACAAAATTATTATGTATAAATTGATAAGTACATATCTAATATACATTATAGTCTATATTTAATATATACACACATTACAGAAATGAGTTAAATGGAAGCCTTTATTTATTAATAAAATTTGGTTCTTTAGCACATGACAAAAATTTCTGGTTTTGATCCATATTATGCATTACCAGCAGCCAAAATATGCTACAATGTAAGTAAATATAAAACTATCTTTACAGGAAACCTGAACAAAAATAAAGCACTTGGCAAAGCTGTTGTGAGATCCATATAATACCACTTGTTAGAACGAATTATTTGGATCTAAATCTTGTCTTTTTTTAAAGATATAATAATATTAAATAGACATGTAATTCTACCACATTGTTTGTAAGTTGATCATCTATTCTCTACTCTGCTATAATTAGTGAGGTTCATGTAATTATTGAAATTCAGATTTTCCAAATAGCTACTGATAATTACTTCATTGCCATTAACTCGGTGGTAAGGGAGGGATGAGGAACCTGAGTGGTCTAACATTGTGACTAATGTAGCTATTTACCTTAAAAAGAGGTTTGGGGCATTTGAACTTTGACACTTTTCCTTACCTTTTTCACTTTGAATGAATTAAACTAACATTGCATTTCTCCATAGCACTGAATTCTATAAAAGCTTTGTATCTTTTTAGGTCGTTGTTTTAATTTTCTATATTCTTTAGTATTTTTTGTGTTTTTTCTCTCTCCAGACATTCAAAATATTATTCTAGGTAGTAGTATTGGATAGAAAACAACCTGTTCAGTCCCCCCATCTCTGTTATCTCTTTTAACTAACTTCTAATAGGCCAGGTGGGCTTACTATCCCCAAATCCTAGGTATTTTAACTGTTGCTCACTGTTCAGTGATGAATGAATGGTCTTGTGCCACAGAAAAAAAAATATGTAAATATATATGGGTGTTTATATAAATACGTATAATATACATCTTATATTGATTATGTAATGTATTACTAATTATATAATAACCAATTACCAATTATATAATTAAATTTAATAGAATTACTTTACATATTATATATGTTACATGTTAATAAATATATATTATATAATTGAATGAATTATAAAATTTAATATTAATTATACCATTAATCAATTTATATTATATACCATATTTATTTATTCATTGGCCAAATAAGGTAATATCAATTTACAAACCTTTGGGCCTCTACCATTTTATAACTAACTCCTAACAAATTGAGTCTGTTGCAAGAATATCTTAAGGAAAACAATCAATTTTGATATTTTAAAGTTTTCAAATAAATACTGCCAGCATTGGGTCAGAGAATTTGACCTTCATGAATCATTAGTGACAAGGAAACGGCAGAGTTGAATTAATGTGCACACTCATTGTGACATGTGAGTTAGGAACCACGTATCCACTGCAGACCTCGAGTTCACAATTGCTGTGGTGATAGTGATGGTAAGTTAAGAGAAACATCTGAATTAATGGCCTTTAGCCATTTAAATCATCCCCCAAATCATACACATCACCAAAGACAGCAACAAAACTCACTTGTAGCCCACACAGTCTAAGGGAGAATATGTTGTATGTTTTAATTTACTCAGAAGTAAGCAAATAAATGACCAACACCAAAGAGAACGGTACAGACAACACATTATATCAAAAAGTAAGACAATAGCTATACAAATAGGGAAGAGGTATGAGGCAAACAAATATTCTCAGTGATATTTCATTCCCAGAATCATATGGCCCATCCTGATTGTTTCCCTAATCAGCACTTTATAGTCAAACTAAATGTAGAAAATGTATGTGTATATATTTATGCTATAGTAAATAAACATGCTTACTTATCTTTTAATTCATAAATAATATATGAGTAAATTTATACATTTACCTTTTCCCTATCATGCAAACTTCTGAGAATCAACTCTGATGATTCTCCTCCAAATGTAACACATAAGGTATGCACAGCTCCGCATACCATCAGGAAACACTGGAAACTTTGTTCGCTTTGTGCTGATCACAGATCTTTAGTGAATTATATTAGAGACATTTTAGAAGATCTACAAAATAAGCTTACACACCCTTCAGTACTTTTAATATTAGTAATAAGCTAAGTGTGGCAATTTCAAACTGTTTTGGACATTTCGTATGATAAAATTCAAGACGTTTTTTAAGTAAACTAAAAAAAGAGTGCCCGGTAGTAACCTAATAATCTAATTAGAAAAATGATCATTTACCAACTTTTAATGAAAGGATATATTTGGATAAGTATTATCAAAGGGTCCTAAAAGTCAGTCACTGAAGCAGGACTGAGGAGTCAGGTCAGACCTCCATCATGCTGATCCCAAAGTCCACATGTGCATCTCCACAACGTTCTTCTCAAAGTGGACGCTGGGATTTTAAATAGCATACCGGTATGCTAGCTTCTCTACTCTAAGTGAGACATTTTTAAAATCACATTTGGAAACCAAACAGCTTATCTTCATTTCTTGTTTCTCTGGGTGGCTGCTCATAGAAAATACATTCAACCCTGAGGCTTCACATAACACTTTATTGACAAGTTCCAGGTACCTGAGGCAAATTGCAGTTGATGTAAATTGTACACTAAATAGAGTTTCACTATAAACAAGAATTTGGTTTTAAACCAGCATATAATACAAAATTGAGTATGGTCAAAATTTCCCTTAAACACTGCTCTCAAAAGCCTAACCAATTTTGTGCATTCACCAAGCTACTTAGCTTTCCTCCAGTGCTAGAAAAGATTCTATAGCTTTGTGAGAGCACAAAATAAACAGCTGATGTACAATTAGGGGGGACAACATGTATAGAAAGTAGTCAATTTTCACTTACTAGAAATGGAGGGTGCTACAGTGCTCATGGGATGAAAGTTAAAATATCATGCTTTTAAGATGGGTTAGCACCTAGTAACACCCAAGTTGTAGCATTTCTCCTCTATCTGGAATTCCAGTGATACATAGTCTTCATCCTTCACATTTTCGCAGTGACCGCCCCACCTCATTGTAAAAATATATTCAGTAGGTAGGTGGAGTTTGCCCTTGAGCTGTGGTCCATTTCCTCTCCATGTGGGCAATCTGTCTGCAATTAGAGCCCAGGGTTAGAAGTGTGAGAAGCAGCTGATTAATTCAGCACTACAGCTAGAAGATAAGGTTCCTGTTTAAGCATTGCATGCTACTACAATCCTGCCCTTTCTTCATTGGACGCAGTTGAGGCAGAGTGCACAGCTTGGAGAGGAGATCATGCGCTGAGTAATGGCTCCCTTTCTTCTGGAAAGTTTTTTGACATGACTGAGCAGCTGTATAGCATTAAAGGACATCTATATGTGAATTTTGCTGAATATTCGTGGGTGATTTCAGGCACGTTCAATGTATTTCTGACAGTGTAAGTATTTAATATGCCTTTTCTACATCCCTGGTCATGTAAGCAGTGAGTTGGGATCTTCCTTTCCTATCCACACATACCTCATAAGAATGAGAAGTGATTCTATGATAATAGAAATAAATCCAGATCTATGCTAAGAAATATAATTATTTCCAAAATACATAATCAAACCTGAAGAATCATCCCTGCCTATAAAGGCAACTGTATTTCTTTGATATAAGAATTACCTTGGTCACCTTTAATTTTCTGCTTTCATTCAGATTGAGTGTGTCAGTGGGGATGGCTATTGGATGGGCTGGGTGAAGTTTATTACCTCTTAGCATAGTGGTCTTCAAGTTCTGGCCTGTGTCACCTAGCATTAGCATCACCTGGGAACCTGGTACAAATACAAGTTTCCTAGTATCACTCCAGATCTACAGAATCAAAAATCCTGAGAGCGAGATGCAACCATGTGGATAAACACGCCCTCCAGATGATTCTGACATATGCCTAGGTCTGAGAACTACTTCTTTGCTAGAAAGAACCACATTATGTGCCCAAGACTTACTTGGTTTGTGACATCTTGAATCCACACAGAAGCAGAATTCCTTAGGGTAAGGGTGTATAAGGCGATGCTTGTCAAGTACGGGGCATGTAATTGATTAATTTTTTATTTATTCATTTTTTTTCATTTTTCAAGCTGGTGGCCTTCATCATCTCCTTTTTTTAAATTATTGTGGCCTGCATTTTGATTCACTGTACACAAATGGGGTACAACTTTTTGTTTCTATGGTTGTACACAATGTCACCATTCATGTTATCCTATGTGTACCTATAATTGATTTAAACCAAAGAATGTTCATTTTCAATATGATGAAAATTATTACAAGGATGATATTTAATAAATGCTTTGTGAATTTTTTTCATCTTTTTCCATTTTTGAATGTATTGCTACATTTACGATCATTGTACATAGAAAGTCACATTTTATTATTTTGTCTTAAGCTTTATAAAGTTCATCATGTCACTCAAATTAGTTTTAACAGCCTATTGTCCTGTGATTTTGTAAAGGTAACTGGAGAAACAGGTCTCGAGTTCCCTTTTCAACCCTGGCTCTGAAATGTCTGGAACTTGGTTAGTTATATGGTCCTTTATCATTCAATTTCCTCTTCTACATAGTTGGAAAGTAGTACCTGAAACCATGGATCAGATTTGATTAAGTAATTAGATTAAATGGCTAACGAGCAGAAATGGGAGTCTAACGGCTGTGATTTGCTGGAGAAAAATGCTGTATCTTCAAAGTCATATTTCAGATCTACCATCTCTCTTCTAATAGAATGCTCTAGTTCATTTCTCATATTTAGTAATATGTTTTTTTCCACTCTTGGTGATTGTTTAGTAGTGTAGTTTACATTTACTGCTGAAATTTTGTTTTTGCCATCATAGTATATATCTAACCAATTCCAATGCATTTTTAAATCTGATATTTTAACTCAGTTTATTATAAGCATATTTTTAAAAAGAACTGAAGTATTGTCTATCTAAACTATACATAATCAGAGTGAATAAAAGATGCAGATAGATGCATATCTATAAAATTTTATCCCACATGTTCTGAAGATAATCTGAGAAAACAAAACAAAACAACTCTAAGTATGTTTAAAAACCATAAAAATCACAAAAAAATGGAAAAATGTTATCATTTTTATAAGAAACAGGACAAATTACTTCTCTGATATTCTCTTCAGTATTAGAAAAAATTAGCACATTTTCTCATTACTTTCATATACTTTAAAACTTCCTTATAGTTAAAAAAACTAATTCCAATTTAATTTCACTGATACATGAATAAATACCAGTTTATACATAAAATACATTTCTGTTGTCAGTTACAATCTTCAATTATAGCCCCTTTCTTTGAAATCTCCACTCTCTTCTGACTTTATTTCCCCACTAAGAAGAGAAGTAGATCTTTAATCTAGACATTGGATGAGGGCTGGTTGTTTTTACGGTCATAGAAGAACCACTGGAAATAAAATAAATGGGTCAGAGCTTTACACTTTCAGCAGAAGTCAGCTTCAGAGAAAAAGAGAACTTATTCAGAGGTCCTGAAATAATCCTCTCTACCTTGCAAGCACAGGATCAACTTCAATGAAAATCAGAACCAAGTTTTAATCCGGGTAGTTATTAATTGCACATCTCTAGGGTGATATAAGGTTTAGGATGGAAGAAGTATGATTTGGTACAAGGACATTTGGGTGAACTCAGACAAACCTGGAAACCTGAAACCCTTAGCAAGTGGAAGCAGATGCAGCAACCAGGTCATCATTCAGTAATCCACACAGGAGTAGTTGAAGGCCAAACCTAAGCATGAGTCTTTATATCCTGTCTTTCCCCTTCTTCATATCCAATCCAATACCAAGCTCTTTTTAACAATGACCCTGAGACTTTCTTAACTTATTCTTATTTTCTTGGTCATTATGCTAACCTATCCCCTAGGGAGAGATGCTCCGTATGTGACTTTAGTATTTTATTCTTGCCTTTTCAGCCTTTGATGTCTGTTTGAAATTTACTCCATTAAATTATCTGTGAAAATAATTGATGGGACTTGTGCATCCAGTATCAAATACACTACCTTATCTGAGAAGTGTCAAATGCCTGGGAGGCATTTACAGAGCTACGAGTAATCCCCTGCATCGTCAAGTATTCAATTCATAAGAGAGGTTTGCATTTGAGAGTTTTTATAATATGACTATATATTATGCATAGAAAGTAAGAAAGTCATGCAAGTGCAGTGTGCTGAATGGGCAGGTATAGATCCACAGAGTCCAGAGAGACTCCAGTACTTGGGGGATTACTCTTAGAGGAGAAGCTAGAGAACAGCTATGGGAATATGAACAGCTAATGAATTATTTCCTTTTCTTGGGTATCAATGTCACTTTTGTTTTCTCTTTCTTTCTTTCTTTCTTTTTTTTTTCTTTGCAATGCCCAGAATTGAACTCAGGATCTCATACATACTAGGCAAACCCGACCACGATCCGCATTCCCAGCCACCGTTGCATTCTTAGATTTATAAGTTTGTTCAAAGACATGTTTTCCATAAATAGCATTAGCATTCTAAGCTGATTTAATATCCCAAGTGTTTCACATAAATCATCTTCAAATTGTAGGATTTATCTTTAAATTTAAAAATAAATTTTCCATTGGAGATGATCTCTTCTCCATTTCAGAAACAGGAAAACTAGAACTGAAGAGAAGTTATATAAAATGTCAAAGACTTACACGTCCTGAGTTAATGAGGGTCTAGACTAGTCCTTAGCTAACTATTACAAGTTAAGTCTTCCTTCTCCAGTGCCATTTTAGGTGAACCTAAAATTTCAAAAGTTTGGGCAGAGGAGGGGAAGCAAACAAAGACTATGCTATTGATTTCGGAACAGAAACAATTTTTAATTTTTAATGTAAACAGAAACATATTTTAATATTTTAATGAAGTTTGATTTAGGTTGTTGAAGTGATTAGCTTTTTATGTACATGGATGTATCTTGGTAGCTGCAGGAGATCATATCTAGGCATCCAAGACCCCTGAGCTTACCAAAATCCATGACTGCTCAAATCCATTATATAAAAAGTTGTGATATCTGCATATAATCTACACACATCTTCCCATATGCTTTGTATCATTGCTAGATTACGTACCATCATAGTTTAGACATGATGTGTCTTCCCAAACCTCATG
Source organism: Glaucomys volans (assembly GCA_020662805.1). NCBI lineage: Eukaryota > Metazoa > Chordata > Mammalia > Rodentia > Sciuridae > Glaucomys > Glaucomys volans. The sequence goes on along the minus strand of JAJEJO010050159.1, from coordinate 756,634 downwards.
TGAGACAATGCAAGAATTTTCAGAGGTGAAGTGAATAGATGATGAAGTGTAACCTAATCAGTGAATCAATTCACTGAAATGGGTTCAATGGGCTGTAGCCTTTGGCGGGTAGGGGTGGAGGGAGGAGGTCACTGGGTGTATGCCCTTGAGGTTTATATTTTGTGCCTGCTGAGTGGAGATCCCTCAGCTTCCTTGATGCCATATTCTGAGTTGATTTTCTTCACTGTGCTCTTTTGCCATGATGATCATGATGTTCTGCTTCACCTTAGAACCAGAGCAATAGAGAGAGCCATCTATGGACTGAATGTCTGAAGCCATCAGTACCAAATCAACTTTCCTCCCTTTAAATTGTTCTTTTCAGATCTGGTCACAGGAACACAAAAGATGACTAAAACACATAATGCAAAGTAAATAATGAGTAAGCAGTTGTTGTACTATGTTATGGTAGAAATAATGACAAGAAAGAAAATTCAGTATATATTCCATACAGATACAATTGTTTGTTTTTCAAATATTTTCCATGCTTACTTGGCCAAATCTATGGATGCAGAATATGTGGTCCCACTGTACTTCCATTTCCATAGTCAATAGTTGTTCATTTTACTACCTTGTTGGAAAACACTGGATTCATTAATTCGGAATTTCCACTCATCTCCTAAGGCACTTAATGACAAGAAAGAAAATTCAGTATATGTTCCATACAGATACAATTGTTTGTTTTTCAAATATTTTCCTTAAGGCACTAAGGTAAAGGCCTCTGCAGCAAATCTGATTATGTCGTCAGAATCTAGTTCATCACTGACTTTCAGCAGTCTTGGGACAGACTCTTAGCATCCTTTCTCCTACTTCCTCAACAGTAGTGAGTATGATAATAATAATACCTCACTATTGGAATTAAATAACTTATCACCTAAAAAACATTTTAAAATAATAAAGCACAGTGACCACTCAATGGGCTGTCATCCTTAATGATATTACAATTATTCTTCTAGTACACAAGTTGTGTAAGTACAATTAACTCTTCCAAGTGCAATATGGGAGAAAATGACTTGTACTCAGATACCTAAAATCTAATGGGCAATGTTAAAAGTTCAGTTTTTCACAGTTTTCTGGAACTGTTGAATATATTTGATATTTGTTTGTTCAAACTTCTGAACTCCACTGGGGAATATAAACTAGCAATTTCATACAGTGATTAATGGTTATTATTGAAGTATTAACTACCATTCTTTTTTTGTACTACTTTATCAATTAGATAGGTATTACTATTTCCATTTTAGAGATGAAAATCCTAAGACATACTGATCAAATAGGGGGCCCTTGGTTCTTCAGATAGTAGGTGGCAAAACCAAGATCATATAAATTATATCTAATTCCAATTTTATTCAGATTTCAAGAAATCTGCCAAATATATCCATTTTTTATCTATATACCTATCATATTCATAACAGTTCAAAATAATTTTAGCGATGTTGGTAATAATGCAACTTATTTTTATTTTTATAATTAATAATTAAATTTATTCATGATGTAAGTCAAGTCAATCATAAATGTTAAGTATGAGGCAACTCATTTTATGAAAAAAATTACAAATTTTTTCCCACATATTTAAAAAAAATTATGATAGTTCATAAATCACTGAGAAAGTAGGTCATGAGCTAGACGTCTGCCATTTAAATGAAATGCCAACAAAATAGTTGAGTAAATTTTTTCTGCTGAAAAGTAGACACATGTTCTTAGTGCTTCATAAATTGAATGAGATCTATAACTATCAAATATGTATTTTTAAGGTAAGAAGAACCTAACTTGAGCATATAAAATATATTAATTTAGGCTTCTATTTTTAGTCAAAATATGTTCATTGCATTATAGAATTTTTTCCCCTTAGTATTCCAGCTAGTATTCTCTTCCATGGTCTTTTAAAATGTGATACATTTTTCCCTTCGTTTGACTGTATTTTTTTCTCATTTTAGGAAGTCTTAGGTGTTTGTTACTGGACAAGGCTGCTATAATCATTCCTCAAAGAGTTCTGCATATTAGATGGTATTGATCTCTACCATGAGCAATGATGAAAAGGGTTTTATCTTCCTTCTCCCTTCTTTTCAGTGTAAACTTAATACCAAAACCTAATGCGGACATTACAAGAAAGAATTATGACACCAATCTCACATACAAACAAACCTCTACCATGAGCAATGATGGTAGAATGTAAACTTAATACCAAATCCTAATGCGGACATTACAAAAAAGAATTATGACACCAATCTCACATACAAACAAACCTTCAAATTGAATTTAGCAATATATCAAAAGTATCAAATACTATTTGTTATAGGAGCACAAAAGTGGTTTATTTCACTTCATTAACAGAAAGCATTGGAAAATTATACCACTGTCTTGGTAGAGGCAGGGAATGTTCTCTCACCCTGCATCATTTAGTGACTCAACTGTTAGCAAATTAGAAATAGAAAGCCACTTTTTTACTCTGATAAAGAGTGGATGCACAAGTCCTTCATCAAACATGCACACTATGAGAACATGAAGAACTCAAGTGTGCCCAGCATCAGAGAGTAATGTACAACACCATGCTTGAAGTGCCAGTCAGAAAGATACAACAGTGAAGAGAGGCTAAAATGTTTTCAAAGTGATTAAAAAGAAGAAACGAAGGAAAAGCAGTCACTATTCACAGATAATACGCTCTTGCACACATATGTGCATATATGCCAAAAAGATGTGCACACAAACGTCTGTAACTGCTTCACTCAGAGTAGCCCAGCATACAAAGGGTCTGTGTTCACGTAACTGAATATCATACAACATAAGAATTTCAAAAACTATTACACAAACACGTGGGTGAATTTTACCTAGGAAATGTTTGGCAACAGAAACCAGATATAGCAATCAACACGCAGCTCAATTTCATATAAATAAAAGTGAAATTAAATAAAGGTGAAAAGTGATTACTCTTTGACCACAGGGTGAGCATGGTGATTCCCTTGTTCTGGCCAGTGCCTGGCCAGGGCAGAGGGGGCTTCTGCAGTACTTGGGATCTTGGCTTTCTTGCCCTGTTCCAGGGTACCAGGAAGTTCAGTTCATGAAATATCATCCTGCTATGCCCTTTAACTCTCTAAGCTGTTCTGTGTATAGGTTATGGTTTAATAAAATGATCACTTCAATTAAAAAGTTGAAAAGTAATCCCATTGCTCTAGAAGCAATGAAAATGTCTTTTCTCACTCATGTTATATTATCATTTTCTGGAACAAGCAATCTTACAATTACAGAAAGAGTTCGCAACATAAAATACCCAAAAGCAAAAGACAACCATGATTATTATGTTTCTGATGTAATTTTATGTGCAGAATATAGAAAAATTTTTGGATAAGCTATTGGGAATAGCAGAAGTCATGCAGTAATGAGGCTTAGGATGAAATTATAAATAAGAATCAAGATCTTTTCTGAATAAATTTACAACATAAACTATAGTGAAAGAAAATATCTTATTCACAATGGCAGTATTGAATTTATGATACTTAGGAATACATTTAAGAATAACTATGTAGAATAGTTTTTTTTTGGTGGATTTAGCAAGACTCTGTATGCTTTTGCTTCCTATTATTGACCAGCAGGGAATTTGCAACACCCAGGAATAACGATTAGACAACATTCCCTTTTGTAGAAGGCTCACAACAAAACTTTGAGTTTATATTATTGATTCTTTGTTCTTCAGAATATTTCTCAGTCTGCTCTTGACAGTATAAATTGGGTGTTCCTGAATTACAAATCAGTTCTTAATCCATACTTAATAAAACAGCAGCAATGTTATCTTGCTACAAGAAATGCCAACCCAAAGCCAAATCTGAATAATCTGTTATGCTTACTCCCACTCTGCTCCCACTCATTAGCAGAGGTGATTTACAGCTGCAAATATTTATTAACAACCTTTTTGTATTCTTGCCCTCTTTTATATTTAGTCTAATATTGGTTCCGGTATTTTTGCATCATGTTGTCTTTCTATTAATTAAACTTTCTTATAGTCATTTTCCTTTCTTCTGGGGATAAAAGGAAAGGGGTTCAGGATAATAGCAGGGCAGTAGTTAAGGTATCAAAATATTAGAATGTCTAATTGCTTAAAAATATACACTACTGGAGTGAAGTTAACATTCCTTCTTGGACAGGAAAAACTTGTGAGAAAGCCTCTGTTATTATCACTGCTTTTAAAATGAGTGTGTATGCAACCTCACCTTCTATTCATGAATGCCTCTCACTAAAGTATATAAATAAAATGTCATTTGCTCACATCATACGAATATAATATGAATAATAGTTCAGGAATTTTTTTCACTTATAGAAAGGAGATGCCTAAACATTGCAGCTTTTGAAAAATCTTGACTTCTGATGAAAAAGCTATTTTTTATTTACTAAAAAACAACCTGAAGATTTTTGACAATGCTGTTGTGTTAAATTTAAATAAACACTCTAGCCAACTGTCATTGATTTCAAGTGGTAGCATAAACTATTTTAACTGATTTTTGAAATTAAGACATCTGTTCTACTTTGCTAATACGGTGAAGGAAAGAGCACAGGAGATTGGTCAGCACATTGCCTGATACTTAGTGTTCCTGACTTATTCATTTTGAATGCTATTTTCACTATTAAAATTCTATATGCAAAAATTTATAATTTAATTTGGATATAGTCAAGTGACAGTGTTCCAAAGTGAACCACAGGCAGTCAGAGATATGAAAATAAGGTAATGTGGGGAAAGTAGGGAATGTCTAAAGGAAAACAAATTCTGTGTTCTGAAAATGTAGATTGTAGGGAGAGGGGCAAGATGGCAGATTAGCAAGAGGCAGCATTTCTCCTAGGTCAGCTACCCAGAACTCAAGCGGCAGGAATACTGTGTCTTAAGAGGCTTAGAGTAAAAGATTCAGTGACTGGAGGGGCGGTTTGCCCTAGTTGAACCAGTCACGTTTCAACTCAATAAATAGATCTAAAAAACCTCTCAACTGGAGTTTATCGGATGTCCATGGAGAACCAGTCCAGGAGCCATTCTGGGACTGCAGTGAGGCTGAGCCTAGGGAAACTGGAAGCCCAGGTCCTGGAGTTTGCAGCCAGGTCTGTGTCGGTCTGTGTCGGCCTGTGTGAGCCCAGCAATCCTGTGGGAAGTCAGAAACTGGAAACATTTTGCCTGGGGGAACACAGGTTAGAAAGGCTTCAGAGAGCCAGGCCCTCCCCAGGTCAATAAGTCCTGAGGCTCACGGGGACCGATGGGGCCAGCTACAGCGGGTCTGAAGGTTGAAAGAAGGTGCATTTTGCTCTCAGATCACCCAGTCAGCCAGTCTGGCATTCACTGGGTTCACAGGACCCACCTGGGCTGGCACTTGCCGGGTTCCTGGCTCCTTCCCCAGGTTCCCAGGTGCCTTGGATCTGCCAGATCTGGTATCAGTCTGACGCCTACCAGGGCCTCTGGCTCCCCAGTCCCCAGTCTCCCAAACCCCTGGCCCCTGACATGGCCCACTGCTCCCAGACTAGGCCCGAAGAATAGCCCCCAGCCCATAGCCCTGCATGCCAGTCCAGACATTTCCCTCCAAGTGCACAGCTTCACCACTGGCCCGCAGAACCAGCACCTGGCCCTGACCCACCTGAAGCAGGCCAGGTTGGCTGCCCAGACATGGCTGGACCCCACATGCTCCTTCACCGCTAGACCCACCAAGGCCAGCACACAGTCTCACCACAGGCTTGCAGGACCCAGCACCCAGCCCTGATCCACCTTCCCCCAGGATGTGGCCAGCTTTGCCAGCTGCCCAGAATCCAGTTCCCCCAGCATGTCATTTTGCCTTCAGGCCTTCAGCATGGCCCACCCATGCTAATCTCCCAAGAAGGGAAATTGGGAAGTCTTAAATCCCAACCTTCAACACAATTATCCCACTCCTAGGCTTATACCCAAAGGACTTAAAATCAGCATATTACAGTGACACAGCTACATCAATGTTTATAGCAGCTCAATTCACAATAGCTAAACTATGGGACCAACCTAGGTGCCCTTAAACTGATGAATGGAAAAGGAAAATGTGGTATATATACACAATGGACTATTACTCAGCCATAAAGAATGAAATTATGGTATTTGCCAGAAATGGATAAAACTGGAAAATATCATGCCAAGTTAAATAAGCCAGTCCCAAAGAACCAATGACTGAATGTTCTCTCTGATACGTGGATGCTAACCTACAAGGGAGGGTAAGGAGGGCAAAAATAGAAGTTCATTGGATTAGACAAAGGAGAATGAAGGGAAGGGAGTAGGGATGGGAATAGGAAAGACAGCAGAATGAATCAGACATAACTTTCCTATGCTTATATATGAATGCATGACAAGTGTAACTCTATGTCATGTACAACCACAAGAATGGGATCAAAATTGCAATAGGTTAAACAACAAATGAAAAAATTAAGTACCTATATATAAATTGTAAATATATTTCATCCTAAATTTGAATTAAAAATTGAATACTGCCAGGTGCGGTGGCGCATGCCTGTGATCCCAGCAGCTCAGGAGGCTGAGGAAGGAGGATCATGAGTTCAATGCCAGCCTCAGCAAAAGCGAGGCTCTAAGCAAGTCAGTGAGATCCTGTCTCTAAATAAAATACAAAATAGGGCTGGGGATGTGCTTCATGGTCAAGTGCCCCTGAGTTCCATTCTCAGTACCAAATAAATAGATAAATACATAAAGTGAATACTCACTGCGGAGTGTGAAGGTAACAGCTGCAGTGAGTCCCTATTGCAGGTGGCTCTAGCAGGTTTTCATGCAGTCGAATTGACTCTTGATAGTGACAGTGGGTTTGTTCTGAGCCCTGTTGCAGACCACAGTCTTCATGGCAACCATTAGATACATTTCTGACTTTCCGTTTCTGGTATTAGGAAGTTTAGGTGGCCATGAACTGGTGGGTGAGAGAAGCACCGTGAAGGACAGACCTCAGCCCTCTGAATCAAGAAAAATTCAGGAATGATAAAACTGAAACCTCAGCGAACCTGATCTCATCAGGCAAGCCCTAGCAATGAGCTGGGATGCCCACCTTCCCCAGGCTGCAGATCTTCATAATCCCTTGAGGGAATATTACTTAAAATAAGAGAAAGAGAGAGAGGGAAGGAAAAGGGGGTGCCTTCAAAATAGAAGAAGAAAGGTGAGTGGAGGAGATGAAGGGGCTGAGGGGAGAGAGAAGCCTGGGATCAGGGGAGGACGGGGGTAAGTCTACCTGAGCTTCCTGTGGACTGTGTGCGCCCACCACAGTGAATCTCACCATCCTGTGCATCCACGAGACACAAGGAAACACAGCAGGCACATCAGTAGAGGGAAGGCACAGCAGGGAGGAGGGGAGGGAAAGAGCCCTGGGGTCTGAATTAGAGCTAGTTATATTCCATGTCTTTATAATCATGTTGAAGTGAATCCTAATGTTTATAGAACTAAAAAGAACCAATTAAAAGAAAGGAAAGAAAAAAATCATGGGGACTCTATACAGAACAGATGAATAGCAGTAAAGTGGGGTCTAGTGTGTCAAGACCTCCCAGCTAGAGTTAATTATTACCCCCCAGGGAAACTAGTTTCCTGACCCTGTCCTGGTCATTTTCTCTAGTAACCAGGTCACCAGGATCCTTGGTTTTCACTACAACTATGTCACAACCCTTTATCACCCTGACCAACAGAAATGAAGACCCTCACAAAGAAGGGTTGCCGAGGGTTACAGAACTGTCATAGACCAATGGGGTGGGGTGGGAGTTGAGTTGAAGACAGGGAACTCAATGTCCTTCAAAACGCCAACTCTGTGAGCCCCACGCAGACTCTCTTCATGGTCGCCTCAGTTCTCTGTTCAGCTTTTGCTCACTTCTTTGCTTTGCTCAAACTCTTTCAGGTAGAATCAAAGAACTGGCATGGAGGACCTCTGCAGTTGCCCAGCCCCACCGGGGACTGTAACAGGGATGAATTCGCTCCTTTCTTCAAATTCTATGCTATCTTTGTGTTTTAAACGCCTCACTTTTTGTGGAGAATGTTTGTTTTGCTTTGTTTGTTTGGTACCCAATCCCTGGTACCAAAAAAATATCTGAAGGCAAAGAAAAAATTTTGATTCTTATTTAGAAAACAAATGAGTCAGTTTCACATAATTCTGTGACTTACATGTAGTTCTGATATTGTTCACTGTTGAAAATACATGGACAGAATAAAATCTTGAAAAGTTGTGGACTTCACACCTGTCCAGAATTATCTGACCATCAAGGAATATGCCATACAAATTCACTTTAAATTAGGTTCTTTCTCAAAGACAACAATATATTTCGTACTCATTGTTAATGTTGATATATCTAATATTACAAATGGAATTTGACAAGCCTGTGTATGATTTCTAATTGGAGTTCCAATGGAAAACTGGTAGAATGATCTTGCTATGGTGGGAAGAGACCAGGCTGCAGGCAGGACTTGGGACACCCCAGCTGCCAAGCCTGCGGCTGTCCTTGACTTGGTCTTTAGCACTTCACATTTCTTGACCTTAGTTTCACCAATATTCTTAAGTCTAGTTAAGTTTAAATTTGAGTTTCCAAACTCATTCCCAGGAAGCCAGTGAGGATCTGGCTTGTGGGAACGGAAGCATCTCCCAGATGCTTGTTAACTGAACTTTCCTCCTGGTCTGATACTCTGAGTGAGAAGTTCTGAAGGATGCTCATCCCTGTGACCTCTCATTAAGAAGCCTGGCCACCTGACAGCAAGTTGTCCACCCTCATACTGACAAGTACCTTCTGTGGTTTTGTCTGGACAACTCCAAAGGAGCACTGTTGCTTGACGACGATCCGGTGTTCTCAGAATTCTCATTTGCCTTATGTACTGGGTAGTCTCCTAAACTTTTTCCTATAGATATGAATTAGACATAGAAGTCAATGTTTTATACCACTCTCAGAGTAAAAATAAAAGACAAAAAAGGAAATTATTATCAAATTCAAATGATTATTTAGTGGTGATTACTTAGTGTTACCTGCTAATTTTTTTTTTCTTTCTTTGGATTCCTGGACAAGAATGTTGAAAATAAAACAAACAAAAATAAATAAATAGTAAAAGCTGTAACTCACTGCAAGTATGTTAGTTTGAAGGTTAATCGTTTGCAGGATTTTTTTTTTCAGTCTTTGCTGTGACCCACAAGCAAAACACAGAAGAGAAGAGAGTGTAAATAAGAACTGAAGAGCACATTGTATGTAATAAACTTCTCTTCAAGTAGAAAAATATGTTAAAGTTATGCTGTTTTCTTGAAGTAAACATAAATGAGACCAAGTATTTATCACTTGACCTAAGCAGACTTCAGTGACAATGTTTATATTTAATTAAACAAAGGTAACAGAATTCCTTCCACAAATTTATTAGATGCTGGGAAGTAGGAAGTAGGATGTTCATTGAGCATGCCAGAACTATGAACTTTGGGTGGAAATGATGTGTGAGTCCTGTCATCTATGGTAATAGACATGGGGAGGCCCGCAGCGGGAGGGGGACGGGAGGTCAAGGGGACTCTGCCTTCAGCTCCAAAAAAAGCTACTCAAAAAATAGCCTCTTTTTAAAATGGGTACATTAAAGAGCAAATTCACTACAAAGATTAAATGAGGAGTCCTACATAATTGGTTACCCATGATTAAGTTGACTTAATTCCTTCAGACTACTAAAATTTATTGTCTAGCACTCTGCCCAGGGATAAATCTCCAGTTAACTATTTAAACATCTCACTGAGTGAAATAGATTTTTATAATTCTTGCAATATTTAACATTTTCATGTCAAACCAGTGATGTTTGAATGTATTCTTGCATAATATCAAATTATACAGATCTATACAAAGTGGATATTTTTCCACCAACTTTGACTCCCCTACTCAGGCCTCTTTCTCTTTCACATGGAGAGATCGCCAGCCACACATAGAGGAAAAGAATACACATGTATATTTATATCATTAATATATGTGCATATCTACTTTCATTATAGTTGTGTCCCCTTAATGTGTTTTTGTGCTTGATTAAATATACATATTAGCTTGTGTTATTTTTCATTTAACAATATCTCTAAGTCTGGATTGTATTTGCTATTTGATAACTATATAATAGTTCATTGGTGGAAAGAACAAGGAAGGAAATGTCTTTCCTTTTCAAATTACTCATCGAGCATATATACTGAGTCTCTAATAACTTGCAGCTAAAGATTTTTCTTATGCTGAAATTAATTTTGATGCTATTTACAGTGGTTCTTACTTTCAGTCCTGCATACTCAGTAGGGATTAATTACTCTTCTATGTTTTTAAGTCATATATATTTGTGTGTGTAGATACATACAATTAAAATAATTATTTTCTATAATTTCTTAATCTTTACTAGGCATCTGTTGCTTTCATGCAAAATAATATAATTCAAATATTCTATTATATATCAAGCATTTGAATATGTATTTCTGATGATTTTACTATAGTAAAGATAATTTTGGTTGCATTATCATAGTTTATACTCTAAGAATTGTGATATTCAACATTAAATTATGGTATTAATATTAGAAACATCTATCAATAATTATAGCTAAACTTAATAAACAAAACCATGAAAACTTACTAGCTTGTAAAATAAAAAACTCCGCAAATTGATTTGTAAGTTCGAGATATAATTTCATTGATTATTGCAAATGGTCCCAAAAGAGGACCAGTGTTAACTTTCCCGACATGATGCTAGTGTGCTGGTATTATGTTTCAGATCTTTCTATAGCAATGTCAAAGTGCACTAAAATGAGTAAACAGCCACAAAACTGAATATAAGATATCAACACATGATTAATGCTAACAATAATTTTCACCTCATAGGCTTTAAATGATCCTTATTCTCCGTTAACTAAATATGAAACATTGTAACTGCTTGTGGTTCACTTCGGACGAAATCCCCTCCTCTCCCATTTTACTGACCAGGAATAAAAAAGAAATGCACAAGTTCATTTCTTGGAAATTTAAATCCAAGCCTATCAGTAGGATTATTATTGGTAGTCTGATTCAAAAATAAGTGTGATATAATTTTGAAATTCTTATCCTCCCTAATACAACATTGTTTCTTATTTAATATTATTTTGCGAAAAGAATGACCTTGTAGGCACTCGTGGATTTGTTTGACTGATTCAGAGTGATTCACATGTGCTTTTAAGGACCTTATTCCACTTCATGGAGCCCTGGGAAGAAGCACCTGAAATCGTGACATCATCAAAGTGCAGACAGGCAAATTCTGGCTCTGAGATCTGGAGAAAAATCAGTAACAAGACTAGATTTTTAAAGTACGACCAGAAGCATGGGCATCATGATTCTTGTTTATACAGATACGGTAAATGAATATAGTCACACCTTCTTCCAGTCGTAGATGCTTATAATCAAGATCCATAGGTTTCACTTTAAAAGACCTGCTCATGTTTTTGGAGTGCTGACATTACAAGCCAATAAGGGATTAGACAGTGGCCCTATTTTAACTTCTGCCATGTTTGTGACTGTTTATTCAAGTCAAGTAAATCACAGAATTACATAAGCAGTTTATGTAACTGCTTCTGTCAATTATCTTGAATTTTCCAAAGGGGTTTGGCTGAAACTTTTGTACAAAGATGCCAAAAGATTCTAAAAGAGAAACAGGAACTTGAACAATGTCAGAGACACAGCTGACCTTCCAGTGTACTTTACTTAGAATAAGAGTCGCCTGTGCTCAAATAGTGTATTTCCCAGTCTCACTAATTACATGAAAATGCAAAATGACAATTCTCACAGACGTCACAACTGCCAGCGGACTTCAAATCAGCAACTTCCTCGGCAGAATACAGACAGAATCAAACAATCTGAAGAGTTTATTTGGCTGGGCAAAAGCGTATCTGCCAAATAAAAGACAGATAAAACTAATTTATATAGTTAGTAAAAGTTAAAAAAATTAATATGAACCTATACATCCTAGAGAAAAAAAATATTACGTGAGCACTTGACTTGGGTTCTAGGAATACGAGTCATTCTCTTGGTGAGGGAAAGAATTCCTAATTAGTTGTTTCAAATCATTATTTCAGGGCAAGGAGCATGAATAACCTCTCACTATTAAATACTCATCATATGCTGAGTTTCTTACTATGAAATTATTATTTGAATATGCTAAGCTCCTAAGGGATGATGGTAGTAGCAATTTGAAGAATGGTCTATATCTTTGGAGTAACTAAATAAACCCAAACTTGGAGATAGGAGATAGCAAATGTTGCATTTTAGCAGCTGATGAATAATGAATAGGTCATTAAAACAACACTGATTACCCAGGTCCCTTCAGCCAACTCCATAATACAAGAGCAAAGGGACACATAATGCCTAGGACTTGTAGGAAATTCAAAACTCCTAAAAGGAAAGGGAGTATAGAAATGAGGACTGAATTATAAATCTGTAGAACTCCAGCCACATGGGAAATCGCTGGGACAAGTTTTTAGAGAGATTTAAAGGGGACTTGCAAATTCCTTCTGAGCAGCTAGAATAAACAATTTGGGCAAAATAAAACAAAAAGACATCATACAAATATTAAATTCATTCTTGATGTTCCAAGATATTACCTGACCCCTGCTTTAAGCAAAGGGATGTTGGTATCCCCCACTAAATTGCAAATGAAAAGTATTACAAGTGAGAAGACAATGAATTCTTGAAAGTTTCATATTTAATTCAAAACCAAATCGTATTGATTTTTTTTTCCCCAGCAAGTTCTTTAAAACTCTAATTTACTCTTCACAGGGCCCAGGAGATATATTACTTTGGCATAAAGGTATTTCCCATGGAATTTAATTTAAGTCTTTAGTTAAATTCAAAGCACAAAATAAAATGCGGCAGATATAAACATCGAAAGTAGCAGAATAACAACTACTTTAAACCGTAAAGGAATAAAATAAAACTCAATCTCATCAAGTTTTAGCTTTTGCCTTAAAATTTATTCAACAAAAAACATGAGTACGAAGCCATGATGAATTATCAGGAGGGTTTTAAAAATTGGTCCCAATTACAAATGCCTGGGAAAAGGTATTGTGTGAATAAAATTAAACACATTTTGAATAAGAAGATAGGACAACCTGATTATCTTTGAAATGTCTGAGGAAATAGTGTTGAATGTACAAGTAAGACACACTTAAATTTTACAAACAAGAAATGAATACCCTTTGAACAACAATTTTCTCATTTCTCTCTATTGTGCCATGATTAAATAAGATATTGTTAGAATACTTCTGTAATCTGATATAAGTGTGTGGAAAATACATTTCCAGGGCTGGGGATATAGATCAGTAGTTAGAGTGCTTGCCTTGCAAGCACAAGGCCCTGGGTTCAATTCCCAGCACTACAAAAAAAAAAAAAAAAAAAGTACATTTGCATCCTTGTAGAACATAATGTAAAGTTGATCAAAGACAATATAATTCATTAAATTTCTTTATTCAAAAGATTTCACAATTATAGGTACTTTTCTTAATAAGATCTGAACACTATTTCTGAACAGTGACTCAGTCTTTTCCACACAAACCTTTGCTAAATAGAAGAATAAAACTGAAAACTATGCTATTAAACAATCATTAAAAATAGAAATGCTCCTATTTTTTGTAATTCTCACATAGAACATTTATGACTTTGAATATGTTAACTTAGGGGCCTTCTTCAAGATAATGAGTTTAGGTAATGGGTTGACAAGAAGTTGCCTATCATCTTTAGTTTTCAGTTTGAACACAGAAACATATTCAACTCAGATTAAAAGGTGAGCAATACATTACTGTTATGTTTAGGAGTTTTAGGTAATTATTTATGCAATTTTCAGTTTTATAACTGATAATCACATTTTCTTAGATGTTATTTGCAAGTTCTAATGCTTAGGAAGTGAATTATATCTAGCTTCCAAAAATGCGATCATCCCTCTATAAGAAGTTAGGAGGGGTGTCTGTGTGGGAGCACAGTGAGATCTACACATTCACACTCTGATTTCAGCCTAGTGTTCCTTTCCCCATACATTTTCTGACCACAGTTGGATCTCTGCATTGTATCTGTATATGAAGACATCCAGGAAGTAACAGTAGTGCTCCTGGCAGCCTAGCCAGGGTCCCTGCCTGGACCCTGGCTGGCTGGATAAATGAATTTTACAGTCTGATCAAACTGGAGAGAAGCAGCTAGATTACTGTTCCCACTGGCCCCACAGAAGCAGTTACAATTCATTGGAACAAAATCCAGGTAACAGACATGCAGATGTGGCAGCTAGGCTGCTGAGGGGCCCCGACAGCCTTTCAGTTTTTATTCCCAGCATGAGTGAGTTGCCTCCAGTTCAGACAGATTCTTAATTTCAGTCTGTTTCAGTAATAAATGCATATGTACTGAAAAAATACAATGTAAATGTAAAACGATATTAGCCCTCAGTTCAATGGGATTCTATCACCTATGGTAGATAGTCATCTTCCACTTTCTCTTTCCTGTTTTAATACTATGCAACCTAGATGTGTTAGTAGACTCACTGTCACAAAATACCTGAGAAAAGCTACCTTAAATGGGGAAAGATGTGGGTTTGTGGTTTCAGAGATTTCAATCCATGGTCTCTGGTCTCCATTTTCTCTGGGCCTGTGGTGAGGCAGAACATGGTGGTAGAGAGGGATGTTGGAGCAAACTACTCACCTCCTGGCAGCCAGAATCAGAGAAGGAGCAAGCAAGGAGGAGGAGGAGGAGGCTGGGACAAGATATAGCCTTCCAGGACATGCCCCAAGTGAGTCCCTTCCTCCAACAAGGCCCCACCTAACTTTTCCACCAACATCTGGGGTAGGTCTTTAGCTCATGAGCCTTTGGGGGACAGTCCCAATCCAAACTGCATCACTGGAACTAGAGTCAAAGGGCAGCCTCTCTGCCCTTTGGACCAGAGATTTCACCATGGCACTAAACCTGCTAAGGGTGAAGCCAAGTAATGAAACAGACTTTCTATGATTTTGTTCTAAGAGTTAAATAGAAATAGATTTTCAATAATGTTATTATTTTTATAAAAATCTTTCTGACTACTTGCGTGACGGAAGGTCAAATATAAATTTCCAAACTCAAAGTTTTATTTCAAAAAGATCAGTTGGTTTTCCTTCATCATAAGACTCTCCCCTTTATTATTTCAATTTTGAATAATTTTAAAAAACTAATCAAGAAAAGTCAGTTCTATCCCCAAGGAACATGTTGATAAAGTTAGTGAGAATATCCTATTTTAGGTAATTTCTAATCTTATTTTAATAGGTCAATATTGAGCAATTTGTTGTCAATTCCTCTACTGAGAGGCTTTCTTTTTTATAATTAAACCCTGTGCATAATATGTTTATAGATGTCTCCTGATAAGCACGTGTAAGATTTTCTCAAAAACAAACTTCCAAAAGTGCTCTATCTGGGTCAGAGTGCTGGATCAGTTTTCATTTCTCAGATCATAGACAGATTGCTCTTTGAAGGCATCAGGCCAATTCACACTTCAGCTCGCTGATTCTCCAGCAGTGCCCAACTTTATGAGTTATTTTTCGTACCACGGCGTGTCGTGAGTTTGGATAATATCAATGAGGGAACTCTGGCAATGAAAATATTTTGGCGGTAATTTATGGGAAGGCTTATTTATTTTCCCTGATTTATTTATTCAGTCTTTTATTTGTATCTGTATGGACTAATGAATATTTATTTCATACTTGGGTTACACAACAGTGCTACATTATTTGATTGGTGGCTAATTCTTTTAGCTTTGGTAAGGGGGGTTTTTCAGTTTGGCTACTGCATCCTTTTACACATCTCCAGCTTTGTGCTGTTTGAGAAATTCTTTGCTTTTGGGTACAAACTGTGCTCCAGGCTTAACTTGGACAGTCCCTTTCTTGAATCTAGCATCAGTGATTTCTGCAAAGAATACTGGTCCTTTTTCTTGGATAAAAGTACTTAGATTCCAAGATCTGGATGGAGGATACCCATGTTCCTTCTGAGGTGTGATTGCTCCTGGGCCTTCCCTGTGGACAGAGCAAGTCAGACTGGGCACACGTGCCTATCTGTGATTGCTTCTGTCTAACCATCTGAATGTGCTTTAGGCTAAATACAATTCACATTGATGTTTCTGGCACTAATCTTGACATATGTTTTCAAATCTTTTCTCTACTGATTTATATTGAAGGTATATGCATGCAATGGAATTAAAGGAAGTAAGTATATTGAAAAATGATTATATACAGTGTTTGTAGTTATTTACATATTAAAATATAGCAACATTTTAATCCAATCTCCCAGTGAATTCCAAACTATAAGGAATCTGGAGATTAAAAAAATAGCTCATTTTCCCAATTTATCATCAAAGATGTGTCATGTCTTCATATGGTTTGAACGACCCTTCAAAACTCATGGTGAAATTTAATTACCATTTTAAATATTGAGAGGAGGAATTTTTAAAAAGGTGAGTTTGTCATAGGGACAGTGCTCCCAGGAATACAGAAAGGCCGCAACTGCAGACGCCTTTTAGCAGAGGTAGGTCAGTGGTAGAGTTCAGCGCCTCCTCCTGTCCCTGGCATGATTCATGCCCTCTGCCAGACTTCCTGACAGCATCTCAGACCTCATTAGAGGAGCCGCCTTGCTCTTGCATTTCTCAGCTTCCAGAACGTTGAGCCCCATAACTTTATGCTTGCCATGATTCTGGCAGGGTGGGAAAAACAAACTAATGTATTACATCTTCTCATTTTGGGGGGAAAATACATCTCACATCAGCTTTATTTCAAGGGTGAGTATATGTGGTGAGAATGAAGATACAAAATGGGAAAAGGGTTAGTGTGAAGAGAGAGCCTACAGAGTGAGAGAAAATCTTTGCCACACACGCATCAGATAGAGCACTAATCTCCAGAAGCTATAAAGAACTCAAAAAAATTTACGCCAAGAATACAAATAACCTAATCAATAAATGGGCTAAGGAAATGAGCAGACCCTTCACAGAAGAAGATATACAGGAGATCAACAGATACAATGAAAAAATGTTCAACATCTCTAGTAATAAGAGAAATGCAAATCAAAACCACCCTAGGATTTTATCTCACCCCAATTAAAGTGTCTATTATCAAGAGTAGAAGCAACAATAGGTGTTGGCTAGGATGTGGGGAAAAAGGCACACTCATACATTGCTGGTGGGTTTGCAGATTGGTGCAGCCACTCTGGAAAGCAGTGTGAAGATTCCTTAGAAAACTTGGAATGGAACCATCATTTGACAAAGTTATCCCACTCCTTGACCTGTACCCCAAATCAGCATGCTACAGTGATGCAGCCACATCAATGTTTATAACAGCTTAATTCACAAAAGCTAGACTGTGGAATCAACCTAGATGCCCTTCAATAAATGCATGGATAAAGAAACTGTGATATATATACACAATGGAATATTATTCAGCCATAAAGAAGAATAAAATTATGGTATTTGCAAGTAAATGGTTGGAGTTGGAAAATATCATGCTATGTGAAATAAGCCAATTCCAAAAAACCAAAGGTCAAGAAATTTCTCTGATAAGTGGACGATGATACATAATGAGGTGGGGATAGGTAGGGGAAGAATGGAGGAAGGATGGATTGTGTAGAGGGGTGGGGAGGGGCAGGGGGAAGGAGAGATGGTGGAATGAGGCAGACATCATTACCCTATGTATATGTACAATTAAGTATATGGTGTGACTCTACTTCGTGTACAACCAGGAAAAGGACAGTTGTACTCCATTTGTGTACAATTAATCAAAATTTTTGTAATATGGGAAAGGGGAAGTGGAAGAGAACAATATAGAAGATATTATGTTGTCTCAAACCACAAATAAGGATAAGACCCAAATTAAACATTTATATGCTACTCAGTAACTAAATGGAATTAATACCTTGACTCTAAATGTTTTTAGGCTGCATCGATGCCTTAAGAAAGATTTATGGTAATAAAGTGTTGACAGTTACTTGAAATTGCTTATGTATATGTTAGCCAACATTAGCATAAGTAAATTGCTTCTGTTCTGGAATTCACCTTGAAGCCATTTTTGAATTAGATAATTCCCTATCCACTAATATTCAAGTCATATAAAACGAGAAGGAAACTATGTCTGTTACTCCCAAAAATTCAGCATGCTCATGGCTTCGTAACTACAGGAGAGGATGATAATTGCCATTACGTCATCTTCATGTACACTACTACACATTCAAACTAGAGATGTCAGCGATCCCCTAAGACAGATGACTGGGTATGATAATTGATCCTTTACTATATTTGGTTTCTTTGTATCAACTATTATTTTGCAGTTCACCAGAAGAGCATCTTAAAACATGCCCTGATGGTATCTGAGCTGGCAGTCACCAGCCTGTTTTTGTTTATTTTAACAAGGATCCTTTGTAAGTGTGGAGAGACAGTAAACTTGACATTGTGATGTCATATCCTCTTTCAGTTTGGACAACGTCTCCTAGTTATGCCTTGATACTTGCTATATGAGTGGCACTGAGACTCCTAAAGAAGTATGAACAGTGCTTTGCAAAACCTACAGGTGTTTGTATTAGAAAATAATCAGCAATATACACTTAAAGAAAAGAGGAAAGCAAACCTAACCTTTCTTTTTTTCTGATTCTTTGTTGATTGAAGTAAACATTCAATATATGAGTAATTCTTGAAAGAGTATCAGTGCATCAGTGCATTGATTGAATTGTGCAATTTCTTTCTTTCTTTTTTTCTTTTTTTTTTTTTTTGTGGTGCTGGGGATTGAACCCAGGGCCTTGTGCTTGCAAGGCAAGCACTCTACCAACTGAGCTACATCCCCAGCCCCTAATTTGTGTAATTTCTTAAGACTATGGCATTCCATGAATAGTGATTGAGGATTTCTCTCTATTTTTAAATTAAACTTGAGACTTTTAAAATAATGCAATTTTATTTTACCCACTCAGGTATATTCAAAATCTGTGCAGATTCCATGTCATCCACCCTTAATCCTCTGAATTTCTTTTTCTTTTTGAAATTTCTTAGCTGCCTCTAATATTCTGACAGATTACAGATTTGTTTCTTCCTACTTTTTAGATGTTTGAAATCACCTTTTTGTTTCATAAGTGTTCCAGACATAGAAGCATTTATTTTCCATTATTTCAAAAGAAAAAGCTGAGTTGAATGACTTGGAAATCCTAACATGACATTTTTTCAAATATATATATATACACACACACACAATATACACAATATACATATTGTGGATATATATATATGTATATGTATATATATATATATTGGATATATATATATGTATATGTATATATATATATATTGGATGGTACCAGGGATTGAACTCAGGGGCACTCAACCTCAGAGCCGCATCCCCAATCCTATTTTGTATTTTATTTAGAGTTGCTTAGCCCTTTGCTTTTGCTGAGGCTGGCTTTGAACTCCCAATTCTCCTGCCTCAGTCTCCCAGCCTGCTGGGATTATAGGCATGCGCCACCACACCCAGATCTTCCAAACATTAATACATTTTATACATCACTGAAATAGCCGTGCACCTTTATGAACAGATGTCTATTAGCATTTCCACCAGTCTTCACAGGAAAGCCTTTGAACACTTAGCAGTTCTCAAGCTAATGGCAGCAAATAGGAGCTTTCTGAAATTTTAATTTCTGCTTGAAATCTCAAGTTATCATTGGTAACAAATAAGTACCTAGTTTGCCTCATTCATGCTTAAAAAATATTTGCCAGTTACCCAAGTCTGAATAATCATAATTTGTCTGTCAGTTATTCCTTCAAGTAAAAAGCAATATTTTATGGATGAGGTTGTCTTAACTCTTGATTCAAATGAATCACACATGGGCTTTCAACAACCTTCAATGTCCGGAGCTAGAACTGAATACTTCTTATTTCATTTTGAAGAATGTTTTTGGAACATGATCTTTACACTGAACTTTCATAAAATTAATACTTCTTCCTGAATCTTGAGAGACAGTCTTCAGTGAACCCTTCCCCCTGTCAGTGTGTGATGGGAAGCGTCATGTGGCTATTTGCCAATGTCAGGGTCTTGATTGCCACTAAGGCCACAGCTGCAGGTGCTTTTAGTCCAGGTGGCTGTGTGGTTGTTACTGACACATCCTGAGGTTCCAGTGGGCTATTGAACTCAATATTTCAGCACGATTTGTGCTCATTTCCAAGTCTTCCCAGAAAATAGTTTCTTTGATTACTAGATGGTATTGATACCCAAACAAAAACAAAAAGCTAGTCCACCTATTACCCATTAATTCATCTGTTTGTAAGGCATGGTTGCAGTTCTGCAGATAAGACATTGCATCAGTCTTTACACTCACAGCCTCGTCTTTAACTTGTCAAGTTTCCCTGCGTTGCAGACAGCAGCGCTGCTGCTCACCATCAGGTGTTCAGCAAGGTCAATTGCATACGCTCTATTAAATCCATTGGCTGTTGTCTGAATTCCTCAAACCCAAGACAGTATGAATGCTAACTCTGTTAAGATGCTCATTTTTCTTTTAAAATTTCAGTTTGAAAAATCATAACATATATATTCACTTTCATTTTCTTTAAAAATCTAAGCAATTGGTTTAAAAAATAATGTTACAACTTAACAGGCTGCATAAGCTTACTTAGAAATCTTTTGCTGCATAAGACACATAAGATAAATTATTAACATTTATAAAACCTCCAAACTGACAGCATTTGTTCATATCTCCTTTCACTGCTTATACTATTTTTCCATTCTCTTTGGAGTAGAATATATTTTGGGTCAAATATATATATATATATGTATATATATATATATATTCACTTATATATATATTCACTTATTTTATATATATATATATATATATATATATATATATATGCCAATTTCGTCTTTTCTGCATGATTAGACATAGGAAGTAGAACTGTGTGGTTGGGAAAAAAAGCCAGGCTTCAAGTTTTCCCTTTTTGAATCCTATAATTTACTTTGAAATATTTGCAAAGTTCATAAGGAGTAATTCCATTTTATAATAGCTATACCAAATTCTAAACTATATCAGATAAACTCATAAATCCCAAGAGAAATAACTGAATATGGCTAGCAGGAACACAATAGAAGTAGCCAAAGAAGTATGATTTATATACCAGTTTCTTTATCCATTCATCTGTTGAAGGACTTCTAGGTTGGTTCCACAATCTAGCTATTGTGAATTGAGCTGTATAAACATTGATGTGGCTGTTACTAGAGTATGCTAATTTTAAGACCTTTGGGTATAAACAAGGAGTGGGATAACTGGTCAAAAGGTGAGTCCATTCCAAGCTTTCTGGGGAATCTTCTCACTGCTTTCCAGAGTGGCTAACCAATTTGCAACTCCACCAGCAATGTTAAAGTGTGCCTTTTCCCCCACATCCTCGCCAGCATCTGTTATTGTTTGTGTTATTGATAATAGCCATTCTAATTGGAGTAAGATAAAATCTTAAGAGTTGTTTTAATTTGCATTAAGACATTTGCAGATAAATGGATGGAATTGGAGAATATCACGCTGAGTGAAATAAGCCAAGCCCAAAAAACCAAAGGCTGAATGTTTTCCCCAATAAGTGGATGATGATATGTAATGGGGGTGGAGCGGGAGGGGGAGAGAAGAATGGAGGAACTTTAGATTAGGTAGAGGGAAATTAGAGGCAGGAGGGGGTATGAAAAATGGTGGAATGAGACAAATATTACCCTGTGTACATGTATGATTACACTAATGGTATGAATCTATATTGTGCACAACCATAGAAACAAAAAGATGTACCCTATTTGTGTATGATGAATCTAAATGCAGTATGCAAAAATAAAAATAATTAAAAAATAAAATAAAAGGATGATTTGATATTTGAATATGCATCTATTTATTCCCTCTGTCTACTAACTTATAAATTCCTTGAAAGCCAATACATAATTACACACACTAGTTGATCAGTGTCACCAATGCTATTGCACAACGTCAAACTTCTGCAAATCAGTCAAAAACCTTCCACTGGACACTTGTGAGAAAGTGAGGATGAAAACACGGGGCAGTGATTTAATATTAGGAAAGCAATTGAATCTTGTTATCTCCCAGAGTCACAATGTCCTCTTAGTACTCCTAGCCTAAAATAAAAATCATCTTCTATGTCTCCAGTTACACATGTCTGTGTGCACATCTACCTGTGACATCAGATGTGTTTCTTACCATCAGCTACAATGAAACCAGAGTTTTAATGTAGGGAGTCGAAAACTCCAATGCCAAAACACCTGGAACAGGAAGGAGAATGAAGGTGGTTTGTTGCTCTCACTGTCATGCAGGAGAGGAGACCTGGTGGGCTTGCTTTTGATTTTTCAGAATCAAACTTTCTTTTGGAAATATCTTCCATTAAATGCTTGGCAGCTATCTTTATTTTTAATAATAAGAAAATTAGAGACAATTAAAAATAGAGCTGATTAAAAACATATAATTAACTATAATGGTTTACTATTACCTTATTTGACACATAAAAAAAATTCTAAGCATTATTCATTGTGATCTTAGAACTAAGTGAAATGGGTGTATAAGTGCAATACTTATGGACTTAAGACCTGAGAAGACTCACATAGCATTGACATGGATTTGTATCTACATGTAAAATTTCAGGTTTATGTAAAATCTCTCCCCCAGCCTACCCTAAAACCAGTGGGGTGGCTGGGCTATGGTTTATTTCCTGGGGGAAAATCTTTGGACTAAATAGCCTTCTTCTTACCTTAGAATAAAAGAAGGGAAACCTGACTTTTTTCTCTACATCGTAGTTTGGGATTGCAGAACTCACGTAACTCCTTTACAAGAGGAGTCACACCCAAGAAAATTCCACTGAACTTGGACTTGTTTTTAATCATAAGATCCTGAACTTAAAACTTGTTGCCATAAATCAGATAAGACTTTTGGGGGAACTCGGGGTTAGCATAATTTATATGTGGAAGGAATATAAATTATGTTTAGCCACAAGGTAGAATCTAGAGGTTTGCAAAATGACTCCACATTCTTTACATCTTTATATATACTTCCTATGTGATCTGACTATGCATCTGCTCTCGCATAAATTGTGTGAATCTCCGTTGTGCACAACCATAAAAATGAAAACTTGTACCTCATTTGTGTACAATGAATCAAAATGCAGTCTGTAAAAATAAAAAGAAATTAATTAAAGGAAGAAAAAAAATGGATTCAGAGCTTGCAAGTGACATAATTTTATGTATGGAAACACCTAAAAAATCTTTACCAAAAGAAACCTTCTGGAAATGATAAATGAAGGCAGTGATTCTGCAGAATCCAAAAAAAAATCAATATAATATGTATGTATATATAGCTTTTTCACACCAATAATTAAATTACTGAGAAAAAAATCAAGAAATTAGTACCATTCCCAATAGCAGCAATTAAATGTAATAAAATGAAATTGCTAGATATATGAAATTATAAAAAAAATTAATGACATTTATAATTAAAATTTCAAAACACTGATGAAAGAAATTCAAGAGGAGATACACATATGGACACACACACACACACAGACACACACACACATATACACTAAATAGAAATGCATCCCACGTTCATAGTTTGGAAGAATTAATTTGTTAAAAATGTCCATACTTCACAAAGCAATGTACAGATACAGTGTAATTCATATCAAAATACCAATAACTTTTCTCACAAAAACACACAAAAAACTTTTAAATAAAGGAAAAAAAAGCACACCTAAATTATGTATAGAACCACAAAGGATCATGCTTCATGAAAGCAATCCTGAGTCAAAAGAATAAAACTGGAGGTATTACAATACGTGGCTTCAAAATACACTACAAAGCTGTAATAACTAAAACTACATTGTTTTGTCATAACAATGGATGCATCTATAAATGAAACAGTACAAAGAATCCAGAAATAAATCCATATATATGTAGTCAATTCTTATTCTCTAAAGGCAGCAAACTCATACATTGGAGGAAGAAGAATCTTTTTAATAAATGATGTTGCGAATCCTGGACATTCGCATACAGAATGAATTTAGGTCTTTATCCCTCAAAATACATAAAAGTCAACTCAGAGTAGATCACAGACTCAAATATAAGACACAAACCTGTGAAAATACTGGAAGAATATATAAGAGAAATGTTTAACTATATGGGACTGGATAAATATATTTTTGAACATGACCTAAAAAACATAAACTACAGAAGCAAAAATTGACAATTAGGATTAAAACAAATTTAAAATCTCCAACAGTGAGGGAAATAATTAACAAAGTGCCTACATAATCTACAGAATGGAAAAAAAAAATTTGCAAACCATTCATCTAAGAAGGGATTGCATTCAGAATATATGAGAAATTACAATGATTCAGCTAAAAAAAAAAAAACCCAAATAAGCTGACTTAAAAATGGGCAGTTAGACAAAATAAACATTTTTCTAGAGGGTACGATAGTGACAGGCAAGCACATGAAAAAAAAAACAACAAAACAACAGCAACTCAGCATCACTAATCATTGGGAAAGTTCACTTCAAAACCAGTAAGAGATGGCCTCTCAACCCAGTTAGAATAACTATTATCAAAAAGACAAAAATAATATAACAAATGCTGGTAACAATAAGGGAGAATGGAGCACTCAGCTGCTCTGTTGGAAGTAATGTTAACTAAGTTCAGTCATTATGGAAGAGTATGGAGGTTCTCAAATAACAAGAAATAGACCTGCCATATGACCCAGAAACCCTACTCTTGGCATAAATCCAAAGCTACAGAAATTGGGATATTGAAGAGACATGAGCACTCACCATTTTTGCAGCACTATTCATAATCACCATGATATGGAAGCAACCTAGGTGATCACTAACAGATAAAAGAAAAAAGAAACTGTGGAATATTATTCAGTCATAAGAAAGAATGAAATCCTGCCATTTGCTTCAAAATGTTTTGTTAAGCATAATAATTCAGGCACAGAAAGAAAAGCACCACGTGTTCTCACTTATGGAGGTGTTCTAAGATAAAAAGTTAATCTCAAAAGAGAATGGGAAAGTGGTATAGGACCCTGGGAAGGGTCTTCATGAGGGGTATGGAGAGAAGATGGCTAATGGAAAGGGGGACAGTTGAGTAGGAGGAGTGACATCTAATTTTCTACAGCACTGAAGAACCATACTGTGTAACAGAAAATCAGAAAATTAATCACAGAAAATTAATCATATAATGGTTATTTAAAAACTAACCATACAATGATTGTCAATAAAAACTATGGTTGACAATAATTTATTGAAGATTTCAAAACAGCTAGAAGCTTTCGAATGCTCCAAACAAATGACAAATGTCTGAGTTCACAGATATTATAATTATACTTCTTGAATCCTTACACACTATACCCAGGCACTGTAATGTCACATCATAGTCCATCAACATGTGCTGTTACTATGTATCAAATAAAACATGTTAAAAAAAAGAAATGAAAGGATTGTGTTTCTCCATCCTCAAAATAGGGGCTTCAATTTTTTAATTTTTTCTTAACCAATAATATTATGGCATTTGCAGATAAATGAATGGAATTGGATAATATCATGCTAAATGAAATAAGTCAATCCCCCAAAACCAAAGGCCAAATGTTTTCCTTGATTAATGGATGATGATATATAATCAGGTTTGGGGTGGGGAGTGAGAGAAGAATGGAGGAACTTTAGATTACATAGAGCAAAATGAGAGGGAGGAGGGGGCAGGGGTATGAAAAATGGTGGAGTGAGACAGACATCATTACCCTATGTTCATGTATGATTTCATGAACAGTATGAATCTACGTTGTGCACAACCATAGAAATGAAAAGTTGTACCCCATTTGTGTACAATGAATCAAAATGCAGTCTGTAAAAATTAAAAATTAATAACAAAAGATCATATCAGGCACACCGTAAGCAGGAACTGAACAAAACCAGTATCAGTTGAGATTTGATATCTTTTCATGTACTTCAAACTAGAGATCCCTGTGTCCATAAGCCTGGGCATCCAGTGAGGTCTTTGAAGGAAGAGTGGCCTATGAAGGAGAGCTGAATTGTGGCCAATATCTGTCAGTCCACTACATGTGGCTAAGTCTGTCCTAGATTATGTAGCAGCCAACAGACTTCCAATATAATTCATAGGGATGAGTGATTCAAAATTGAGATAGGCTGGGCCAGCGCAGACTGGGAAGAAATGTGAACAGGGAACTAAATAGAATCTTTGCTTTATAAGCTGCTGAATTTCAGAGTGGTTCCTTGTGCAGCAAAAGTTCAGTGTGCAACATCTTAGCCTACATCCCAGATGTTAAAGGAAATGTGGAAGGAAGTAGAAGCTGTTGTAAAAATTATCTATGTTCGTAGAAGGAATGCAGCAAACCCCCAGAATAAAGGAAGAGCAGGGGATAAAGCCAGCCACACAAGATATGCTTCAGAAACCATGAATAAATCTGCCACCTGAAATACTTTGGAAGTTAGGCAACACAGTCCAGAATTTTGGAATAATTGCTGATTTTTGGTTTGACTTGTTTTAGTCATTATTCAATACATGTCCCAGTAAAATCAGGTAGGTACTCTATAAAACTTGCACTAGGGACCAGGCATCCAATGTGTCCACTCTCTTTTCTTATTCAAATTGCACTCTATATCCACCACTTATTGGTGATGAAACAATTATTCCTAATGTTAAGTAAAATAAAACCAACCTCCAGTAGAGGTTTAAAGGTATGTTTTTTAAGGTATGTTTAGGTATGAAAAGTTTTCTTATTTAATATAGTTGTTGTGGAAGACAGTCTCCAAAATGGTGCCCAATGATCCTGGCCTAATTACTCATGATCTTGTGTGCGCCTCTCCCATTGGAGTAGACTTGTGCGGTCTATAGGGCATTACTGAGGTAACAGTATGTAACTTCTGAGTCCATATCGCAGAAGGTATTGTGACTTCTGCTTTTTGTTTTTTGAATAACTCAGTCTGCAGGAGGTCAGCTGGCATTTCTGAGAACACTCCAGCAGTCTTGTGGCAAGAACTTCACAGCATTGGGTGAAGAGTGAGGCTTCCTGTCACCAACCTGTTGGCCATCTGAGTGAGCCACTTGGGAAGTGAATCCCCAGCCTCAGTCAAATCTTCAGACAACTACATCCCTGCCTGACATTTGACTGAAATCTCAGGAGAGATCCAAGCTAGAATTTCTCAGCCAAGTGCTTTCCAAATTTGTACTAAACTGAGGAAATAAAAGCTCATTGTTAATTGGATATTTTAAGACAATTAGTATTACAGCAATAAACAAGACACAGTTTTCAAAAAATGATTTGTATTTTAAATTTTCCTCAAAGACTGAATTGTTTTGTGGTTAAAAACTTTGCCTTTGTAAGATTTTAAACTTATTTTGTGAAATTGGGCTGGTGGCATATGTTCATATGTGACCTGCTTTAATCCTGAAATAGAATTGCAGTAGTAATTATATGATTGTGAAATTTAAAATAAATGAAAAGAGTGAAAAGATTAGAAATGTACCTGCAACATAATAAACACTTTACATCTGTCAAAAGTACTTTTTGTGGAAAGGTGATAATTTAAGTTTGAATATACAACTAATTACATTTGACTGTATTCTAGTACTTTAAGCTCTTGCAAAATATAAGATGGAATATAACTTTTACTATTTTTCTCATACAACATTCTCAATATTACTTTCACTTACATTATTATTTCTTTGTTGGTTTGGTTCTACAGAATCATGTAAAAAAATAGCCTTTATAAATATAGGCTGTGCAAGTTTCTGAAGCACAATATTCATTCTAATGCACAGTATCAAAGATACATCTCACCTCTAGGTCTGGATACCAGAGCTTCAATGGACAGTCAGATGCAGTCTTCCAGTTTCATGCTCACATCCTTTGTCTGAGCTGTATACTCCTTGGGATCCATTCAAATTGCAATTTGTGCCCTTTCTATCTTTACCACAGAAAATGGCTTATTTCCTTTGGTACTATTCACTTGCTCTCATGAATAAAACATATTTTACCTATTGTATGTTTTATTGAAATTGAGACCAAATTCTAAAACCAAGATCAAGATTCTATTCCCTTGCTATGACCATTTTATTATTCCTTTAAAATACCATGCGTCGGGACTAGGTATACATTGTATGCAATGAATATTAGAAGCTTTTTCACTGTGTAAATTTTGTGTGCTTTTAAACCCTCAAAGTGTCTGATTTTTCCTAAATAGTTCTTTTTTCATGCAGTTATTTCTCATACATATGTTGAAGACAATCACGTTCCCTCAGAATAACAAATAAGTAAAATTCACTAACTTAATTGCATTCTGAATTTTTAAAACTTTTTGCTTCAATCATTCAAGAGAATTATTGACTCTTTCAAAAGAAAAATAAAAAATAATGACTTAATGTGACTAATGACATAATAAGTAAATAGGCTGACTTCTAAATTGAAGTATACTTCATTAGTTCAACATAAATAATCAATGATTTTAATGTTTGGAAGAAAACGTCAAGTCCATTTTCAATTATATTTAGCATATCAATGAATATAATGAAACAAGGAGACTCTTTTGAACTGATAATGGGAGGAATTAGGAAAGAGTATCAAGTCATTGGTTTAACTTTTGGCTTTGTTATTACATGCATGGAGAGTGTATTCACTGAGCATTTGCATGCAAAACGTTAAACTGCACATATTATATGAGGTCAAATTGTTAAGATGAAACATAAAAAAATCACTTGTCATTTAAAATTATTACTGTCAAAACAAATCAGTTTACAAAAGCTATTACAAAATGTGTGTAACGTTCATCTGAAATTATATTCCACTCTCCATTTCTATCTCTGTTTGAAAAAAATTGAGCCAGTGACTATGGAGAAAAAAAAAGCCAGTTACCCCATGCACACATTTGAGAACTGATGTTATGTAGTTGTGTGTCATATATAATTATAAATATGCATGTGTATAAATACATATGTGCACATATGCACACATATATCCCTACTGGGTCATTTTGCAGTCTACAACTCCACACAAATTCTGGAGAGGATGCAAAGGGATTATCTCATTTCTGCATATAACCAGTTGACATTTCTTATGAAATCATCTGAAAAAGTGAAAATAAAGCCAATAACTAACTTTTATTTCCAAACCAGCAGAATTTTTTTTGGAGCATGTGTAAAGTGGAACAATATTTGCTAGAATGTTTTTTCTAATCATGCTTGAATACTTTCCTTTTGTGGTTATAGTTGCTAGCTAAAATATCAGGGCATAGGTCATACTACCTATACCCAAACTATAAATTGGAAAAATAGTTGTATGTGCACATTATGGACTTAATTATAAACAATGACAAAGCAGAATCAAAGAGGGTGTTTTAAGCCCAATACAGAAATAAAGAAAATCATGCTAAGTGAAATAAACCAATCCCCAAGAAAACAAAGGCCAAATGTTTTCCGGGATAAGTGGATGATGATATAAAATCTGGTTGGAGGGGCATGAGAGGTGAGAGAAGAATGGAGGAACTTTAGATTATGCAGAGGGAAATGAGAGGGGGAAGGGGTGGGAATGAAAATGGTGGAATGAGACAGACATCATTACCCTATGTACATGTGTGATTAACAAGAATGATATGAATGTACATCATGCAAAACCATAGAAATGAAAATTTGTACCCCATATGTGTACAATGAATCAAAATGAAGTCTGTAAAAATAATAAAAATTAAAAAAAAGATAAAAAAAGAAGGAAAGAGAAAGGAAGTGAGGGAGAGAAGGAAGGACAGAGAAGGAAGGGAGGGAGAAAGGAAACTGAACAGAGGAGAGATTTACAGAGAGCAAAGGACAGCAGACGGCAGAAGCAGGGAGCCAAATCTGATTGTTGAACTCACAGTTATTTTCCTTATGAGTATCAAAACAGAATGGCAAAGCAGAAGGGACTTGCTTTTAATAACAACTCAGGGAAACTAGGCCCTTTCAGACTGACAGCCATCAATCTTGGTTTATTGGAAAGCTAGCCCACTTTAGGCTCCATTGTGATTTTGTGGTACCTGGCATACATAACTCCTCTCCAGTCTGCTCCATTGAGCTTTGTGTAGAAGCTTAGTCCAAAACAATGGCCTTCCATTAGTTTCTCTTCACAAAAAAATTCTGGTTCTCGATTTTCCCCCAAAGCACCAAATTTACACAACAGGAAGTATTTCAGCATACTTTCTGCTTTCTGCATCTGTAGGAAGAAGAATGATAGTGACTTCTGATTCTAGAAACTCTGTCAATGGCTGGGAGGCAGTGAAGATGCAGGAGAGAGGGAGGACTCACAGGGGAGCACACTTGCCCTGGCTCTGGTCCATCACTTGTTTGTGGTAATAACTGCACTTGGTCAACAGCTTTAAATCCTTGGAGTCTTCAAAAGAAGAACAATAAAATTTCTGTTCTGAAATTTTTGAAAGATAAGTAAATGAATGACACATCTAATATTTTTGCTACTAAATAGCTATTTCAAATGATAGACAGTGTTCGGGACAGTGAACTATATAATCACTGCCAGATCCAAACAGTAGACTGACTTTCCATTAAATGTCTTTCAAAACTGTTAGAATTTTTAAGTTAAATTCTATGCAATATAGTTAAAAACCTACATTTTTGCATATGGACATGTACATAATCAACAATATATTTCAATTGTTATTTATTTTAAAATTGCTAATTATAACATACTATTATAAAAATTATTATAAAGCAATAATTTAAGAGTGGATTAAAACTGCACATGACTTGGGAGGCTGAGGCAGGAGTATCTCAAGTTCATGGCCAGCCTCAGCAACTTATTGAGACCCTGTTTAAAAATTAAAGGTGGGAATATAGCATGGTAGAGTGCCCCTTGGTTCAATCCCGAGTCCCCGCATCTCCAAATTACATATATTTTCCATTATTATGATTTTTATTTTAAAATTATTTTAACTTTTTAAAGGACTTCAAATCTTTAAATGTTTATTAAGTAGTCTGACCTAAAGGGAATTTTCAAATCAGAATATTAGGATAAATCAGTCAATAGCAACAACACCACAAAACCCATCAAGGTACAGCAACAATTTACAAATGCACTGTCTTTTGTGAGATTTAAAAAACAAATATAATTTTTTCTAATTTCTAAAGTAAATAGCATGCTATCAAAAATTTCATTCAAAGCCACTGGGGAATAAGTCAAAATATTTTCCTAAATTGTTTTCTCAAGGGCATAGTTTTATTTATTTATTTTTATTTATTTATTTTTTTGGTGGTGCTGGGGATTGAACTCAGGGCCTTGTGCTTGCAACATAGTCTTATTTAGAAGTCTACGGGAAAGCTGGAAAATTCTAGAAATGCAATGAAATATTTGTTATACTTGAAGAGCAAATCTATAGCAATGAACACATTTTAGATTTTTAAATTAGTCCATAGCATGAAATATCCATAGCACTACCTGTTCATATGTCAAGTTTCCATAGTGTATGATTGTGTTCAAAATATATTTCAGGATCCTTTTACTTCATAGATTTTAAAATCCAACTAAAGTAAAATTGGAAGATATATTGCAGTGTTACAATTTAATAATCAGCTAGTTTGAAAGTTGTCTGTTTAAAAATGGTAACAAACTAAAAGATTTTTGACAGAGTAATAACATAGTTTTTAACATCTTCTGATGAACAAAAGTTTAAGATATTGGGTATCTGAAAGGGTTTCTTGAGTATCTTTTCTGGGCTCTTAATTTCATATACTTTTAAAATTAAATGTGTGTATGATACATCATATATTTTATATGCAACTTATAATTCATAATTTGTTATAATTTTATATTTTATGTAAAAATATAATTATATAAGCACACATAAAAATAAAACATAGGTTGTTGAATATAGAAAACAATGATATGAAACAGACATTTCCAGTAAATCTGAGGAAGCTACATGGAAGCAGTGACTAAGGAAGTAACTTTGATATTTCAGAAAATCACAGGAAAAACTGGGACACATAAGAGCTTGTGTTCTGGATACTTGGCATGTGTGCTGGATTTGCCAGAATCTCTAATGTCCTATGAAATGCTAGTGTTGGTACAGGCATCCTGTCCAGTCCCCATTTTTTATTAAAAAGATTTTAATATTTCAACAGGATATTTCTTTCTTGTGATTTCTGATCCATACTTTTATCATTCTTAGAATGTTTAATTATTATTTCTAAATTTACTATTAGCAATAGTTACTGGGTCTTATTGAATACTTTTTCAGTGTCTCTTTTTATAATGTGTTTTATTTTTCTCTTTTTTTTTGATAAAATAGATTTGTCATGAATTGCCTTTATGATTTGGAAGTAAGCCCAAGTAGTTACTGAAATTTAATCATTTAAAAGCTTTTTGAGTAATTAGCAATTGAATTCAATCATATTTTATTCAATACAATTTAACTTCCTACATAATCTTTTTATTTGCTTTCCTATTTTTGTTGTTTTAAAATAAATTTTAAGTTAGTTCTTAGGAGGCAGAGCAAGGTGGCAGCTGAGTAAGAACCTCCTTTGTAATCTCCCCGTGGCTATACACACATACGAGTTCGATCAACCATTCATGCACCAAACTACTTTTACAAGAGCTAAGAAATCCAGCTGAGAGAGAAAAAATGCCAGATTCTAATATGATAAAAAGGTGCATTGAAGAAGTCTGGAAAAAAAAAAAGTAATATACATCTCCCATCTCCCAACACCAAGGAACAGGTAGAAAATTGCCTTTCACTAGAGGGAAGAGGAATGAATTAAGTGTAGGCCTTGGACTTCAAACCCAATACTGGGTTTGCCATGATGAATCCTAGCACCTGGCAGAAACCTACAACTACCACAAAGCCAGTACTACAAACTATGCCATGGGAACTGCATTAGCCTGATGGCCACAGGGCTGCCTCTACTAGGCCTACCCCAACCTCAGGCAGTGATAGGAAAGTAGACCTCCATCTTTTGGGGTGCAGTTCAGAAAAGTTAGCACAGGATTTTGCCTGGGAGCTCTTCCAAATCTACCACAGGGAAGCCCAACACCAGGGGAAAATTAATACCCCTGTGAACTGGCCAGAGCTTTCAGACAGAGCCTCTAGACTTTCTCCAGTATCATTAGAGAGCAGCTCCTACCAGGAGCACCTCCTACCAAGACAGCACGCCCAACCAAGATGGCAGCCTCTGTGACTGTGAGACCATGGTGCAACTGAGCTTGATATTAACCTTGGAGACCTAGGGACTCTCCATCACCTCTCCCCCACCTACAGCAGCTCGGCTATTACCAGGCAGTAGTAGACCTGCTGGCACCAGGTGGGGACCTGTGCCCCAGAGGGACAGAATCTTGATTCTGCCTTCGTCGCTGCCAATGGTGGTAAGGGCCAAACGTGCCCCTGAGACTGTCAGGTCTTCTGCCTGTGACAATCAAATATGACCGAGCTCAGCATCAGTGTTGAGGCCTGGGGACTGCCTTCACCACAGCTACAAGCAGAGGCAGCACAGCCTGGAATAAGACTCCATTCACTGGGCATAGGTCCTGGTAGCAAGCAAAAAATCTCAGTGTTGTTATGGCAAAACCTAACTCTGGTCACACTTGTTTGGACCTCATCACCATGCCAGGGCCAAGGACAGATCCTATGGACAGGCCTCACTGTCAGGTGGAGACGTGACCCATTCTCTTGGACTTCCTCTCCAGTTAGTATCACCTGTTATTAGTTGCAGTGGTCATGGGCCAGAAGTCCACACAGCAGTCAGCAGGGATTAATAGTGTGTGTTTTTACCTCAGTACTGAGCTGGGCTTGGTGGGCAGTAAGCTTAACGTGTTACACAGCATTGCAGGTGCTTATGGACATGACATAAGGCCTTGCAGCCAGTTCTTCTGTGATGACTCTGCCTAGAGTTGAGCAGAAACTCACAGGGCCTGATCACAGGTTGATCATTGTGGAAAACAAATCCCAAGTAGTAGGGAGAGGCTGACATAAATTGGCTACACTTTTTAGCTACTCCCTCGTTCATGACAAAAATAAACAAACAAATAAACAAAAAAAAAACAGCAAACAAACAAAACAACAGCAATTGACAAGCCTCGGCTTGGGTTTCCCTTTAGTGCTGAAACAATTACACCAAATCAACCTGGGTCAGTCAGTGAACATGTCCTTATGGTGCCATCTAGTGTTCAAGTAGCAAAGTGACTAAAAATCCAAAGAAAATTAACAACCTGCTTAGAATTTCTAGAGAGGCAGAAACAAAGCCAGAGTATGAGGACTGGAGCAAATGCATAAAAATTGAATGTTCAGATGTTTCACACACCAAAATCATGAGTAAATTTCAAGGAACCTGGGTCTCACTTAATGTTCAAAATAAGAGATCAAAACCTGATATTAACCAGTATGGATGAAATGTTGGCTAATTTTAATAGCTCTTTTAAGGGAAGTCAATTAGTTTCAAAAGAACACAGAGAACTGATTTCATGTAGTCACAGAGAAATTTACTGTGATTGAAACGGTTTTAAAATACAAAAAGAAAAAAGTCCTTGAACTCCAAATAACACTGAGCAAAATTAAAATATGACAGGAGGTAACAATAGCAGTGTAGGTCAGAGTGGAAAGAATGAGTGAACTTGAAGACAAGTTATTTGAAATTATAGTTAAAGAAGAAAAAAAGAAAATTGTTGAAGAGTAAGGTAGAAAGTTGTAGAAACTTTGGAACAACATTAAAAGAATAACCACTCAGATTATTGGGGGTTCAAAAGAGATTTGAAAATTTCAAAAGAGTAGAAATTTATTCAAAGGGATTCCAACAGAAAGATTTTCAAAACTGCAACAAATGTCACCAGATTTAGCTCATACAAGTCTAACCAAAGACGTATTATAATGAATTCTCAAAAGGTAAAAGAACTGAAAAGATTGTCAATTTAGCAAGAAAAAGAAACAAATACCATACAGGCATGTCCCAATTGACCTAATGGCAGACTTCTCAGCAGAAATTGTATAGATAAGGATAGAGAAGCATGTGAGTTTCACACTTCTTTAGGAAAAAAATAAACAACTGTCAACCAAGAATACTGTCATCAGCAAAGCTGTGTTGTAGAAATTAAAGATTCAGATATATCCGAACAACAGCTCAGAGACCATATCTCAACCAGAAATTATCTACAAAAAATGTTAAACTGAGTACTTCAAAATAAAAGTAAAACATTAATGAGTAAGAAGAAAACATCAGAAGACAGATTGGTGAAAATAACTATAAGAAAAATTCAGAATGCTCTAGCATAATAAATGCAGTACATAGACCATTCATATCTATAGTGTGAAGACTATTAGTAAAACCATTGATGTTAACTTCATTATTATGGTAAGAGATAGGCAATATAGAAAGTTATAAAATGGGAATGAAAAATTCAAATGGGAGAAGGAATAGAGTGCAAGTGTAAAGTCTTTATTAGCAAACCTTTTATCTTTTTTGTAGCAAACCTTTTATCTTTTTTGTTTCTTTTCTTTCTAGTCATGTTATATTGTTCTCAACTCAATGTTACTTTTCTTTTTTATTGTTTTTTTAAAATTGCTTTGTTTGTTTTTTATTTTAACAGACTGCATTTTTGATTCATTGTACACAAATGGGGTACAGCTTTTCGTTTCTATGGTTGTGTACAATGTAGATTCACACCATTTGTTAATTATACATGTACATAGGGTAATGATGTCTCATTCCACCATCTTTCATACCCCTGTCCCCTCTTCCCTCTCATTTCCCTCTACATAATCTCAAGTTTCTAAATTCTTCTCTTACCCTGCACTCTCCATCCCCATTATGTTTCATCATGCGCTTATCAGAGAAAACATTCAGCTTTTGGTTTTTTGGACTTGGTTTATTTCACTTAGCATGATATTCTCCAACTCCACCCATTTATCTGTAAATGCCATAATATGATTCTTCTCTATGGCTGAATGATATTCTATTGTGTATATATACCACAGATTCTTATCCATCCATCTATTGAAAGGCATCCAGACTGGTTCCACAATCTAGCTCTTGTGAATCGAGCTGCTATAAGCATTGCTGTGGCTGTGTCACTGCAGTGTGCTGATTTTAAGTCCTTTGGGTATAGGCCAAGGAGTGGGATGGCTGGGTCAGGGTCAAATGGTGGGTCCATTCCATAAACTGGCCAAGGAACTGAACAGGGGCTTTACAGAAGATGTACAGGTGATTAATAAATATATGAAAAAGTGTTCAACATCTCTAGTAATTAGAGAAATGCAAATTAAAACAACTCTAAGATTTCATCTCATCCAATTGGAATGGCTATTATCAAGAACACTAGCAATAATAGGTGTTGGTGTGGCTGTGGGGAAAAGGACACACTTGTATATTGTTGGTGGAGTTGCAAATCGGTGCAGTCGCTCTGGAAAGCAGTAGGAAGATTCTTCAATGTTACTTTTTAAAATAGTTTATTATAACAAAAGTGTTTTTTTCTAAGCTTTTCTAAGAATGATGAAACTAAAAGAGATAAACTTGAAATAATAAAAAAGTAATCAGAACATATTGTTAGCATAAATTCACAGGAAAGATATAAGGAAGAGAAGAGGTAAGAAAAGAACTACAGTTAAACTAGAAATCAATGAACAAAATGGCAATACCAAAATCTTACCTTTCAAAATGGCAGAAAGATAAGTAGAGGGAATGGAAGAGGGAATGTGATGAGGGGGGAGGAAAGGTACTGGGGACTGAATTAGAACTAGGTATATAGTATAATTATGTCAAAATGGATTATTCTGTCATATATAACTAAAAAGACCCAATGAATACAATTTTAAAAAGATCTTGTCTACCAATAATTACCTTAAATGTGAACGATTCGATTCTATAATTAAAAGATAAAGAATGACTAAAATTGCAATTCTATAATGATAGAGTTCCTGATTAGCACATGTGAGATTTTAGTTCAATCTTCAGTACTACAAACATGTGAATGTGTGTATACACATGCACACACACACAACACACACACACACAGACAAAAACTGAATCAATAGACCAAAAAGAAAAAGAAAAAAGAAGGGGAGGAGAAGAAGTGGGGGGTAGGTGGAGGAGGAAGAGAAGAAGAAAATATATACCCTGTAAGAAACTCACTTCAACTCTAAGGACGTTAATAGACTGAAAGCTAAATAATGCAATAAAATATTCCATGCTAGTATTTTTTAAATGAGTAATCATCCTTATATTAGATAAACTAGATTTTACATCAAAAACATAGTAAGCAATAGGAATATATATATATGTATAATGATGAAAGGTGAATTCAGCAGAAGGGAATAGTTATTATAAATGTATACTGAATAGTAGAATATCCCAAAACATTAATACACCTACAGGGAGATATAGACTCTAATATAATTGTAGTAGGGAACTTTAATACTCCACTTTCAGCAATGGACAGATCATCTCAGACAGAAAATCAATAAGAAAACAGAATTCAATGACCCACAGTCCTAACATGCAACTACATAATGTTTTAACCAATTCCTGTGGAATGCAGATTCTTCTCGATGGAACATAAAGATTCGTCCAGAATAGATCATATGAAAAGCCATAAATCAAATGTCAAAAAATTCATATCAAGTATCTTTTCCTGTTACAATACCACAACGTAATAAAATAGAAGTCAGTAACAAAAATCTTTGAAAACTGTATAAACACATTAAAATTAAACAACTTACACTAGAACAACCATTGGATCAGGGAAGAAATACAAATACAAATTAGAAGACTTCTTGAATCAAATGGAAATGGCAACACAACGTACCTAAGATGTGGGATGCAGCAAAATCAATAGTAAGAAAGAAGTTCATAGCAATCAATGTCCACATCAGAAAAGCAGAAAGATCTTAGATAAATAATCCATCACTGCATCTCAGGGAGTCAAAAATAAACAAAGAAACACAGACAAACCAAACCCCAATGAGTAGAAGATAAGAAATAATAAATATCAGAAAAGAAATAATAATAATTCACTTATTAACTTGGGAGACAGTCATTTCTGAGATCTTAATGGTACCATCCCCAGAGTCTGGATTGCGTTGTTCCTATGGGTGTGTATTTAAGGAAGATAACTCTACCTAAGATGGGGAAGAAAGGTTATCATGTTTCCCCTGAGATTAGAGAAGGAAAGAGATCAGGGAGGAGCAGGGAGAGGGGAAGAGAAGGAAACATGTCCATTTTAAAAATCAGTTGCAGTGGCAGAGCAGCAAGGGCTATATTCACAGCACAAAGTGAACCATGGTTTCATTTCTCCACAAATACATTCCATTTCTATGGAAAATAGGCAAAACTATCTCCAAGCTGTTTCCTGCTGAATGGGGGTGAAGTAACCCAAAGTCCTTGTTCTCTATCAGGTGGGATGTGGACAGTTAAGGGTGTTCAGCATCAGAGCAGTCCAGAGGTCCACAGTGGCAGATGGCAGGTGACTGCACAAGGCACACAGAGGGCAGGGATCGTGCTAAGACAGCAATAAAGAAGAGAGAAAAGCATTGCATTTTATAAATAAAGCAATTAATATTTTAGCCAGTCCCTGAAAACCAAGAAGACAGTAACTTATAATCATATCAGTGGAAAGCAGGTAGGAGTTTAGGAAGTTTATCAAGGTAGGAGGTTAGGAAGATTTATAGGTCTATGAGATAAGGCTCAAATCCTTTGTGGTCATTATAATTAGGCATTCCTACACAAGAACCCTTTCTTTAAAGCCTCCAGCTTTACT
This sequence comes from Glaucomys volans, assembly GCA_020662805.1. Lineage (NCBI taxonomy): Eukaryota > Metazoa > Chordata > Mammalia > Rodentia > Sciuridae > Glaucomys > Glaucomys volans. The sequence goes on along the minus strand of JAJEJO010050159.1, from coordinate 717,833 downwards.
TAATTTGGTAGGGCTGACACAAATGTACATCTTAAGTTACATTTTAAAAAACATTGCTTTTCCTTTTAAATGTCCATGTAGGACTGTTCTTAGGCTATACTTTACTTCCAGGTGCTTAAGACGAAGTTGGTCAAAATGACCTTCTTCCTATCTACTCTTAGTGGTCAGCTGAGACTCCTTAGAAATCACTAGTGGGTATGTGTGCAAAGCCTCTTGGCTCCTTTAGCTTCCTCTACCAGTGGTGCCATCTGCCGGGATGGGACAGAGACTTGCTGACCGTATGTGGCTTCTCCTGGAAGCATCAGGGACATTTCTGTCTCCAATGATCCTCCTCTTTTAAGACTGCGCTCTGGTTGGCTTCCTGTTGCCTAGGGTCCTCTCAATCTCCCTGACAGGCAGATTGGGTAACTCATCAGGGTTTCAGGGCCCAGAGAGAGGGGAGCTATTTTTCTATGGGTCCTGGCTGACATTAAGAGGACAAGGGCCAAAACATTGGCTGCTTTTTCTTTGTCCCTTTTACTTCCTTGACTTTGGTCTCCAAATTTTGCTTTTAAACACCTGGCAGACCAGTTTCACTGGTCTTAATGTGACAGTAACAGGTTATAACTTAAATATCTATAATTTTACTGTTTCCTCCTTTATTTAATTGAGTCAGTATTAGCATTGTAAGTCAACATTACATCCTATCTGTCCAATATATGATGGCTTATTATCTCAAATTAACTCAGGTTGTTTTATTAGAAGCAATACCTCTCCAAAACACTAACAGGAACAGTTGCAAAGTTCACAAGGAAAATGCAAAATGAAATTAACAGAGCAAAAACATATTTAGTTTGTGTAAGAGCTGTGAACTAAGTAAAATGACCTGTATGATTTTAAACCTTTACGTAGTTATGCATTATATCCCACTTTACTCCATGTTGGAATGGCTCCAAATTAGGCTAGACTTGAGCTAATTCAGAGTTGTGTTCAGAACATTAAATTTTGCTGTAAAAAATACTGTGATCTCCACCAGTCAGAGCAACACTTGTGCATCACAAGGTGAAGATAATTCTGAGAATAACTTAGAGGAGGGAAGATGTATTTTGGACCATGGTTTAAGGTGTTATCGTGACCATGGTTGGCTGACTCCATTGCTTTGGGCCTGAGGTGAGGCAGAAAGTCATGGAGGAAGGGTGTGGCAAAGGAAAGTTGTTGAGCCTACATCAGCCAGGAAGGAGAGAGAGAGAGAAGAGAGGGAGAGAGAGGGAGAATGTCCCTGGGTTCATTTGTAAGTGCACGCACGCACATGCATGTGCAACCACCATGCAAAAATAAATAAAATATAAAAAGAAAGATGACTTTTTTTCATCAAATGATGAATGAGTAAAGGAAGGTTTTGGAGATACAAATATATATGCACAACGAACACTATTCAGTCACAGAAAGGAAAAACAACTTATCATTTAAGGAACATGGATGAAATAGGAGGTCATTATGGTAACTAAAGTATGCCATGCACAGAAAGTCACAAATGATGTCACTCATATGTGGAAAATAAACATGTGAGAGGGCAGAGAGGGCTTGAGAGGGTCTGATCATTGGCTAAGTTATACTTAAACAAAAATAATAATTTCTGTGTACAACTGCATAAAAGGGTTAAGTATAGCTCATGATAATACACTGCATATTTCAAAAACTAGATTAAAGAGTTTGGATATTTTAACCATATAGAAATTATAATTATTTTACAGCTTCCCTGGCAGAGAGTGACCACCTGCCACCGACTGAGCCCCAGCGAGGAACTCAGGCCTGCCTGGGCTCTCAAGCCCAGTGTCTCCATCACTGAGCAGTTTTGTGCCCCCATCCCAACTTGGTCTAGTGCCCAGGTCCACACCCTGGCCTGGGGTCTAGCATCTTGCTGTATCTGACTGTCTATCAACACCAGGCTGCCTCTGCCCAGAAGCATTGATCATTCCCAACCTGGAGGTAGTGGGACAGCACCTTTCTTGGGTCACTGCTTGATCAAGCACCTCTCAAAAATCAGGTGAGTTACTGGAAATCTGCAGGGATACTTTAAGTCATTACAGGGAAATTGCAATCCCTCTGATTTGCACTACTACAGGGGAAGATACATGAGCACCATGAGAAAACACGGGAAGAAAGTGTCCCGATTAAACCTAGATGATATACCAAGAGAACCCAAAGACAGCATGGTAGAAGGAATGACAGAAAGGGAGTTCAGAATGTTCATAAAATGATCCGAGGAGAGAATGATGTGACGAGAGAGCAGATTCAGGCTATGAATAATCAGCTAATAGAGCAATTGCAGGAAGCAAAAAATCATTTCAATAAAGAGATAGAAGTTCTAAGAAAAAAAAAAAAAAAAGAAATCCTTGAAGGAAACAAGGAAATGAAGGAAACAATAAACCAAGTTAAAAACTCAATAGAAAGCATAATTAACAGAATAGATCACTTGGAAGACAGAACCTCAGACAATGAAGACAAAATATTTAATCTTGAAAACAAAGTCGAACAAACAGAGAAGATGGTTAGGAATCATGAATGAAACCTCCAAGAAATATGGGATATCATGAAAAGACCAAATTTAAGAGTTATTGGGATTGAGGAAGGCGCAGAGATACCAACCAAGGGTATGAATAATCTGTTCAATGAAATATTAGAAAATTTCCCAAATATGATGAATGAGATGGAAAATCAATTACAAGAGGCTTACAGGACACCAAACGCACAGAATTACAACAGATCCACAACAAGGCACATTATAATAAAAATACCTAACATACAAAACAAAGATAGAATTTTAAAGGCTGCGAGAGAAAAGCAGCAGATTACCTACAGGGGGAAACCAATACGGATATTAGCAGATTTCTCAGCCCAGACCCTAAAAGCAAGAAGGGCCTGGAACAACATATTTCAAGCTCTGAAAGGAAACGGATGCCAACAAAGAATCTTATACCCAGCAAAACTTACCTTCAGATTTGATGACAAAATAAAATCCTTCCATGATAAACAAAAGCTTAAAGAATTCACATAGAGAAAGCCTACCCTACAGAATATTCTCAACAAAATATTTGCAGAGGAAGAAACGAAAAACAACAATCTCAGTCAACATTGGGAGGAACTACCCTAAAGAAAGAGTCAATCAAAGGAGAAATAAAGTTAAGCTAAAAAACCCAAAAAAGCTAAAATGGCAGGATATACAAGTCATATCTCAATAATAACCCTGAATGTAAATGGCCTAAACTCATCAATCAAAAGACACAAACTGGCAGATTGGATTAAAAAGAAAGACCCAACAATATGCTGCCTTCAAGACACTCATCTCATAGAAAAACATGCCCACAGACTAAAGGTGAAAGGTTGGGAAAAAAAATACCATGCACATGGACTGAGTAAAAAAGCAGGAGTTTCCATCCTCATTTCAGATAAAGCAGAGTTCAAGCCAAAGTTAGTCAGAAGGGATAAAGAAGGCCATTTCATACTGCTTAAAGGTAGCATAAATCAGCAAGACATAACAATCATAACTATTTATGCACCAAACAATGGTGCATCAATGTACGTCAATCAGATCCTTCTCAATTTCAGGAATCAAATAGATCAAAACACAATAATACTGGGGGATTTTAACACTCCTCTCTCACCATTGGACAGATCTTCCAAGCAAAAATTGAATAAAGAAACTATAGGACTCAATGACACAATCGCTAATTTGGACTTAACAGACATACATAGAATATTCCATCCATCAAAAAGCAAATACACTTTCTTCACAGCAGCTCATGGTTCCTTCTCTAAAATAGACCATATGTTATGCCAAAAAGCTACTCTTAGCAAATACAAAAACATAGAGATACTACCTTGTATTCTACCAGATCATAATGAATGAAATTAGATATCAATGATAAAGTTAAAAGCAGAAACTACTCCAAGACCTGGAGATTAAATAATATGCTATTGAATGATACATGGATAACAGAAGACATTAGGGGAGAAATTAAAAGATTCTTAGAGGTAAACGAGAACAAAGATACAACATATCAAAATATCTGGGACACTATGAAAGCAGTACTAAGGAAAATTCATTCCATTGAGTGCATTCAAGAAAAAAATAAAAAGTCAACAACTCAACGACCTAACCTTACATCTCAAAGCCCTAGAAAAAGAGGAACAGTTCATCACCAAAAGTAGTAGAAGACAGGAAATAATCAAATTCAGAGCTGAAATCAATGAAATTGAAACAAAAGAAACAATTCCAAAAATTGACAAAACAAAAAGTTGGTTCTTTGAAAAAATAAACAAAATTGATAAACCCTTAGCCATGCTAACGAATAGGAGAGAGAACTCCAAATTACCAAAATTCGTGATGGAAATGGAAATATTACAACGGACACAACTGAAATGCAAAACATAAAAAGAAGTTACTTTGAAAATTTATACTCCAACAAAATACAAAACCTGGAAGATATCAATAGGTTCCTAGAGGCATATGAGCCACCCAAACCGAATCTAGAGGACATACACAACTTAAATAGATCAATTTCAAGCAAGGAAATAGAAGAAGTCATCAAAAGCCTACCAACAAAGAAAAGTCCAGGACCAGATGGATTCACAGTCAAGTTCTACAAGACCTTCAAAGCAGAGCTCATTCCAATACTCCTCAAAGCATTTCATGAAATAGAGAAGGAGGGAACCCTTCCAAACTCATTCTATGAAGCTAATATCATTCTATGGTAGCAAATACAAAAACATAGAGATACTACCTTGTATTCTACCAGATCATAATGAATGAAATTAGATATCAATGATAAAGTTAAAAGCAGAAACTACTCCAAGACCTGGAGATTGAGACCTAATGATTGAGACCTAATGATTGAGAAGCTGATACCAAACCAGAGAAGGACACATCAAGGAAAGAAAATTTCAGACCATTATCCCTAATGAACATAGATGCAAAAACTCTTAACAAAATTTTAGCAAATCCCATACAAAAGTATATTAAAAAGATAGTGCACCATGATCAAGTGGGTTTCATCCCGGGGATGCAAGGTTGGTTCAACATCTGGAAATCAATAAATGTAATTCACCACATCAACAGACTTAAAGTCAAGAACCACATAATTATTTCAATAGATGCAGAGAAAGCATTTGATAAAATACAGCACCCATTCATGCTCAAAACACTAGAAAAAATAGGGATAGTGGGGACATTCCTTAACATTGTAAAGGCTATCTATGCTAAGCCCACAGCTAACATCATTCTAAATGGAGAAAAATTGAAAGCATTTCCCCTGAGAACTGGAACAAGGGCGGGATGCCCTTTTTCACCACTACTATTCAACATTGTTCTTGAAAGTCTAGCCAGAGCAATTAGACAGACCAAAGAAATTAGAGGAATACGAATAGGAAAAGAAGAGCTCAAACTCTCCCTATTTGCTGATGACATGATTCTCTATTTAGAAGACCCTAAGAATTCCACCAGAAAATTTCTGGAACTCATAAATGAATTCAGTAAAATAGCAGGATATAAAATTAATGCTCATAAATCTAATGCATTTTTATTCATAAGAGATGCATCCTCTGAGAGAGAAATTAGGAAAACTACCTCATTCACAATAACCTCAAAAAAATAAAATAAAATAAAATACTTGGGAATCAATCTAACAAGAGAAGTGAAAGACCTCTACAATGAGAACTACAGAACACTAAAGAAAGAAGTTAAAGAGAATCTGAGAAGATGGAAAGATCTCCCATGTTCTTGGATAGGCAGAATTAATATTGTCAAAATGGCCATACTTCCAAAAGTGCTATACAAATTCAATGCAATTCTAATTAAAATCCCAATGACAGAACTCATAGAAATAGAGCAAGCAATCATGAAATTCATTTGGAGGAATAAGAGACCCAGAAAAGCTAAAGCAATCCTTAGCAAGAATAGCGAAGCAGGGGGTTTCACAATACCAGAACTTCAACTATACTACAGAGCAATAGTAACAAAAACAGCATGATATTGGCACCAAAATAGACAGGTAGATCAATGGTACAGAATAGAGGACACAGAGACAAACCCACATAAATACAGGTATCTCATACTTCACAAAGGATCCAAAAACATACAGTGGAGAAAAGACAGCCTCTTCAACAACTGGTGCTGGGAAAACTGGAAATCCATATGCAGCAAAATGAAACTAAACCCATATCTCTCACCCTGTACAAAACTCAACTCAAAGTGGATCAAGGACCTAGAAATCAGACAAGAGACTCTGCACCTAATAGAAGAGAAAATAGGTCCAAATCTTGATCACGTTGGCCTAGGACCAGATTTCCTTATCATGACTCCCAAAGTGCAAGAAATAAAAGCAGGAATCAATGATTGGGATAGAGTCAAACTAAAAGCTTTTTCTCAGCAAAGGAAACAATCAGCAATGTGAAGAGAGAGCCTTCAGAGTGGGAGAAAATCTTTGCCACACACACTTCAGATAGAGCACTAATCTCCAGAATCTACCAAGTACTCAAAAATCTTTACACCAAGAACACCAATAACCCAGTCAATAAATGGGCCAAGGAAATGAACAGACACTTTACAGAGGAAGATCTACAACAATCAACAGATTTTTGAAAAAATGTTCAACATCCCTCATTATAAGAGAAATGCAAATCGAAACCACCTTAAGATTTCATCTTACCCCAATTAGAAAGTCTTTTATCAAGAATACAGGCAACAACAGGTGTTGGCGAGGATGTGGGGAAAAGGGTACACTCATACATTGCTGGTGGGAGTGCAAGTTGGTGCAGCCACTCTGGAAAGCAGTGTGGAGATTCCTTAGAAAACTTGGAATGGATCCACCATTTGACCCTGCTATCCCACTCCTTGCCTATACCCAAAGGACTTAAAATTAGATTGCTACAGTGATGCAGCCACATCAATGTTCATAGCTGCTCAATTCACAATAGCTAGATTATGGAATCAACCTAGATGCCCTTCAGTAGATGAATGGATAAAGAAACTGTGGTATATATACATAATGGAATATTACTCAGTCATAAAGAAGAATAAAATTATGGCATTTGTAGGTAAATGGATGATATTGGAGACTATTATACTAAGTGAGATTAGCCAATCTCAAAAATCCAAAGGCTGAATGGTCTCTCTGATAAGTGAATGATGATACATAATGTGGGTTGGAATGATGGCAAGAATGGAGAAAGGATCGACAGCATAGAGGGAAGGGAGGGGTGGGGTTGAGGTTGAGGGGTAAGAATAATAACAGTATGTGTGACAGGCATCATTGCCCTGTGTACATGTATGAATGCACAGATGGGGTGACTCTACTTTGTGTACAACCAGAAAAACAATTGTTGTACTCCATTTGTGTTCAATGAATCAAAAAATTATATAAAAAGAAAAAAAAAACTAAAAAAAAAAATTTATAACTATTTGAGGAGAGAAACTTGTTTATCCTGAATTCAAGGTTACAAAATATATACATGTATACTGACATCACATGGCACCCCATAAATATCTATAGTTTTTTAATGTTTTATGTGTCAAGTTAATAATACAAAGGCAATATCGCCCTGATATCAAAACCAAGGATACATCAAGGAAAGAAAACTTCATATCAATACCCTAGATGAACATAGATGCAAAAATTCTTAATAAAATATTGGCAGACTTCACAAAAGCACATTAAAAATATGATGTTCCATGATGAGGTGGGTTTTATCCCAGGGATGCAAAGGTGGTTCAACATTTGGAAATCAATAAATGTAATTCACCACATAGTTCATTCAAAGACAAGAATCACATGATTATATTAATTGATGCTGGAAAAAGATTTGACGGTACAGCACCAATTCAACAACATCCATTCATATTTAAAACACTAAAAAATCTAGAGATAGAAGGAACTTACCTTAACATTGTAAAGGCCATGTATAACAAATCCAAGGCCAAAATTATTGTTATGTAGAGAAAGTGAAAGCATTTCCTCAAAGAACAGGAATAAGATAAGGATGCTCACTTTCATGGCTACTGTTCAACATGATTCTTGAAACTCTAACCAGAGCAATTGGGCAAGAAAAGGAAATTAAAGGGATGCAAATAAGAAGATCTCAAGTTATCTATGTTTCCTGATGATATTATTCTATATTTAGGAAACCCAAAAAAAACTTCACCAGAAGATGTCTAGAGCTCATAAATTAATTCAACAAAGTAACATTGTGCAAAATCAACACCCATAAATCAATCAGGTTATTAAACTCCAATGATGAATCTGCTAAAAGAGAACTTAGGAAAACTATCCCATTCACAGTAGCCTCAAGAAAATAAAATAATTGAGAATCAATCTTAAAAAACAAGAGGTGAAGGATTTCTACCACAAAAAAATATAGAACATTAAAGAAAGAATTTGAAGAAGACTTTAGAAGATCAAAAGAACGTCTGTTCTTGGACAAGCAGAATTAAGACTTTCAAAATAGCCATACTACTGAAAGCTCTATTCAGATTCAATACAATTCTCAACAAAATTCCAATGATGTTCTTTGTAGAAAGAAAAACAGTCATGAAATTCATTTGTAAAAATAATAAACTCAGAATAGCCGAAGTAATCCTTAGTGAGAAAAACAAACCAGGGAGCATCATAATACCTGACTTGAAATTATACTTCAGAGCTATAATAACCAAATCAGCATGACACTGGCACCAAAACAGGCATGAAGACCAATAGAAGGAACACAGAGAAAAACCCACAAAAATAAAGGTATGTGTAACTAGACCAGGTGCCGAAAACATATGCTGGAGAAAAGATGACTTTTTTTTTAACAAATAGTGCTGGGAAAACTGGATGTCCATATGTAGTGGAATGAAATTAAACCCATCCCTCTCACACTGCACAAAACTCAAATCAAAGTGGATCAAAGACCTAAGACTCAAACCAGAAATCATGCCAGCAGAAAATGTAAGCCTGCCAACATGTCAACTCAGGAACTGACTTTCTTAACAAGGTTCCTAAAGTGCAAGAAGTAAAATTAAAAACCAACCAAATGGTAATGTAATTAAATTAAAAAGCTACTTCACAGCAAAGGAAACAATCAGGAGTGTGAAGAGAGAGGCTACAGAATGGGAGAAAATCTTTGCCTCTTGCTCCTTAGATAGGACATTAATATCTAGGATATAAAAAGAACTCCAGAAACTTAACACCAAAAAAAAAAAACCTCAAAATAATCCAATCAATAAATGGGCAAAGGAACTAAACAGACACTTCTCCAAAGATGAAATACAAATGGTCAAAAATATGTGAAAAAATGTTCAACATCTCTGGCAACTAGGGAAATGCAAATTAAAACTACACTACAATTTCTTTTCATTCCAGTCAGAATGGCAATTATCAAGAATACAAGTAACAATCAATGTTGGCGAGTATTATGTGGGGAAAAGTCACATCATACATCGTTAGTGGAACTAGAGATTGGTGCAACCACTCTAGAAAGCAGTATGAGATTCCTCAAAAGTCTAGGAACGGAACACCATATGACCCAACTATCCCACTCCTTCTTTTAATATATTCAAAGGATTTTAAATCAGCATACTACAGTGATACAGCCACATAAAGTTTGATAGCAGCACAATTCACAATAGCCGAGTGATGGAGCCAACCTAGTGTAATTCAACAGATGAATGGATAAAGAAAATGTGGTATGTATACATAATAGAACATTATTCATCCATAAAGGAGAATGACTTTATGCATTTTCCAGTAAATTGATGAAAATCTAGACTATCATGCTGTGAAATGAGCCAATCCCCTAAAGTGAAAGGTCAAGTTTTCTCTGATATATTAGAGCTAATCCAAAATAAGGGTCAGAAGACAAAAAAAAAAAAAAAAAAAAAATAGAAGAAAGATCAGAGGAGTAGACAAAGGGGAATAAAGGGAAGGAAAGAGGGATGAAATAGGGAAAGCCAGTGGAATCAATATGACCTAATGCTCTCATGTACTTGCATGAATGTATCACAGTGAATCTCACCATCATGTACACCCATGAGATAGATATTCATTTTATATATACATAATTCATTTTATATATATAATTCACATTATATATATATATATATCTCATGCACATCCATGAGATAGAGATTCATTTCACACACACACACACACACACACACACACAAACAGCAAAAAGATCAGTAGAGTGAAGGGAATAGGGTGGGGGAGGGGAGGAGAAGGAGAACTGCTGGAGACTAAATTAGAACAACATATATTCCATGCTTTTATAATCTTTCAAAATAAATTCTAGTGTCATGTTTAACTAAAAAGAACACATACATCTATATCTCTATATCTATCTATATCTTTATTTAATTCAAATTTTAGAAAGGAGGTAAAAAAAATTGTTTTAACTCATTTTTAAAAATTTTTAGATTTGTTTTAATTAGTTATACATGACAGTAGAATGCACTTTGATATATCATATATAATGGAGTAAATTTCTCATTCTCCTGGTTATACCTGATGTAGAATATCACCGGTCATATAATTATATATGTACATGGGGTAATAATGTCTGATTCATTCTATTATCCTTCCTATCCCCATAACTCCTCCTGCCCCTCCCTTCACTCCCCTTACCTAAGGTCACTCTATTCTTCCCTAGCACCCCACATTGTGAACTAACATCCACATATCAGAGAAAACATTCAGCTTTTTTGTTTTTGTGATTGGTTTATTTCACTTAGCCTGGTATCTTCAGTTCCATACACTAACCAGCAAATATCATAATTTCATTCCTCTTTAAGGCTTAACTCATTTGTCTGTGCCAAATTTTCATTAAAAATTAACCAAATTTTTCCCTCCATAAAAATTATCAGAATATCCTATGAGTTGTTTTGTTGTTTTCAAACTTTATTATCAATGCTTTTGGAATATCTTCTCATTGCTTCTTTTACTTGTCTTCTAGTCCTCTCAGTTGAGCCTCAAATCACATTATTGTAGTTCATCAATTTAATCTAATCTATTTTTATTAAAAGTCATGAAGATTTACCTCCTTAGGGCATTCTAGGTTGTTTATTGGAGGGGTATAATTTTCAGAAAATGACAAAAGGCAAAAATCTATAAATCAGGAAAGTTTACAAGAACAATATGAATGCATCCCCATCTGAAATCAGAGAAAAGCAAAATTAAGAAAGTAATCAACTTAAAAGATATTATTTAAAACAATTAACAAGGGGACAGATAGGAAATTTCCCAACAGCAACCAAAGCAAGGATACAGCAGAATATTGTAGTAAACAAAATCTTTATCACCTCATGAAATTACTCTTGTGTAGGAGGTGTTTAGAAACACAGGTAAATAATGAGATTTGACACTGAGAGCATCAATGCAGGGAACTTTAAAGAATTTATTTCAGGATAAATTATAATATTTCAGAAGAAAATGTCAACATGTCATGAATGAAATAAGTAATACTGGTGGGAAGTAGACAAATAACTAATGATAAATTAATTGCTTGAGATATTTGTAATAATTTTTATATCATTTAAACACTTATGTGGAGCAAAGTGATTATTTCAAGAAGTAATATAATCTTACAATATGCATAATCCTCCAAATCAGGTGAAAGATGTAAATTTGGAAGTTCTTCTCTACTATTTCTCTCTCTGTTATTTTGAGATTTGTACTTGTGGCATGAGAAGACTTCTGGATCAGGGGAGCTCTTATGGACTGATCAGGACTTTTACTCCTTATGAGTTTAAGTATTTGCTTCATGACTTTTCTAAATCCACAAAAGCAATTTCTAAGTAGCTGGATTTATCTCACCTTGAATATTTTTCTATTACAGATAACCAATTCTATGAACAAAATATAAAGTGTGGTATTACTGGTACAATCCTGAAGACTTGAAATCAAAAGCTTTAGGCTTAGAGATCAGGCTTACAAAAATACATACCCACATACATATAAAAGCCTTTTTAAAAATTCAAACTGACAAAGAAAAACAAACTGTGCCTTCAGTAGTAAATATTGCCTTTTATCGAGTTATTTCAGATTAAAAGTGGTGACATATTTTTAAAATTTTTTCTTGGATTTATATTCATTTATTAAGTATGATGGCAAGAACAGGAATCTAATAAGGAGTGTGCCTATTGCTATTTGGCAGGCTGCTTAGCTTTGTTTGCAATGGAATATTTTGATAAAAAGTACTGATAAGTTCCATAAAAGCAACTTTTGGTGATTTTTAAGAAAAATATATCAATGCTGTAAGAAGTGATGTGGGAAAACTTATTATGATGTATTTGAATGTGATTATTGCAATACTCTACACACTGTAGGGGAGGAAGGGGGACTTTTAATCTTTCTCATTGGTCTTCTCCTGACTTTAATTTTTATTGGTGCATTATATTCAGACATAATATTGGGATTCATTTTGACATAATCACATATGCATGGAACATCATTTGCTCCATTTCAGTCCTCAGTACAACCTCATTCCATGCTATCCTTCCTGCCCCCAGTCTCCTTCCTCTACAGTACTGCTCTTCCTTCTATTTACTGATATTTTTTAAAAAATTGATGTTTTATAGATATTCAAAAAGGTGGAATCACTGTGGCATATTCATATATGTACACCAATAAAAATTAAAGTAACGAAAACAGGTGATCAGTGGAGTGGAGGAGGGTGTTTACAGGGATGGCAAAAGGCAGGAACTTAACTGATCACCTGTCCATTTTCATTACATCTGTACCCCCATTTTTCCATTTATTTTGGTTTAATTTCTGCATATCAGAGAAAATATCCCAACCTTGACTTTCTGAGTCTGGCTTATTGCACTTAGGATGATACACTGTAGTTCCATCCATAAACCCCATAATGCCAAAATTTTATTCTTAATGGCAGAGTCAAATTCCATTTTGTATGTATATATATTTATATATGTAAATTTACACATATAAATATACAAAATATATATTTCCTTTATTTGTTGATTAGCACTTGGGCTGATTCCATGACTTGGCTTTTGTGAATTGTGCTACTATAATAATTAATATGCCTCTGTTACTATAGTATACCAATTACAGGTCTTTTGGACAAAGATCTAAGAGTGGAATAGCTGGCTCATTTGGTGGTATTTTGAGAAATCTCCATATTGCCTTCAAAAGTGGTTGTACTAATTTGAAGTTCCACCAATAATGGATCAGTTTACCTTTTCTCCCACATCCTCTCCAGCATTAATTGTTTTTTTATTCTTTTGGATTGACATTCTAACTGGGGTAAGTTGAAACCTTAATGTAGTTTTGATTTGCATTTCTATCATTGCCAAGGATGCTGAACATTTCTTTTTAATGTATTTCTTGGTTATTTATATTTCTTCTTTTGAGGAATTTGTGCTTAGTTCTTTTGCCCATTTACTGATGGGTCTTTTTTTCTTTTGGAGTTGTAGTCTGAGTTCTTCATATATTCTGGCTAATAATTCCCTGACAGATAAGCACCCCCCATTCTGTAGGCTCTCTTTTCATATCTACAATCATTTCCTTTACTCTGCAGAATTTTTTAAATTTGATGCTGTTCCACTTATTGATTCTTGGTTTAATTTCTTGAGCTTTAGGGATTTTGTTAAGGAAATCAGTGCAAATTCTAGTATGTTGGAGTGTTGACTCTATGTTTTCTTTGAGCAATTGCAAGATTTCTGATCTAATTCCTAATCTTTGATCCACTTTGATCTGGATCTGACTTTTGTGGAAAGTGAGAGACAGGGACTTAGATTTATTCTTTTACATATGGATATCTAGTTTTCCCAGTGCCATTTGTTTAGAAGAATACCTTTTCTTCAATATTTATTTTTGTCAAATATCAGATGACTATAAGTACATGGGTTTGCCTCTGTGTCTTCTATTCTATTGCTTTTCATGTATATTTTGATGCCAATACCATGCTGTTTTTGTTACTATAGCTTTGTGGTATAATTTGTGATCAGGTTATGATTCTTCCGGTGTCACTCTTCTTGTTTAGTATTGCATTGGCTATTCTGGGTCTTTTATTGTTTCAAATGAATTTTAGGATTATTTTTTCTAGTTCTGTGAAGAATTTCATTGGTATTTTGATGGGGACTGTATTGAATATGTGTAATGCCTTTGAGGATATGGCCTTTTTGACTATATCAAGTCTGCCTATCCAAGAAAATGAAAGGGATTTCAATGTTCTGAGGCCTTCATCAATTTTTTTCTGCAGTACTCTGTAGTTTTCATTGTAGAATTCTTGCACCTCCTTGGTTATATTTATTTCCACGTATTTATTTTTAAGTTATTGTTAATGAGATAATTTAACTGATTACTTTTTCTACAGATTTATTATTATAGTTTAGGAAAATTATTGATTTATAAATGTTTATTTTATATCCTCTCTGTTCATTACTTCCTGGAATTCTTAAGGAATTGTATATATTTCCAGTTAGAACATTCAAAAATATTTTACAGCTAATATTGTAACTCAGTGGCCTTCACTGGAATATATTTAGGGTCCAAACACATGACACTGCTTAATAATATATTGCTGGGTAGAATTTGATCTATCAGTGCTAGTAATATAAGTTATTTTGAATATATGTAGAATACATTGATATAAAAAAGCAAGTTCTTGTGTGTTTATATCTTTATTTATTCTTATTTGCAAAATTGTATGAAAAAAGGATATAGGAATTATTCTAATGTTAGTGCACTGAAAAATATATATGTAATAGTGTGCTAGATTACTTAGCAGAGCATTTACATGTTTCTCTTGAGCTTGTTGATTAAGCATGACTACTAAATATTATGTAATAAAAAGCATTGATCATGAAAAAAATAACAAGTGTCCAAAATTTTTAGTAGAAGATCAGACTTAATTTCTTGGATAATCACATTATTGAGCAAATAAAATATTTCCCTATTTCTTCAGCCAGTAATATTAACTTCCTTGGATGTCTCACAAAAGTCTACCATTCTAGTGGGACTGGATTTAGTCCGTTCATAAAATTGTCTTGTGAATTATACCATTCTGCTTTAAGATTCTTAAAGTCATATAACTAACAAATATGCAATGTAGAAACAGGAAAATCTAGGATTAAAAGAAAACAATCCCACCTCTAAATACAAAGAATAGATTTTCATGATTCATTTTCATTAATCCAATCCACATTGCTAACTGCTTTCTGCTTTTAGAGATTTGTGGGTGGTGTATTAGGTATAAAAATAAAGGATTTCTTGATTTAAATCATGTAATCAGGTATTTTAATTAATAGATAATTGTCTACTAATAGTTTTGAAGTCATCCTTCTTGGAAAGAATACATTATGACTAAAGAATTTCAATCAGTGTTTGAATTTTACTGTAGTAATGAAGACTTTTGTCACTAAATCACAAGGAAAATGAGAATATTTCACTAAGAGTCTAGAGTCACATGGGTTAAAATCCACTGTGCGGCATATTGTGAGTGGAGAAAGAAGACCAAAGGTTGTCTACACAACATAATGACTCTAATTGAGGATTGACACTCAGGTGTGCTTCTCTTTTGAGTCATGAGAGCCCTGGGGAAAAGTTGAAGCTGTGACTGAGAAGTTCTTCATGAATTTATATCTCTTCTCTCTGAATCTATAACAGTACCATAACACATACTAATGTGGAGCGAATACGTTCTGAATAAGTGAAGTAAAGAAAAATGCTTCATAAAATGAGAAAGATCAGGAAAATAAGTGTGAATAAAGTTGAATATTGCCCAGAACATCTACTAACACTATGATACAAGCTGGTAAACTTTTAAAAATATTCTCTAAGAATTATAATTCTTTGAAAGCAATCATTCATTTTGATAATTGATAGCATCAATTTTAGGTCACACGTACTTGGAACAAATTAAACTCAGTAGGAGCAAGAAATTTGGGAGTGCTATTAAATAGTATATTGACTGTAGATAACAGCTAAGTATTGCACATTTCTAAAAGCTAGAAGGAAGAATTTTGAAAATTTTTGCTATGAAGACATTGAAGCTTAGCCCTTTTCCTGAGACTGTGAAACATGGTGTCAGGTGGGCTGAAGCACAAGAGGCAAGCAGAGCCTGTAGCCTGTGGAGACACTTGCTCCACACAGTGTGGTAGCTCAGAATCCCTGAGCACTCAGGATCCAGTGACCTCAACCTCCCTTCCCCATCAGTGGTGAGGAAATGGAAGCTGGGCAAACCTAAGGGGAAGTTTATACCCAAGGGTTAACCAATAGCATTAGTACTGTTCAAAACTCTGATTGGCATCCAGTTGGACCAATAGCATTATTACTTTTCCAAACCATGAATAGCAATGTTTGAACCCATAACATTGACCCAAGTGCTATATAAATCCATAGACTAGCGCAAACTCAGGCAGCAACCCTGCCTGGTTCCCCTCTAGCCCCTGCAAGATTTCTGTTTCTATTCTTCACTTTTAAATAAATCCTACTTTTTCACTCTTGCCTTCCATGTCCCATGAGATACATTTTTCAGATTTGCAAGAAAAGAACCTAGAAAGAAGTTGGCAATGAGTTGCTGGGATCTGTTTCAACACTGGAGGGCATAGCCAGCTCTCTTCAATAGAGAGAGCTATAACACACCACTCAGTGGTAGTGGAAGAGAATCAGGCTTTGCTGGCTGTAACCCTGGGAGCTGACACCTGCAGGCATCCCCTGCTGGGATTAGCTGCTCATACTAAAACAAGATTTCTTGGCTGCAGAGGATACAGCTTGCACAGTCCCCACTCACCAATAGAAGTGGAAAATCAAGTTAAATCTCAAACTCCAGTTTCAATATAATAAATGTTAAAAGAGATAAATAATTTAATATACATGTATCTAACATTAGAGACTACCTCCCATTAATATGGCCAACTCTTGTGATTTTGTCAATCAGTTAACAATTTAAAAAATAAGAATATATTTATTTAAGAATACTGATGTTCGCTCTTTCACTAATATATTTGAAAATTTAAAAAATATCTTAAAGTATAATTTTTCTGTTGTAAATGACCATGTAATAAGAGTTTTGTTTCACATCAATATATTTAATAGGGCTACTTAATCTGGTTTTTTATATTAAAATGAAAACCATGATTTTTATTTCTGGCAGATGGCAAATCACTTCATGATCAAAATATTAATCAAGTAACAGTTTTAAAAATCAGTTAAACGAAAACCTGTCCACATGGAGACATAGGTAAAATATTCATTTCGACTTTCTTCATAATAGCAAAAATTGATAAGCAACCCAAATATCTATGTACAAGCAACAAAATGTATCCAACTACTAAATAAATAAACAACTACTAAACATCCAAAAATTGTAAACAGACACAGCAACAAAAATGAATCCCAGAGGCATCATGCTAAGTGAAAGAAGACATTCATGATGACATCATACTGTATTACTACATTTTTTAGATCTTAAAATTGGCATGGAGAAGCAGAGCAGGATAGAGAGGTGAAATAAGGCTACAGACACCACTGTGTAGCTTCAGACTAAATTCTATCACAGGTAGAGAAGAGAGAGCATGTTCAAGAAATAGGTTATATGACTTCCAAGCTTCCTTTGCTCCAGTGAATCTACTCAATTACACAATTCAGTGGTTCTCAAACTGTCATCCAGGGAACCCCATGGAACCTTATGAGCACGTCCAAGAATTCAAAACTAATTTTATAATGATTCAAACGCTTGGTATTACCATTGTCCATTTTACTCTCATTATCCTACAATGTACAATGAAAAATTTCCTAGAGACTATACATGACGATGGCATCACCCTGATGATTAATAAAATCTGTGTTTGGATATTTGGGGTGGGGGGGTTAACTTTTTTGTTGTTGTTACTAATATGGGAATCATCAGAAAAGAAAATTCCCTTAAATAAAAGTATGGAAATGAATGGTAGGACCAAAAAGTTCAAAAATTGCTAGCATAGCTAAATGAATAATGGACCACCTGCCAAGACTGAGTCTACAGGGTCCTCTTTGCAGCAGCATGAAGTATTGCATTTGGTTCTAGGTTCAAACTGTGAGAATTACTTTATAAACAAGCAAAATATTTGCCTGGGGAGCTCATGGAGTTGAAAAGTACAGTAGAGCCAAGTGTCTCTTCAGAACTCTGTAAGGGACACAGATGAAAAAGAAAACCCCAAACTGTCCAGTCCCTCATTCAACAAGATAAGATTATTCTGAAGCCCTTCAGCTTATATCTCATTGTTATTTTAGCCAGCTCATGGTAGAACATACCTGCTCAAAGAGAGCCTCTGGGATTCTCTCTAATGTAGAGGAATAAAAATACTCAGAGAAATACAAGGGAAATACACATTTCTTGTATTGTTGTCTTTAAACATAACAACTTAGTAAAACATAATTTAATAATTGAAGATAATATTAAAGAAAGTATTTATTATAAATGATGACAAAAATTGGTCCCATCCAAAACTAGATCTATAGATCTAAGGACTTACAAACTACAATGGAAATCAGTATTATAGCAAGAATCAATAGCACCTTGAATTCAGAAAAAAATTAATAAACCCTAAAAGAGGAGAAATTGACCAGGCATAATGGCAGGTGCCTATAATCCCAGAAGTGTGGGAGGCTGAGGCAGGAGGATTCCAACTTTAAAGCCAGCCTCAGCAACTTAGTGAGGACTTGAGCAACTCAGCAAGATCTTGTCACTAAATAAATAAATAAATAAATAAATAAATAAATAAATAAATAAGTAAATAAGTAAATAAATAATAAAAGGGCTAGGGGATGTGGCTCACTGGTTTAGTGGCTCTAGATTCAATCCCTGGTAAGCATAAAGAAATAAATAAATAGGAATGAGAAGTCATGCTAAATTAAAATAGAATTCTTACAAGTAAAACTTCAATAGAATGTCATGAGGAGAGAATGCATGTGTAAGTGACGTGCAATTTAAAACTATGAGAAATCTAGAAGTTTCAGCAATAACTAAAGAAGATACAAAATATAATGGAGGGGTTTAAAGGGACAAGGCACAAAGCTGCAATTCTGACAACTCCATAAAAGGAATACCAGCAGGAGAAAGGAGAGAGAATTCAGAGCAAGAAACATTACATGGAAGCATTCCTGACTTGGAGAAGTCTTCACATTTAGAAAGATCTATGTCTAAAATCTTAACTTTCAATCATTTATTTTCCAGGACAAAATATGTGAAGCAAGCAAATCTGAGTTCATGATTCAGGGGAGGCTGTGATGTGCTAAAATGGCTCTACATTCTCAATAACTTTGGAAACCAAGGCTACTACCTCACCCTGAGTGAACATCCTCGGTAGGACTGGCTGGGCTTCTGCTCTGCTTTTCACTCTAGGATGCAGGCTTGTCTCTGGGCTCCTGCATTTACTCAGGTGAGAAGGAGCATCCATGGGAAGCTATCCTCAGGCTCAACTCCAGAAGCTAAAAGTGCACATCTGACCCATGTCCTACTTGTCGAAGCACAGCCAACTTCAGGGGCAGTGAATCACAATCCTGCGTCCAGAAGACACAATCACAAGTATCTGCTGAATAGCATTTGCTATCATCATAGCATGTGAGAATCAGTACTTTTTATTTTATTATCACACAATATTTGACAAAAAGAGTTAAACTTATTTCTTCAAAGAAATAGCATTAACAACACACAGGTTTGGAAGAGGATTCTCCACAGTACTTGGTCTCCTAACAAAACTAGACCCATGGATCCAAGGACAAAAACAAACTACTGAGCAAATGAATAGCACAGCAAGAATAATAGCATCTTACATTCAAAAAATTTAATGAACTCTAAAAGAGGAGAAATCGTCCAAGTGCCACGGATAACTCACTTTATCGCTGAGAACTTCCATTTCTTCTGGTAGAGAGTGAATCACTAAGATCTTCAATTTCCTTACTCAGAAAATGCTAGAGCATCCTAAAGAGATTTCTCCCTTCCTTTCTTGCTTGACATTCACCTCAATTTTATAGATAAGAAAGTAAGAAATTTGATGTACAGAAAAGTTAGGTGATGTGAAGAATATCACAGCACATGTTATGAATCACCTTGTAATCTATTACATTATTTATATGTCTAACATGTTTTATTTCATAGACACACACACACACACACACACACACACACAGAGTAAATTTTCCAAAATAAAATAGAAAAGAATAGAAGAATAGAAAAGTAAAATAAAATAGAAAAGAATAGCAAAATAGCAAAACAGAAATAAATAGAAAAGAATAGGAAAATAGCAATAATCATTGCAACCACAAAGACAGAATCTGTCTTAATAAGGCAAGGTTAGCTGTTTTCTTAAATTTCTATTTGCATATCACATGTTGGGTTCTTAAAAGTTAATGATGGTAGCAGGATAAAAAATGTGAAGTAGATGTAGAAGTGTTTTGAAAAATATGTCATCATCAAGACAGTGTCTAAAAATATGGCACAAAATATTTGTCAACAAAATGCACTTCAATCTCTCCAGGATTTTCTACTCTTGAAAGAACAGATATTCGTTTATGTCTCATGAGCTGCAAAACCCTGTCTGCATTCAAAACAACCAGGAATGAACTGACATCAACTTGTGGCAAAAGCAGTCACTTTGCAGTGAATTTATAATCTGCCGTTTCTATCTTCCTTGCATATTCTGTGAAGTATTATAAATAGTTCTACTAACACCATATGAGGAAAATGCTGATTTGCCTTGCGTTGTTTTAAATTATTAATTTTCTTAATTTATTTTCCCCACAAGATGAGAGACAACATGTTATAATGTGGGCACCATGGATTTCCACTGTCAATGACAAAAGAAATGCAAAAATGTTTGCATTCTTCTTTAAAAATACAAGACTTGTAATAGATCAGTTAAAAATTGAAATCATCTTCCCTATTCTGTTCTGCCCCTCCCAAATCATTCACTATTATCAATGAGTTTTACATATATCTTCATAGGCAATTATGTAAGTGTATATGCCTTTGTATAAAGTTTATATCTATATATGCATATTTGTAATGTGAGAGTAAATGTGTGTGTGCAATAGTTTCAGGATGTAAATGGAGTTATGTGTAACTTTTGTGCATATTGTATTATTTGTCAGATACAAAGATCTTTGATCTTTTTAAAGCTTGGTACTAAGCTAATACTCTGCCAGTTAATAGTCAGTATGCTCTAGTACAGTCATTTCTTAAAATAAGAACATAATTCCATACTTGTAGAGTAAGTAGCGTTTACTCCAAATCCTCCTACTTCCTCCATCCAGCTTGGTGCCTCCTTTGGAACCCATGACCCAGGAACTAAAAATTAATACCTGACCTGGCAGAAGCCTTCAAAGCTTGCTACAGTGTCAGCCTGTCAACAGCTCCTCTGAATGTCCAAGTCAGTTAAATATGGACCACATTGCCCGCATATAACAAAATTCAATTTTCATTTTGCTATAGTATTCCCTATCCCATTTCCTTATATTACTTTTTTTCAAAACAACTTTTACCTTTTTTTGTTTAATTAGTACATTGTGGATAGACATAAATGATCTATATAGACCTTTTACCTTTTAATAGACTATGAAAGGTCATTGCAATGACACTAACTTACTAAGGGTGCAGTTTTTTTCTGTGTTCTTCACTACTATGACCCAAGTGTCAGGATATGGTAAGTGCAGTGATATTTTGTTGAGTTAATATCCTATGTTCTTACCACCATTGAAAAATCTTTATAATTTTGATTCATAAGATAAATAAAAGTATTATATTTTGTCAATTAGCATCCCCCAGATTACAACTGATATTGAGCATCACATTTTCAAAAATAGATACATGTATATATACACATATGAATAACACAAACACATATGTGTATATGTACATATATATATGTCTGTATATACACATACATGTATGTATTTTCTTAATTGCCAAAGTACATTTTTTGGTAATATTTGGTTAACCAGCTTGTTTTCCCTCCAATTTATTTTCTGATGGATGCGTTTGTATCATCTTCCTTTTCTGATGGCTATTTTGCATCTGAAACATTTCAATAAATATTTACATTTATTCCATCCATTAAAGATTAGTTTAAAGAGTTAGTTTGATTTCATTTATAATTGTAGGGTAGACATTTAAAATTTTCTGATATTTAAATTCTTTTCTTTTTGTTTCTGTTCATTAATTTCTTTTTTCACTGCAGTAAGGGGTTTGCATGATTTTTTGTTTTGGAATTTTTTAATTTTTAGTAAAACTAGTTAAATGAGGCCTGGTCGGTGTGTTCTATGATATTATACCACTCCAGGCCCAGAGTGAGATTTGGCATCAAAACTCTTTCTCACCTTTCTTGTTCTCCATGGGTTGATATGGGGGCCCAGTTCCATACAATCACTCCAAACCACATAGTTGCACCATGGGTAACACGAACCTTCTCAGTGCAGGAGAAGATGGCTTTGGTGCTTGGCCTGGAAGTAGTGGCATGCATATCTTCCCCATACAGATAATTGGCCAGAACTGTCAAATGGGCATGCTTCTTTGCAAGGAGGCCAGGAATCATGAGCCAACAGATGGCCTGTTTGGTGGCTTGTTCCTTTCCTAATATTCCCTTCTAGTCCCTAATTATTCATTTGTTCCTTTCTTTCCTTGAATGCAACATAATCACTCCTGAAAGGAATCACTCACTCAGCTCAGTGTCAGTCTCTGGGTGATGTCATTGTCACTGGCCCATTCTGGAAATGTGTCCTTATAGATAAGACAAGCTTATGATCCGACTCCAAGTCATTCTCTCTCTCTCTCTCTCTCTCTCTCTCTCACACACACACCCACACACACACACACACACACACACACACTTTTTACAGTGTTAGAATTAAGATAACTTATTGTGATAAATTTCTCCTGCTAGAAAGACAAAGCAGTTAATAGTAACTTTTATGGAGTTGTAAGGGTAGATATTGTGAGTGCTCCTTTCCGGGAAATAAAGAATGCTTCGTATGTGGGCATCAGTTCTTCTCATAGTAAGAACACCTCTGATGCTGACTCTAAGGTCTTCATAGGCTATTGTGGACGGAGTGTTTGTGTCTCCCTCAAATTCACATGTTAAATCTGCAATTCTCAGCGGGGCTATATTTGGAGTTGGGGGCTTGTATTAGCCTGTTTTCAGTTGCTAATAATGAAATATCACAGACTAAGGATTACAGAAAGAGACTTGTTTTGGTTCATGGATCTATAGGTCCAACATACAGGGGTGGCATCTGGTGAAGGTCTTCACACCGACAGGAAGTGCCAGGCATCACTGGAGGGGGACATGAAGCACTGTGTGTGTCTTCTGGTCTTCCTCTTCTTATAAAGCTACCAGTTTTGATCACGTGGGTTCCCAACCTGTTATCTAATCCTAATCACCTCTGAAAGGTCTTACTTCTACACTCCAAAGTCAGATTAAGTTTTCACCTTATTGATACTTCACAATGGGGATTCAATCCAACATGGTTTCAGAGGGGACAAAGCATTTGAACCATAGCGACTTTGAATAAGTAACTAATGAGGCTATAAGGGTGAGCCCTGGTCTGTTAGGATTGTCTTCCTTAATGAGAAGAAATATCAGAAATGGAAGTCTCTCTTTCTTCTTGGGCATGCATACAGGAAAGGAAACATAGCAAAAGTTAGCCTCTGCCAGCCAAGAGGAGAGCTCTCTCCATTAAATGAGCTGGCTGGCACACTGATGTGGGACTTCTGGCTTCCTGAACTTTGACTAGGTAGATTCTGGTATTGAAGCTACTCTGTCTTCAGTGGTGTGTTCTGGCAACCAAACTGACCAACACGGAGGCTTCTCCTGTTGTTCAGGAATACGCACAACTTTCCCCAACTCCTTTCTACGCTCAGCAAGGAGGTCAAGCACTGTTCACTTTCTAGCATTTTTAAAGTCTAGGCTCATAATTTTCTTAGCTACACTGCAGCATCCATATTGATTTAAACCTCATCATGTCAATGGGTTAGTTATTTTTGAAACACACTTTCTAGATGGGCTACTTTTCTTTGTGTTTGCATTAAATATTTCTACTTAGCATTGGAAAAGCTGTCTTGAGTGTGATTTGTGTTGAGAAATTTTTATGCACTGCCAGGAATTACAAGCCGCCATACCATTATGTGGATATATTTTCCTGAATCATCTTAATCAGGTGAGAAGTTTTAGTATTAAGAAAAGAAGCCACATCTGGAACCTAATTTTTGCCTCTAGGCTGTTACAGAAATTTGTTGCTAATGTATCTTTTTAATTAATTCATCTTCTATAAAAAGATTAAAAAGCAGTCAACTACTTCAACAGTCGAAAACTCCAAATTTATCTGATTTCTTTACAATATTTATTTATTTATTCATTTTTGTCTTGGAACAGTCTAATTTCCAAACTCATCACTTTCCTGAAATACCTGGTCAAACCCAATGAATAACAACCACTACACAGCAGTATACTTTAATTCTTCCATATCTTCACCAGGAATTGAAGTTCATTACTCACATGATCTGTCTTTCAAGTTAGGTCTGATGAAAGTTTTACCAAAAGTTTTGCCATTCCATGACAGGGAATATTACCTTTCTGTTATTATTGAGACTGTGCATCATTTAGATTGGAGAAAAGGAGGACAGTAAAATACCATGTCCCTGCAGTGCCGCTCTCTTTTTCCAAGGACCTAGTGCAGTTAGGAGAAAATGAGAATGAGTCTGAGTTGCTTTGTTCCAATAAATATTACCTAGAAGGATTGTGGCTTTCTGTATGCCAGGGATCAGGGCAAGTCAGTGAGTGAATCTGTGGAAAGCTGCTTTCTTCCATGCACACCAAGTTCCTTGAAATGCTGGTCATGTGATGGGATGCAGCAAGCTAAGCTGATACTGCTTTTGAGCCCTAACCTATGAATCCCTCTTCCCTGTGGTAACTGGCACAGATCAGAGCACCCTGGAGAAGAAAATGCTCATCCAGCTGGCCACCCTAGGAAAGAGCATTGTGGAGAAATCAGGCACCATTCTTTTTTGGTGAAGCACCTGAGGCACCATGTGAAATGGGTGCACCCATCCAGTTCTTCTCCCTGGAATTTCTGGGAAAGCATTGTCCAGCCCATTGTCTCTGGAATTTCTGGTGAAACACCTGTTCAGTCCATTGTGACTGGATTTTGTAGTGAAGCGTATGTCCAGCATGTCTCCCCTGGATCTCCCCTGTAAACATTTTTCAGTAAACATATGTCTCACATCCCATCTGCCGCTATCTCCTTTGGTCTCTTAGCAACCTAACCCACTGCCCCAGGTCAACTGGGCTGTAGATATTACAGAAGGTGCTCCCCAAAGGTCCATATGTAGAGGATTGCTGTTTCTCAGAGTGGGCATGCCTTCAAAGGGCACTGTGGCCCCAGGCTCAAGATGTGAGCACTTGATCTGAAACATGCTTCTGCTGCTTTCTTCAGAGGTCCAAATCCATGAAGCCACCCAATCTTGGATTTGAACTTCTGGAAACATGAAAAGAAAATAAACCACTCTACCTTATATGTAACCTGTGTCGGGCATTTTGTCATAGGTATGAAATCTTCCTAATATCTTTTCCATTCTGGTTTTCTATCAGTTTCCTAACTGGCCACCACCTCATCCTCAGCATAATATCATCTATTCATACTTCTGTCAGGTCAAAATTACTTCCACTGACTGCACAGCTATGCCTCTTAGTCGAGATAGAGTGGGATTTGAGAGAACAGAATAGGATATATCATGCTCTAGGAATACACCCAAATTTTATTGGCTTAAAACAGCACGTGTATTTCTAGTTCTAAAGGTTTATAAAATATGAGTGAGCAGGGCTTTCTCTTCCATCCAGAAGTGGAAACTACTTCTCCAACCTTTTAATTTGGACTTGGCTTTGTGATCTGCTTTTACCAATGGGGACAGTGGGAAACATGATGATAGTCAAAATTTGAAAAGGCCAGCACAGTCAGATGTAGAGGTGCACACCTGTAATCCCAGCAGCTCCAGAGGATGAGGCAGGAGGATCACAAGTTCAAAGACAGCCTCACAACTTAGTGAGACTCTAAACAACTTAGCCAGACTCTGTATCAAAATAAAAAATAACGAGTGATGTTGAACATTTTTTCATAAATCTGTTGATTGCTTGTAGATCTTCCTCTGTAAAGTGTCTGTTCATTTCCTTGGCCCATTTATTGATTGGGTTATTGGTGTTCGTGGTGTAAAGATTTTTGAGTACTTGGTAGATTCTGGAGATTAGTGCTCTGTCCGAAGTGTGTGTGGCAAAGATTTTCTCCCACTCTGAAGGCTCTCTCTTCACATTGCTGATTGTTTCCTTTGCTGAGAAGAAGCTTTTTAGTTTCACTCTATCCCAATCATTGATTCGTGCTTTTATTTCTTGCGCTTTGGGAGTCATGTTAAGGAAATCTGGTCCTAGTCGTTATAAGAGAAATGCAAATCAAAACCACCTTAAGATTTCATCTTACCCCAATTAGAATGTCTTTCATCAAGAACACAGGCAACAACAGGTGTTGGCGAGGATGTGGGGAAAAGGGTACACTCATACATTGCTGGTGGGAGTGCAAGTTGGTGCAGCCACTCTGGAAAGCAGTGTGGAGATTCCTTAGAAAACTTGGAATGGATCCACCATTTGACCCTGCTATCCCACTCCTTGGCTTATACCCAAAGGACTTAAAATCAGATTGCCTCAGTGATGCAGCCACATCAATGTTCATAGCGGCTCAATTCACAATAGCTAGATTATGGAATCAACCTAGATGCCCTTCAGTAGATGAATGGATAAAGAAACTGTGGTATATATACACAATGGAATATTACTCAGCCATAAAGAAGAATAAAATTATGGTATTTGTAGGTAAATGGATGATGTTGGAAACTCTTATGCTAAGTGAGATCAGCCAATCCCAAAAATCCAAAAGCCGAATGGTCTCTCTGATATATGAATGATGATGCATAATGTGGGGGGGAAAGATGGCAAGAATGGAGGAAAGATAGCTAGCATAGAGGGAAGGGAGGGGTGGGGGTGGGTGGGGGATAAAATTAATAACAGAATGTGTGACAGATACCATTGCCCTTGTACATGCATGAATGCACAGATGGTGTGACTCTACCTTGTGTACAAACAGTGAAACAATAGCTGTACTCCATTTGTGTTCAATGAAAAAATAAGTAAAAAAAAAAATAAAAAAAAAAATAAAAAAACAAAAAAAAAAAAAAAAACAAAATAAAAAATAAAGGGGTTTGGGATGTGGCTCAGTGAAAGAGTGCCTCTAGGTTGAATCCCTGGTATGTATAAATGAATGAATGAATGAATGAATGAATGAATGAATGAATGAATGAATTAAAAAAAACTAACACAGTGGGGACTGCTCTTATTTGCTACAATTGAAAACATGAAGCTCTATATGAACAAGTCCCTGATATTCTACTAGACAATAAAAGGCCGTGTGGAAGGGAAGGAAGTCAACCAAAACCACAATTTAATAACTTCCGGACTTGTGAGGAGGGCCTCCTTACTTAGATCATCTAGCTAGGCTCCCAGCCATCTATAGACTGTACTGAGAAATCATTTTCCCTCCCTCAGACCTGGGGAAGGACCCAATTACTAGAAGAATCGTGAAGTAAATGAATTAATTCACTTTCTATGCCAATGGATTTATTAAGGTAAATAACTTGCAAAAGAAATTAAGTTTTAGGTTTTCGTGTTGTTGCACAATGTAAGTGACCAGAACTGTTACCTAGGTAACTCCTGGAAGTCGGGCGATGCTGTCCAAAATTCTAAAACATGTCATATTAGTAATGAGTCTCCAGTTTTAAGTTTAGAGAAGCAGAAAGTGAGCTGTTTATAGAGACTGGAAACAGGGCAAAGGAACTGCTATGTCAGGCAGGAAAAATGGAACCTGTATTATATACGGTGGCAAGAAAATGGTTAAAACTGATGCATGTGGTACATAGAATAAAGAAATGTGCCCAGAGAACTTGCAAATCTGGCTTAAATATATTGTTAGAATTTATAATAAATTCACAAATATTTTTATCTTTTAATCAACAAGAATATCAAATTTCTGAGGTTGTCTCCCTTTGCTTCTACCCTTCTCCCTAGGAGGCAGAACTGTGTGGAGTAGACTCTGTAGCCTTCAACTCCCTGACATGTATTAGGCTCAAAAACTCAGAAGTACTGGCCCAGAAAAGCAGGACAAGGGCAGTAAAGCCAGTTCCCCTCCACACAGGTGCACAGAGACCAAGCTCCACTACCAAAGGCATTGCTTCCTGTCCTACGACAGCGATGTTTGGCTCTGATTTCTCTCTCCCTGCTTCTGGCTTTTAGCCCCAGGATGGTAGCAGCTTCCCATAGTTACTGACCCCAGGAATGCTTCACATCCCTTGATGGATGCCTTTTGATGTTTTCTGTACTCCTTAATGGTACTCTGAATGACAGGTCATTTGAAAGATTATCATTAAGATGAATAATATTATCAAAGACAATTAGCATTTAAAGGTAATGGGTTCCTTTTATGGGTCTATAAGCACGCAAGATTTCTTTGTAAATACTTGGTATTATGGAGACAGATTTATGAATGACCAACACTATCTACTTTTCCTAAGGCTGAAAAGAAAGAGGAATTATTTTCTATCCACATTGCAATGCTTTTTTAGTGAACTGCTGATAGAAAGTGCAATTCTTTAATGCTTAATGCTTGAATTTTGCTAATTAGCACAAACAGAAAAAAGGCTGAACTGAAAAACCTCAAACAGATGATATGAAAAGTGAAGGTCAGAATAGAATTATTAATAGCTAGAACATAGGGCATGATCTGTTTTCCATTTGTGAACCACTGATACAAATTTCAACACTGAACTAAATGCACAGTTGAAGGAAACATTATTCTATAAAGATCAGTGGAGAAAGAAAGGGACTGAAATAAATAATTCAGATCAGTTCCCTCTGTAGGAGGGAGAGAATGGGCAAAGGAAGGGTTTCACAATTATGCAATGAATAAATATATGCTAAATAAAATAAATAAGAAATATAATAAAATAAATATAATAATAATAAACATAAGAAAAATGAATATAATCACATACAATGGATATATACTGGAAATAAATATTGTCTTCTATCATCTTCACAATCCTTATTGAATACATTGATGTGCTAGTTTGAATTTAACATAGAATAAGTCATTCTTCAAAGATATTTAGGTGAGATTCCACTGCTTATGTGAAGTTCGAATTACACAAAGCCATACTACTTCATTGGAAAGAAAGAATGAAACCACAAGATTCCAGTTAGGTGCTTTTAAAAGCATGTACGTAATGGAAAACAGCACAATGTCTAGGAAAAAATAGGAGCAGGCTGCCTGTGTATCTGATGATCTCAACAAATAATATTTAAGCCAACAGAAAATTTTGTAAACTGACATTTATAAGAATTTCAGTAATGAAATACTAAATTCCCCACTCAGCACAGAACTTACTTAACTAAAATGCATTACAACCGCTTTATCACTAATATAATTATGCATTTTTAATTTAAAATGGTTATTTTTTTATTCATAACATAATATACAATTTGGACTTTTTGCCAGTATCACTTAATAGATCTGTCTTGTTCTAAAAATACTAGTAAAGAAGAATTGCCAAAGAACTATGTTTCTGAAAAATAAGGAATATTATGGGAAATAATCTGATTATTTTTTTTTTGTTTTTTTACATTTTATTTTTCATGTTTTCACTGGTGTGTTACATGATTTTTATTTCTGCTGAACGTTATCACTACATTTGATCTAGACATCCAGAAGGCACATGTTGAAGATATACTTATACTTTTTAAATATGTTTATTATATGAATTGAACTTAATGAAGAATTTAAAATAAGTGGAATCTGGAGAATAATTTGAATTCATAAAATATTAATACATCTCCTTCTCAAAGTTGGTGTTCCCCAGGTCTTAGTACCTGATCATCTTCTGCCTTGAGACTCATTCACTTGGTGATCTCACTCAGACTTCTGAATTTATATATTTTTTATAGCTTGAATGATCCAAAGTTTTATTTTCTGCCACAGAATTTTTCTAATTTCAGACTTGAATATCCAATTGCCTACTTGAAAATCTCTGCTCAGGACTCAAGAAGGTATCAAAACTCACATTGGGCACAGCTGACCTCTTCCCAACTCCCAAACCCACTGCATGCATAATCTGTTTTATAACATTTAATATGAAACTTACTCTACCATTTGTTCCAATCAAAATTTTCAGAAGTGTCTTTTATTGTGCTTGTTTCAATTTCACATTCCATTAGGTCATCAGGAAAACCAACCAACTGTACTTACAGAATATAACCAAGATCTGACCACTTCCCTCTACCACCAGTACCATGATTCTGATCCAAGTCACCACCACCTGTGGCCTGGACCATTGCAACCTCGTCCTAAGTGGACTTGGTTTTCATCCTTGCCTGGCTCTTCTTATACATCAAATCATGTTTTACTGTTACAAACAATGCAGCCGTCCCTCATTTTGCTAAGAGTAAAAGCCAAAATGTTCCTTGTTTCTCATTCTGCTCAATCCACAAAGGCCTCCTGGCTGCTTCTTGATTAGGCTAGAAGCATTTCCATCCAAGGACGTTAGCATTGTCCGAAAAGCTTTCAATTTTTGCCTTCTTAGTTTCCTCGTCTTGTAAAGACTTCTCAAACGTCTCCATCACACTGAGGCAGGCACAGGCCAAACTGAAAAATGGTCGTTACCTCCTCCATCCACCATGATATCCCTGACAGTCAACACGGATGTGTGTGTCACTTTTTCAAAAGTGTTTATATACCTGCTGTCTTCAACCTATGAGGTCAAAATGTTTCTTGAGTAAATTAGTAAACATATAATGAAACTTTCATGACTAATGAATTCTAAAATCAGTAGGGATATTAACATCATAAAGCATGTAATTGGAAAACTCTTTAATTTTATTTGTTAAAATGCATTGATTCAAGCATTATAGTTAAACATATTAATGAGATTCATTCTCATACGATCACACATGCATGTAATAAAATTTGTTCCATTTCAGTCCTGAAGGCTTCTTCTTCTCTTCTCCTCCTCCCTCCCCCATCATCCTTCCTCTACTCTACTGATCTTCCATTTATTAATTTATTTAGTGCTTTATTGATAAACATCATATTGGAATACACTGTAGTATATTCATATGATTTTTTTCAAATTCATTCTGCATTTCCTCCCCTTTTCCATCCTTCCCTGTTCCCCTTCCATCTTCTTCCTCTACTTCACTGATCTTCCCTTCATTTTTAGGGGACCTTCTCCCACCTTTCTTTGCTCAGCTTCCTTCAATGACAGAAAACATTCAACCCCTGATTTTCTGAATCTGACTTATTTCACCTAGCATGATATTTCTAGTTCTCCACATTTACCCACAAATATCATAATTTCATTCTTCTTTATGGCAGAGTACACCTCCATTCTATGTATAAGCTACATTTTCTTAATCCAGTCATCTGTTGAAAGTCACCTGGGCTGGTTCCATAACTGGACTGCTGTGAACTGGGTTGCTATTAATATTGATTGTATCCCTAGAGTATGCTGATCTTAGTTTCTTGGGATAAAAACAAGGAGTGAGATAGCTCATTCATTTGGTGTTCATCTCCCTAGTGATGAGGCATTTTTGAGGCATTTCCAAAGTGGTAATACTAACTTGCATTCCCACCAACAATGTATGAGTACCTTTTTCTCTACATCTTTGCCAGCATTTATTATTATTTGTTTTATTGATGATTGCCATACTAACTGGAGTGAAATGGAATCTCAATGTAGTTTTGATTTGCTTTTCCTTGATTGCTAGGAATGTTGACTATTCATTCATATAGTTGTTGGCCCTTTTAGTTTCTTCTTTTGAGGAGTTTCTGTTTAGTTCTTTTTTCTACTCATTGATTGGACTATTTGTTGCTGTTGTTGTTTTATTTTGGGAGGTATTAAGATTTTTGAGTTCTCTATAATTCTCTGTGTAATCCCCTGTCAGAGTAGTAGGCAGCAAAGATGGTCTCCCATACTATAGGCTATCTCTTCATGTTCATTTTTTGGTTTTTGGACTGGGGATTGAACTCATGGGCACTCAATCCCTGAGCCACATCCCCGGCACTTTTTTGTATTTTATTTAGAGACAGGGTCTCACTGAGTTGTTTAGTGCCTTGCTAAGTTGCTGAGGCTGGCTTTAAACTTGTGATCCTCTTGCCTCGGCCTCCCGAGTCGCTGGGATGCAAGAATCATAGACCATCATGCCCGACTATGTTCTTAATAGTTTCCTTTGCAGTGCAGAAGCTCTCTAATTTAATGCCATCCCACTTAATTGATTCTTGGTTTTATTTCTTCAGCTTTGGGAATATTGTTAAGGAAGTTGGTGCTTGTGCCAATATGTTGGAGTACTGATCCTAGGTTTTCTTCTAACCGTTCCAAAGTTTGTGGTCTAATTCTTGTATCTTTGATCCTTTTTTATTTGACATTTGTGTAGGGTGAAAAGTAGGGATCCAGTTTCATTCTTCTACATGTGGATATCCAGTTTTCCCAACACCATTTGTTAAGGAGGTTATCTTTTCTCCAACATATATTTTTGGCACCTTTGTCAAGGATCAGATGATTGTAACTATGAAACATTTTACTCTCTAATTTCAGATGATCAAGTCATTTTTAAAATCCTGTTCAGTAATTTAAATTATGGTAATTACATATTAGCTTCCCTTTTTTCTCCATCACATCTCATTTCATTTACATTTTTGTGCCAGATTAATTTTCCTAGTTCTTACTAGCACATTCACAAATAAAGGTGACTTAAATTTAAAAATGCTTTACCAAAAATAAATTTTAATGTGATCATTTAATCATGTACATTTAATGTAATCATAGATAAGTTTCTGTATAAACTAACATTTTGCTATTTTTAAAATATTTAGGCCACTTAGGTTTTTCATATTTTTTTATGTTTTTCAACAGGTGTATTTTTATGTTTATAGGAAGAAAAAAAGTTGATAATCAAATAAAATATAATAGTATTTTACTACTACCTACAGAACTAACACAAAGAAACCAAAACACTGAATCCTATATAGATTTGTATAATTTTATTCTCATCAGACAGAAACACAGCACTGCTAATTTCAGCCAACATCCAAACCATTTTGCTGTCTCAGAACACAAATATTCATCTTCTTTTAATGAACTTGTTGGAACATATTTTCAATGAAAGATGCTAAAAAAGACACCATTGCGAAGGATAATAATTAAAATACCAATTTTAAGGGGATGTCTTATGATTTCATTTTTGTATTAAATTTACTAAAATTTTATCACTTTGTAGTTGCAAAAAATATTAAAGTAATTACTATATAACACATCTTAATAATAAAAGACTATAATTGAAATATTGTATTTTAATTATTACTTGGCTACAATATCCAAGTTGTGATTGATATTATTCTTGTAATAAAAAATAAGTATGGTTGGAGCTTTAGGGTGGAAAAGTGTGATATCGTTCCTCACACATCATAAGGGTAAGGTTGACATGCATATAACAAGAGAAAACCATATTGAATGTATTGAATCAAAGTTTTGTGTGACATGGGAACCTTCAGAGATGGAGGCTCCAAGGCCCAGGAGCCTTGGCTTTCTATTTTGATGTTTGTGTTTGATGAAACAATGGTACTGGACAAGGGGTTTGACCTCAAGGTAACAGACCACAGAGGGAAATTCAACAAGCCAGTCTGTTTGGGTTCTCCTTGACTTGTCTGGGCAGCATCCCTTCCCCAGGTAGGGTGCAGGATACCTCTGGAAGGATTGTCTTCAAAGGAGAAAGGGTAAAATAAGGTTTCTAGGTTTTATGACTTACTTTGGGAAAGAAGATTTCCAGTTTCTGTTATCTACCTTGAGAAGAATAAATCCAGCATCTCTGACTCATTTGGAGAAAGAAAATAGGGTAGGAGATGAGAGGACAGGAAAAGGTCAGAGGGACCTTGCTTCTCCACCACCCAGGGGCCTTAATCCCTACTCTTTCTGTATGTCCAAATATTATGTAAGCGTCAACCATCTGGACCTTCTTTGATTTCATTATTTCCATGGGAGTCCCCTACATGAGGACATAATTAAAATTGCCTTTCTCCTGAGAATCTGTTTTATGCCATTTTACAGTGTGTCCCAGGCATAGAATGTAGAAGGGTGGAGTATGGCCATTTTCCCCTCCCCAAGAGTATGACGAAGGATGAGTAGATGGGTAGATGAGTGGAGGGGTGCAAGTATGGATAGACAGGCAAGTAGATCTTTGCATTCTAATCACGGAAACAAATTATATATAAAAAGAAACAAATTTCTTTATATAGAGGAAAATGTAGCTGGGTACTGCGGAAGTCTTCTCATCTTAGGGAGGATGGGGAGGAGACACTGAATTAGTCAACGCCTCAAGAACATAATTACTCTCTGACTCTTGAAGAGTCACTGTATCTATTCCAATTGACACTACCTAGCATGGAAAATACTAACGTAAACAAGTCGAGGAGGGCTTGAGAAAGCCTGACTTTTCATAAATCACAGCAAATCACTTGTAAAGATTTTTAGGCTGTTTCTCTTTTCTAAAATAGCTTTTCTTTTTTTCCCCCCTTTATTCTCCACCAACACTGAAAATGCTTTCTGCTTCCCCGAGAGAACACCATTCTGACCATCCCACAATCAATGTAAACTATGACACTGTTTATAGAATTCTAGAAGCAGTATCATGCATGTCACTGAATTGGATCATTTCCATTGAGAAGTGAGAAGTAATTCAATATAAAGGTAAACCACAATGTTTACATGTTATTTATAAAGTGATCTTTCATACATCAAAAACAGTCTTTTACTGCATTCTCCTATTACTTAATTTCATGTGTCATCTTCTCTCCAAGACACCATTCACATATTTCTAAATGATAAATAAATACATTTGTGCTGTGCACACAAAGGTATTTGTGGAGAGAAGGTGGTCATTTTTTTGCATAGATCACTTTATTTATACATTGCTAATCCATGAGAGTAAAGAACAGATGGCTTATGAAAATTATTGATTTTCTTGTTTGTATGAATTCAACCTCAAGTATATAATTTACTTTATCACTTACACTGTGCATTTCACTAGTTGATTGACAAATGAAACTAAAAGAATTATTGTATAAGAAAAGTTCCTCAAAGAATTGTATCATTGAGTTTACCCTCATTGTACCATTCTAGAATCTTAATAATCATTCTAAATACGTGACAAAAATCTGCACATCACATAGTAAAATTAAAAATTCAGCCCCTAAACTTGCTACCAATTACTGAAACAATTAAAAGACTAATGAGGAAGTTGGCTCATGTAGGGGGAAAACATTTTTTTCTTTCTCTCCTTCATAGTTTTAAACTGGGATTCCTCGTAACAAAAGACCAGCTAACTAGAGGAAAAAAAGTCAGACGTTCATTAACTGGTGTGCTTTATGTACATGTTGTAGAAAACCCAGAGAAGTTAATAATTGTTTAAAACAGATCTCAAAGAAAGCCTTTCATTTTCAGATTTACATATCATCATCCTCTAAAACAAAGGGGAAGAAATCATCTTATGAAAGCTGAGCTATTATAATATGGCAAGAAAAGCACCTTCAACAAAGGTATAGTACGTTAGGCAGAATTAAGTGTGTGTAATGACCCACACAGTTGTCCCTCTCTTCCTGGCACGGAGGAGTGACACATACCAGCAGAGATTCCATTCATAAATAAGTAGTTGTCTTACTAAAGGGCAAGTTTAATGAGCTTCTCTGGGTCTGTGGTTTCTTAATCTGCTCTAAATCATCAATATGCCAAAGAGTTATGAAAACAGCACCCTGAGGGTAGGGCACCTTGGCGTGCTGAGTACTTCAACCTGAAGGAGACTGGAGGGCTCAGCAGCAGAGGCTCTCTGACCTTCTGTCCTCTCATCTCTTACCCCCATTTTCTTCCTCAAGTGAGACACAGAAACCATAATTCCCTTTCCCACAGTGGTTCCCAGCGAACTGGAAACACTCTAAAGCATGCCAGGAAACCTAGAAGCCTCATTCTCTCCCCTCCACTGTGAGGATTCTCTTCCGGAGGTCTCCCATCCCCCACCTGGGGAAGGAACCTTTCTGGACCAGCCAAGAAGAATCTGAGCAGACAGGCCTTGCTGAGGCTTTGCTTCATTCTGTCACCTTTGGATCAAACCACTGTGTCCATTTCTACACCACTGTGGCATTTCTACCACTGTGGCATTGTCCACCACTGTGGCATTTCTACACCACAGCCTCTTCATGGAACCTAAACATAAAACAGAAGACGCCTGTGTCACGTAAAATTTGATTAAAATAATTTGCCATTGTTTTCTCTTGTTAATCTGCCTTTTGTGATGGCATGTTGGCAGTGGCCCTTACAGTGTGCAAGGCAGGATATCACATCTTTTCACCCTAACCTAAGTATATTTGCGGATAGAACACTCCAGGGTGCCATGATCATGCTTGGCATTGTGTATGCTGAGTTCAAACACTTTCGTGTATTTTCATTTTGGTTATAAAGTAGAAAAAGAAAAACACTGGGGTTTTTCATAAAACAATAAGACCTAAAGATAACTTTACCATTAAATGCCACATTATGTAAAATTTCCTATGCTTAAGCCATTAAAATTGGGTTTTTTAAATTTGTGACTGAAAGCAGCATATACTTGTATGTGTATAAATTTGGAAAATTTAAAAACAAATTAAGATTAAAAAGTAGATTTAAAAAAGGACACATGAAATCTGGTGGAAAAGAAGATTTTACTTTCACTTATGAACTAAGACTGTGAAGCTAACCTAGATGCCCTTCAACGGATGAATGGATAAAGAAACTGTGGTATATACACACAATGGAATATTACTGAGCCATAGAGAAGAATAATATTATGCCATTTGCAGATAAATGGATGGAACTGGAGAATATCATGCTAAGTGAAATAAACCAATCCTAAAAAACCAAAGGCCAAATGTTTTCCCTGATAAGTGGATGATGATATAGAATCAGGTTGGGGGTGTGAGGGGTGAGAGAAGAATGGAGGAACTTTAGATTACATAGAGGGAAATGAGAGGGGGAGGGGGCTGGGATATGAAAAATGGTGGACTGAGACAGACATCAGACAGACCCTATGTACATGAATGATTACCTGAATGGTATGAATCTACATCATGCACAACCATAGAAATGAAAAGTTGTAACCCATTGATGTACAATGAATCAAAATGCAGTCTTTAAAAATAAAATGGACAAATTTAAATAGCTAACATAAGGAGATATTATTGTTTCTTAAAGTCATCACTAAATGACAGTTGTTAGATGTTCAGTTGGTATTTTTCTTATGTTCACAATTACTTTTAGTTTGTGTTACCTGTGGGAAATGTTTGCATTTCAAAGAAAATTTAGAAAAAACAGATGTGGGAATAATTTTTCCTCTGGCGATGAGGACCCCTCTGGCTACCCCATCCATGACAGCATACAGGCTCTGAGGAGGGCCAACAGCGTCGGCAAAGCTGCATTTCAGGAAACTAAATAAAGTGTAAGGCACACAGCATTTGTGATGGGCTTTTCAGCTTCCTGAAAAATGTTCCATTTGTGATAAATTAGGCTCTGCCTTCAACTGTAGTTTGGTCTGGATTTCTCAAAGGCAGTTACAGTAGCCAGGGTTTCACACTGCTGCAGAGGCCTTGGTCACAGGCTTCCCAAGATGGCGGGCTGGTTTAAACAGGAATCCAGGGCCTCCTGGGGAGGAGCCAATGGACGCTCCCCAATGGGCCCCCATGGAAATGTTAATGTCTCCACAAAGCTCAGAGAGGGGTTACTCTGCTGGACTTACCAATGTCTTTCTATTTCAAAGCCACCAATCCTAACACTTGGAATTTTACTGACTCTTGGAATTTTACTTAACATCAAGGAATCATTTGAAAAGAATAATCATAATTAATTCACCTCAACAAATGAATCTTAACTAAGATCATCTCCTAACATGCACAAATTGAGTCATTTACCACAATAACCAAATGTCCCAGTGATTGTTTCTGGTGTGTGTGTGTGTGTGTGTGTGTGTGTTTAACCCTCACATAGGATTTGGATTTGCTTATTTTTTAAAAAGATGTATCAAATACCTACATGTCCTACCAAAATTATTTGTCTTTGAAAATTCATTTCCTTTGAATTTTAAAGAGCTAATATCTGCAGTATATATTTACTTAAAGATAATATTGATTCTCTGCCAAAGAGATAATTTAAGATAGTCCTTCATGATACCAATAGGGCTTGGTATCATGGCAAATGATCTTTTGTTTAAATTTTTTAATTGTATTTGTCCTAATTAGTTGTGCATGATAGTAGAATGCATTTACACATTTTGATAGCTCATACACAAATGGAGTGTAATCTCTAATTTTCTGATTATACATATTGCAGGATCACATCAGTGATTCAGTCACACATGTACATGAGGTAATAGTGTCTGTTTCACTCTACCATCATTCCTCCCCACACCCCTTCCCCCTCTATCTAATATAACACTGCTTTGCATCATGGTGGAAATGGTCCTGATGCAACAGTAAACCCCAAGTGGACCACAAAAGCAGCTTTCCCAGTGGTCATGAGCCACATGGATGCACAGGTCATATTTAAATGTTCAAATCACGTGCATTTAATGCACACAGCATGAACCAAGGGAAAGAAATGGGATAAGTTAACGCACTTGTGCATTGGAGAGGCTTCGCCATCTGAATTCACGGCATGGTGTTCACTTGCCCTGTGTCTCCATTTTCCCTATGATCATAAGGATAGCAGAATGAGAGCTGAAGTTCAACCCCGAGAGCCTGCTGGCAGAAAGTGCCCTGGGCAAGGGACGTGTTCTTGCTCTACTAGAGAGACACAGAGACAAGTTTCCCTGCCTAACAGCTGTAGCTCGCCTTTGTCTTACTGCACAGCCATGGGTTTTACGGGAGTTTCCTGGGCACAGAACTGTCAGGGCCAAAATGGGTGTCAACAATGGGTGACTGAATTAAGGCCTCATAAATAATGAGTGCTTTGCACGTTTCATGTATATTTAAAGTGTTGTGCTAGTCGGAGCCTCCAGTGCCTCATGCATATTTGATGCCTTATGAATAATCTGTGCCTCTGCTGCTTCCCTTCCTCTCTGCCTTTTACTCACACTCCCTCTGCTTCCCAGCCTCGTCCACCTTAAACCCAGCTGGTGAAGTCCATCCAGGTTTTCTTGATGGAATAAATGGTCTCAAATAAACAAATTCGCATTATAACACTGTCCCTCAGCTAGCAAACTCTGAATTATTCGAAATCAACTAGAGGAATAAAAATTTTCAAAACTTAGGAAACAGACAGCATTTGTGTGGATGTGTTTTCACCAGTGTGGGTTTGTAAATAGGTAGGTTGGGAGACAGATAAACAGCTAAGCTAGATACAAGATGAGGATTGTATTCAC
This sequence comes from Glaucomys volans, assembly GCA_020662805.1. Lineage (NCBI taxonomy): Eukaryota > Metazoa > Chordata > Mammalia > Rodentia > Sciuridae > Glaucomys > Glaucomys volans. The sequence continues at coordinate 678,304 of JAJEJO010050159.1, read as the reverse complement.
ATGCAACTTTGAGATGTGCATAAAATGTATAAGAACTATTTTAATTTAGAAACTCGGGGATTAGAAGGCACATAGCTATGAGAGGAATTTTTAAAAATGAAATTAAATTAATTGATAAGAAATTTAACAATGAAGGCATCTCTAAGCTATTGTTTTTGAAGGAGCCAAATTAGTAGAAGCACGAAATTATTTGATAGGTTTAAATATATCAGCGTTATGCCAAATCTTTTATCCTTTTTTTTTCTTGGAAAAAAATGTTCCATTATATTCCATTCATTTAACAGTATCTTCTGTTATTGCTGAAAATAATATTTAAATAATTGCAAGGAATTCTGTTCTCACCACAAATCATATTCTGCAAAGATAAAATCTGGAAGTAATAGAATATAGTGTGTTTTCAATTTGTATTTCCCTAAACATCAGCTCATTCTTTCTGGGGAGAATCTCCCCACCCAGAAGTATTTGTCAACCTGATGCATTCAATTTGCACAGTACTCTGTATGGTTGCATTTGGTAAACTGCACCAGTTTTAGACTATAATCAATATGTTTATTGATTATAAACATGTTTACAATGATTATAATGTTTATAACATGATTATAAGCATGTTTATTCCTCTGCGTGCGTACATTGGGGATGAGGGCAGAGGTGATGGAACATGCTCACTTCCCTACCCAGACACCATTAGGAAGGAAGATGATGGTGGATGGTGCTCTGGCTCAGGAGAAAAGGGAAGGAGGGAGAAGCAGCTGTGATAGAAATGTCAAATTTAAATGATTAGAATACTAGGAAATGGCACTATTTTAAACAGTAGAGCCTTACTCATTTTTAAATGTTAAATCTGCTCTGTTTTGTTACTTCTGCTATCAGCCAGACCCTCCTTATTGCTGCAAGTTGCCTGACTCTTCTGTTGGTGGACATCCGGTGGTATCCAAGATTTTGGTCTTATGAGTGAAGTTGATGACACACTTGTACAAGTACTTTCATGGTAAAACTTTTGGTACCAATTTATTACCATTATTATTGACATATTTATTGTAGAAATAATTTCATAACTCCAGAATTTTCATACATGCATGCATTATGCATTTATCATGTCTCTCCACTCTTCTATCTTCACCCCTTCTCATTCTTCCTTCTCCCCAGTAATCCCTCCTCTGCTCTCAGACACACTTTTCCTTTTTAGTTTCCCTATATGAGAAAGAACACGTGATACCTGTCTTCACTATCTGGTTATTTCACTTAACACGATGTACTCCAGTTCCCTCAGATTTGCTGCACATGAGAGGATTTTCTTCATTGCAGCTGAATAATAATCCTTTGTGTTTATACAGCATGTTTTCTTCATCCATTCATCTGTCCATGGGCACCTAGATTGGTTCCATGTCAGCTATGTGAATAGTTCTTCAATAACATAGGCATGCAGATATCATTTTTGATGCTGGCCTCATTTCCTTTTGATACATACTCAGGGGTGGAATTGCTGGATCAAATGATATTTCTATTTTTAAATTTATGAGGGATCTCATACTATTTTCCATAGTGGCTGCACTAAGTCACATTCCCTCCAACAGTGCATTTGTGTTCCTTTTCCTTCATATCATTGACAGCTTTTCTTATTTTTTGCTTTTCTGTATGTGTGTGTGCATGTGTGTGTGTTTTAATAATTGACATTGCTAGGGGAGGATTGAATATCAATGTAGTTTTGATTTGCATTTTCTAATGATTAATGCTATCAAGAAAATATTTTCATATATTATTGGCTATTTGCATTTCTTCTTTTAGAAGCATCTATTCAGATCACCTCTCATTTTTTAATAAGATTACTTATCTGATTGACGTTCTCCCATGCTTTCCTGTGAATCCTTAATCTTATATAAATAACACTTTTAAAGAATTTTGTAAAAATTCCTACATCTGGATTATTTACAGAACTAGTTTCTGGTAATTCTACTGTTTATTGATGGTTATATTACCTTGCTCCTTCAAATTTCTTGAACTCCAGAATTAGATATTGGATATAAAATAATAGGGCTGTCTTAACAGTATGTTTCCAGAGTGAACGCTCCTTTGTAAAACTGGTGGTTTAAGTGGAGTGGGTCCTTCATATGTTTGTCAATAATCAATTTATTCTGTGCCTGAGCACAAGCTTATGAACTCCTATCTCAATTTTATAGCAGTTAGGCACATTTGTAGTGTTTGTTCATATATTTTTCAACAAGTGTACAGTTTTGCTACAATTCCATTATTTAAACATAAAAAGATGTAAAATATTTATAAGCTATATTTATATTATAGCACTAGCAGTTACCTAATAAAATTTCATGTGTACAATATATTTGGCCTACATATACTTAAATGTGTGATCTTAATTATACAACATGAAAATAATTCCCAGCACATGCAGAGTAAGAACCATTCAAGTAGACAAACATGATAGCAGAATATAGGGTTATTTAATATAAATGCTGCTTTAAAAATTAAAAACTGCATTGTTTCTTTCACAAATGTTTGAATATGTGGCATAAGAGGCGTGTATGTGTGTGTGTACGTGTGTGTGTGTAAATGTCAAAATCTAAAGATAATTCATAGACCAGCAAAGAAAATATTGTTGAAAATGGTATTGAAAAAGAATTGTCAATGAGCTGGAAAATTAAGAATGTACAAGGTATAAATCATGCATTTTTTCAAAGTCTTGAATTTATAAGCTTTGGCAAAATTATACAAATGAGAAAATTAAGTCATTTTAAATGCTATCGGAGTCAGGACAGTAGAGTTGCACTGTCTTACAATCTGCTTTACTGGTGGTCACAAAGGACAAACTAGGTTTACCAGAAATCACAGAAGAGGAGATGAATATTAAGTAATCATAAAGTAATACTTAAGGTTCTGCATAAATATACTTAGATTGTTTAACTACTTATTTACCTGCAATCTCAGTTACTGGTAGAATATTATGAATACTTACAGCCTGATGTATAAAATTAACTCATCTTAGAAGTACTGGGGAAAACATCACCAAAAATACATAAAGAAACAGCTAGAGAGAAAGAAAGATGTAAAGAAATAAAACATAAGAGGTGACATTTTTTCTTCCATAGAATTCCCCCATGAGACAATCTAAGGTTTTCCTTGTGGAAAATATTTTTAATTATGAATTTAATGTCTTTAATAGATAAAATATTATTCCAGTTATCTATATTTTCTTGAATTATCTTTTGGAGTCTTTGATATTCAAATAATGTATCAATTTCACCAAAATTGCCACATTTAATAGCATAAATTTTTTTAGTAACTTTCACTCATTTTCTTTTAGTTTCTATAAAATCTGCAATGACATTTCCTCTCTCATTTCTGACGTAAGTTGTGTTTCTCTTTTTAAATTCTTATTGTTTTGTTTATTGTTTTTCTGATTTAATGGAGAGTTCCAGAGAAAGAGATTGAAGATCGATCAATTTTTTTTTGTATTTTTGTTGTTCTCTGATTCATTGCTTTCTGCTATGACGTGTGTTATTTCTGTTTACACTGAGATATTTTTCTATATTCTAACGTGTGCACTGACACCATTGATTTGATACAGTCTTCTTTTCTGGTGTGGGTATTTGGATTGACAAATTCTTGCAATGCTTTGGGCTCCTTACCCACATTTCAATGTGTTACATTTTAATTTTTATTCTGTTCAAAAACCATTGTACTTTCCTGTTATCTTTTTCTACTCCAAGGTACTTCAAAGTTTGCTATTCAGTGTATCAATATTTATAGAACTCCCAGAGATTTTTTATTATGGTCATAATAAATGCTCATTTGAAATTCCATAGGCACATAAGAAATGCAAAAAGACCTAAAATGAACTTTTGATTTCTATCAAAATGTTTAATTTGGAGTCTCCCTTTTTACTGGTATGATACAGATCACATCAAGGAGAACAGAACAGAACATAGCTGCTCACCTAACTGTGGTCAGAAAACAGAGAGAAGTGGGGTCATGGGCAAGAGATAGTCCCCAAGGACATTAGAGAATCAGAAAAATATTATTAGTTCTTGTAAACTAACAATATAAGTATTGATACGAGAACTCAGAAATAATTCACCAAACAGGCATTTTTGAGGCACACAATGATTTGGACAAAATGTTATATTTTACATATTCTACATTTCCTAAAATGCATACTAATTTCATCTGTTGGACTAGAAGCACCATTTCCCTTCATAAACATTATTTTACCTATATTACTATACTTGACATTCAGTTACCATATTTCAAATACATATCATTAGTTAAATAATATGGTATGTTTTGGGGGAAGAAATGAAGTATGATATATTTTATGTATTCTAAAATCTTCCTGGGCACAATGACACATGCCTGTAATCTCGGCAGGAGGCTGAGGCAGGAGAATTCCAAATTCCAGGCCAGCCTCAGCAACTTAGCAAGTCCCTGTCTCAATATAAAAACTAAAAGGGACTAGGGTTGTAGCTCAGTAGTAAAACACCACTAGGTTCAAAACTAAGTATCAAAAACTAGACTAAAATGAAATAAATTAAAATAAATCTGTTGTATATTCTATATATTATATATTTATTATATTATAATTTCACATTTTCTACCGATGATTATTAAGTCAATTATTGAGTCTGAGACAGGAGGATCTAAAGATAGAGATTAGCCTCAGCAATTTAATATGGTTATGTCCCAAAAATTCAAAGATCTGGGATGTAGAGATGGTAGAGCACCTTTGAGTTCAGTCCCTAGTACCACAAAAAAGAAAAAAAAAAATATTGCTTTAGATTTTCTTGGATCCTTTTATACACTTAACATTTAGAAAGTAAAAATATTTTATCAAAGTTTAATCAGGTTTGTTTAATGAATAATAATCTTTCTTTCAAATTAAGTAGAGGAAGATAAATCATTTATTGTAATAATGCCTGGAGTATATTTTACTGCCATAAAATTAATAAAACTCTTTAAAATTATGAAGGAAACCAAAAATCAAAGAAACCAAAGCGAAGATGTGTCAATGGTGAAAATTTGTGCAAAAATTATTATTATTATTATTATTATTGCATTAGTCAGCTTACCATTGCTATGACAAAATACTGGAGAAAATCACCTTGAGGAGGAAAGGTTTATGTTGGCTCACAGTTTCAGAGGTTTCAGTCCATATTCACTTGGCCCTATCATTGTGGACTTATGGCGAGGTGGGACATCATATCAAGGAGAACATGGTAGAGCATAGCTGCTCACCTCACTGTGGTCAGAAAACAAAGAGAAGCAGGGTCACAGACAAGAGATGGTCCCCAAGTGCATGCCCCAGGCCTACTCCTTTCAACTAGGTCAAACCTCCTATAGTTCCTAGCACCACCCAGTAGTCCTTGCAGCTATGATTCTACAAATAGATTAATCCACTTTTGAGGTCAAAATTCTCATGATCCCACACTTCCCCAAACTCCACCTGTGAACATTGTACTTTGGGAGACACATGAGTCTTTTGGGAACACTCCAGATCTAAACAATACCAATTATAACATTAGATTATGACACAAATAGTAAGATTAACATTCACAATCTATACCAAAAATGAATACCTCATTGAATAAGTAAATAAATAGATAAGGGATGGATTTCCTCATAGAAGAACTTTTATTGGTAAAGGTAGGAGGAAAATAGAAAATGCCATTAGATCAACAATACGAGTTTTAGCAGCTTGGTAAAAATCAGTGGGTGAAGGTTTGGAAATAAATATAGTATGTGGAATCTCAAAGCATTTCCTTGTTTATCAAACTCAAAGGAAAAAATAATAGAATTTCAGTGGAGAATTTCAGCAGACACCACCCTAACTAGCAAAAAAGAGGTATGAGAATATTCATAACAACTTTATCTTAATAACCTAAAAGTTGAAATAATCCAAATGCCAGCAATGTGAATGAATATACAAATTGTAGAACATTAGTGAAGTTGAATAGCTTTTAGTTATAAAAAGGATTCAAAATTGAATTAGGCAGACTTGTGGATGGATTTTAAACACATTTTAAATGCATTATTCTTTGAGTGAAGGAAACCAGACAGGAAAATATTGCATGATTCTATTGCATGATTCAATTACCCCAAAGGCAAAGTAACAGTGACATGCAGCAGATTTGCAAGGGACTGATTACAAATTTCCATAGAGAATTTTGTGGTGATACAAATATTCTGTATCTTGGTCATAATAAAGCTTGATGAGACTCTCAAAGCTCATCAATTGTACTTTTAACTGGATGGTTTTATTGTAAGTGAAATTAATCCTAAATGCCAGAATTTTAAAAATGCTATCAATGGGCACTGGGGTATTAAATGAAATTAAATAAAATTGTCTTCTAACAAAAGAAGTGAAAGATCTCATCAATGAAAACTATAGAACATGAAAGAAGGAAACAGAGGATGACCTTAGGAGAGAGAAAGACCTCCCCATGTTCTTAGTTAGGCAGAATTAATATTGTTAAAATGGCCATACTACCAGAAGTGGTATACACATTCAATGCAATTCTCATCAAAACTCCAATAATGTTCTTCATGGAAATAGGAAAAGCACTCATGAAATTCATCTGGAAAAAGAAGAGGCCCATAATAGTAAAAGTAATCCTTAGCAAGAAAAGCAAAGCAAGAGGCATCACAATACCAGACCTAAAATTATATTAGAGAGCTATAGTAACAAAAACAGCATGGTAATCAATAGAACAAAAGAGAAGATGCAGAGACACACCCACAAAAATACAGTTAGGGCATCAATAACATGAATTGGAGAAAAATAGCCTCTCCAACAAATGGGGCTGGGAAACCTGGAAATCCGTATGTAGTAGAATCAAATTTAACCCCCATCTCTCACGTAGAACAAAATTCATTTCAAAGCAGATCAAGGTATTAAACCAGAAACCCTTCACACGCTAGAAGAAAACATAGGCTCAACATGATAACACATCAGCTCAGGAAATGACTTCCTCAAGACTCTAAAGCTCAATAAGTAAAATCAATAATCAATAAATGGGATGGCATCAAACTAAAAATCTTCACAGCAAAGAAAACAATCAAGAGCATGAAAATAAAGCCTTCAAAATGGGAGAAAATGTTTGCTACCTGCATGTCTGATAGAGCATTAATTTCCAGGCTATATAAAGAACTCAAAAAACTTAACACAAAAAAATAATAATAACCCAATCAATTAAAGGACAAAGGAATGAAGCAGTCACTTCTCAGAAAAAGAAATATGAATAGTCAATAGATATATGAAAAACGTTCAACATCTCTTGCGGTTAAAGAAATGTAAATTAAAACTGTACTGAGATTCTATTTCACACCAGTCAGAATGGCAATTATCAAGAATACAAGTACCAATAAATGTTGGTGAGGATGTGTACGTTGCTGGTGGGACTGCAAATTGGTGCAGCCACTTTGGAAAGCAGTATGGAGATTCCTCAGAAAAGGTGGAATGGAACCACCATTTGACCCAATTATCACACTCCTTGGTCTATATCTAAAGGAGTTAAAATCAGCATAATACAGCAATGCAGCCACAAGGGTTACAGCAGCTCAATTCACCATAGCTAAGCTATAGAACCAACCTAGGCCCTTTAAAAGATAAGTGGATAAAGCAAATAAGGTATATATCCACAATGGAGTATTACTCAGCCATAGAGAGGAATGACTTTACAACATTTGCCAGCAAATGGATGGATCTGATACTACCGTGCTAAGTGAGGTAAGCCAGTCCCCCAATCCAAAGGTCGAATGCTTTCTCTGATAGGTGGCAGCTAATCAGTAATAAGAGGGGGAGGTGAGAGGAAAAACTAGAAGTGCAGAGGATTAGACCTTGGGGACTGGAGGGAAGGGAGATGGGATAAGCAAAGGAAAGAAAGGGGAATGAATCTGACATAACTTTCCCATGTACATAAATGAAAAAACCTACCACCATGTACATCCATAAGGATGGGAATCTTAACTGGAATAGCATACACTCCATGCTTGTATAACTATATCAGAATGGATTCTGTTGTCATGTATAACTTAAAGAACCAAGAAAGCAAAAGAAGAAATTGGTGAGAAGTCCATGACATGCATTATGTAAATCTGAAGGTTTCCTGCATATTTAATTATTGACTTGAGACAAATGAGGTCTTATGTTTCAGGCCTGAGAACAGGAGACTTCAGGAAAGATGAGTCATGTGGACCTGGAATGCGTGGTTGTTTGGGACATGGGGAGGTTACTTGATGATTAGTGCCTTCAGGGACAAAGGAAGAAAGTGGCAGACATGTGAGGCAGTGAAGTCACCCCTAGCTCATCAGGACAATAATCATTAATTTTATAGTCTCAAAATTTTGTAACTTGAACCTTTAGTACTTGGAAGTTTCTTTTGTTGCTCAGAATGAATTTCTTAAGACTTGGCAATATGAATTGTCATGATGCAGAAGAAGAGCAAACATACAAATAACTTAGCACAGGTGACATTCAAAAGATTAAGATTATAGAACTTGGATGTTGGTGGGATGATAAATTCTTAAAAGGTTTAGTCGGATATATCAGGACACATCTGGGTAGTCCAGTCCAGTAGTATAGTGGAAATGAGTGGGTTGATCTTCAGGGTAATAGGATGATTGGATATCATGTTTGAGACCCCAAAGTTAAACTGATGAACCTGTCACAATGCAGAGGGAGGAATTCAGAGAGAGAGGAAAGAGAAGTATAGAAGATTTGGGGGCGTTCTTACACTCAGGGTGTGAGAAGAAGAGGTGAAATCATTCGAGGAGGAAAGAGTACTGAAAGGGGACCAAGAAAGAGGCTATTGCCAAATGCAGGAGCTCAGCTACCCAGGGCCCCTCCACATTCTTTGCCCTCCTCAGCTGTGGGAGGTATTCTCAGGGTGGCTCCAATCTTCATCTTTAGATGCTCTTTCTTTTCATCTATTTGTATATTCCACCTTTAATCCATTTCACATCCACATTTTTCTTGAAGAAAAATTTTTCTTGTTAAATTATCAGAAGAATAGGAGGATAACCATGTGTCTTTTTATATTATAGTTCCAATAAAATGCACTTTACAAAACACTGTTACTATATTAGTTAGTAACTTCGTACTGATAAAATTTCTAGGGCAAGAACAAAAACAGCCCTTGCTATAATTACTGGATTGTTATTTACACATGAGATAGTGTATCAGTGAGAGATGAATGCAGTCTGAATTATCATAAATAACTTACAGTTTAAAATTCACATTTGTGTTGTTATTTCTAACAAATTGCAGATGATATGAGCTACAATGTGAATATCGAATTTAATCACTATGAATACCAGGAAGATTTTTTTCTAATTTAGATACTAGACCAAAAGTTCATATGTCCAGCCAGGCATGGTAGGGCACACCTGTAATCCCAGTACTTGGGAGGCTGAGGCAGGAGGATTGCAAGTTCAAAGCCAGCATCAGCAACTTAGCGAGACCCTAAGCAACTCAGTGAGACCCTGTCTCTAAATAAAATACAAAATAGGGCTGGGGATGTGGCTGTGGAGTGCCCCAGGGTTCAATCCCCAGTACAAAAAAAAAAAAAAGAGCACATATGTCCAAAAATACAGCTTCATGGAGTAAAAAATAGAAAGACTTACAGAGTTATCTATGTGAGAGGTATCCTAAATATTTCAGCATTTTACATATATTACCTCAAGCACAAATATTCTGATATTAAATCACAAAATCTTTGGGTTATCAAATGTTTATTATTATGAATAACAGATTATATTATTTAATCTTTTGGAACACTGCCATGAAGTATTGATCTCCTATAAGTAAAACACATTATTATCATCTAACATACAATAGAATCATTTATCTTTGGGAAGAACAAATTGAAGTATATATGTATCTGCACATCAATGCATCCTTATAAATATTAAAAAAACTATGATTTGATATCATAGGTACTCTCATATGATGCCAATAATAGCACAACCTTCAAACCATATGTTGTAAAATTTTTCTATATATTATTTCAATAAAGGGATGGTTTTAATTAATTTACACAGTCAATTTCCCAGTGGGAAGGTCTGTCACTTCATAAATAGTCATACTTCACATCAGTTGCTGTTATGGTTTGGATGTGAGGTGTCCCCCAGAAGCTCAGGTGTGAGACAATTCAAGAAGGTTCAGAGGATAAAAAATTGAGTTATAAGAGTCTTAACCTAATCGGTGAGTTAGTCCCCTAATAGGGATTAATTGAGTGGTAAATGAAGTGGCAGGGTGTGGCTGGAGGAGGCGGGGATTGGGGTGTGGCTTTGGAGTATATATTTGTATCTGAAGAATGGAGTTTCTGCCTCTCTGCTTCTTGATCACATGTGAGCTGCTTCCCTCCCACACTCTCCACCATGATGTTCAGCCTTGCCTCCAGCCCAAGGAATGGAGACAACCTTCTATGGACTAAGAACTCTGAAACTGTGAGCCCTCAAATAAACTTTCCTCCTCTATAGTTGTCCTGGTTGGCTCCTTAAGTCACAGCAGCAAAAAAAAACTGAGTGAAATAGTTGCTAAAGTTCACCTTTTCCCTCCACCCATGGGAATCCCATCCACAGTTATTATTGCTGTTTTTGGAGTGCATCCCCTCAAATCATCTAATAGTCAAAGCTAAATGATTTCATAATTCAAAGTATAATGGTGAATATGGTCTAAGTTTTAATAGTTATCTATCTGCAAATTTTCTGACTTTTATAGTCCCCTCTCTCAGACAATCATCAAACAATAAATAACAATAATATTATTTTCCAGGGGAAAATGTCCTGTCTTCTCAGCAGATCCAAAGTGTGCAGTTTCTAGGAGAATATTCTGTACTGCTTGCCATGAGATTATGAGCATAGTCGTGTTAAGAGTTAGCCACATTCTCTGAAAGAAATATGATTAAAGGAAACATATTTCTTCCTCAAGAAAGATGAACAATAGAATAGGAAGTAACCCTGGGAGTTCATGTGGTACATTGGCTCAGTTTTGCTAATGGAAGACTGAGACTCAGAGATATCAAGAAGATGGTCATTGTGGCACACAGGTGTACCATCATTCAATCATGAAGGCCCTCTTACTGAACTGACGACTTTATGCATTTTATTTCAACTTCTTTTCATCAAGTAATATGTAGACAATCCATCTATACAAAGGACCATGCTTCTTATAATTTTTGCTCATGAGTTCTTTTATCAAATAGTGTATTTCTCTGACCAGATTATTCTTTGGATGTCAAAGTTTTATATGACTTACAAAGAGTTTTAAATGTCTTCTGGGACAGAATTTCAAGCACATACAAGCAGATGGATATGAGAAATACCTGTGGATTTAAAGAAAAGTGCAATAAGTGTCAGAAACATACACACACACACACACACACACACACACGAGAAATTTCAAAACAAGGATTACCTATTTTCACATTCATAGGATATCACATTGGAAAACAGTGTAATTTACTTTTTTAAAACAAAAATAGACTAAACCTTAACATTTACCAGGACTGCCATGAAATAAAGGTTTAGATAGAAGCACGCTCAGAACCTGATTCTGCAAATGACATTTTAGTTAGAAATATCTGAGGAAGGTGTTACAGAAAATGTACATCTCTATTAATAAAACCTGATGTTTTAGTGTTGGGTTACGTTTTAAAGGGTTTTCTATTCAGCAATAGGCAGGGTGGCTTAATACCCATAATTAAACACTTCAGAAGAGATTGTGGCAAATGTATCTCAGCACACTAAAGGTTGTACAGAGTATTTCTTTCTGAAGAAATTATACCTGACCTTGCTCCCACCCACCCTCTGCCTGAGGAATAGGCGACCTCCACTGACCAGTCCAGATTTGGCTGCCCACGCCCCAAGGCTCTCCAGCTTATTTGGGGGCTGGTGCAAACATTCATAGGGCATGGCCATCATCACCTGGAAGGGCGTCCTGCTTTTTGAGAGACTACATGAAACAGGAAGCCCATTGACAGGTACCACACTCAAATGGAGATACTGAAGACTGGGAGGCTATAGTAATGAACGACTGTGACTCTTTGATTTTTTTTTTAATTTTTTAACTTTTTATTTCTTCTTTTTTTCTTCTCTCTCTCTTTTCTCCCTCTATTTTCTTTCTACTAATTTTTTCTCTTCTTACCCTGTTTTCCTTCTGTTTACCTAGTCCCTTGGACTCTCTTTCTCTCTTCTCTCATGCTAATGATGAGCTCATTGCAAACTAATGGCTATACAGTAGAAAGTAACCGATCTTCTCCTATTTGCTTGCTGCAAATTGTTAATCCCTTTATAGGGAGTTTTTGATGTAGGACTGCAAATTGTTTGTATTGGGTGCTGCTGATATCAATCTTCCCCTAAAAGGAAGGTATTAGAATCCTGCAGGGTCATAATAAACCTACAGAGAGGAAACTGCAGAACCTCAGTTCTTCACTGGGAGAGGGGAATATACAAAAGTAAAATGAAAAAACAGGGGAAGAAAGTGTCCCTACAAAACCAAGATGGGGTTTTGACACAGTTCAATGACAGCATGGCAGTGGAAATGATAGAAAGGGAGATTAGAATCTACATGATTAAAATGATCCATGAAGCAAAAGTTGAGATAAGAGAGCAAATGCAGGCAATGCATGATCACTCCAATAAACAGTTAAAAGAGCAAATGCAGGAATCAAAAGAGAACTTCAGTAAAGAGATAGAGATTTTGAAAAAAAACAAACAGAAATACTTGAAATGAAAGAAATAATGCACCAAATTAAAAACTCAATAGAAAGTATCACCAAGAGAATGGATCATGCAGAAGACAGAATCTCAGACAATGAAGACAAAATATTTCATCTTGAAAATAAAGTTGACCAAACTGAGAAGATGGTAAAAAATCATGAACAGAACTTGCAAGAATTATGGGACAATACAAAAAGACCAAATTTAAGGATGATTGGGAGTGAGGAAGGCACAGATACAGACCAAATGAATGAACAACCTGTTCAATGAAATCATATCAGAAAATTTCCCAGACCTGAAGAATGAAATGGAAAATCAAATACAGGACACCAAATGCACAAAATTATAACAGATCCACACCAAGACACAATATAATGAAAATGCCTCACATACAAAATAAAGATAGGATTTTAAAGGCTGCCAGAGAAAAGCATCAAATTACATATAAGGGGAAACCAATATGGATATCAGCAGATTTCACAGCCCAAACCCTAAAAGCAAGAAGGGATTAGAACAATATATTTCAAGTCCTCAAAGAACATGGATGCCAAAAAAGAATCTTATATCCAGCAAAACTAACCTTCTGATTTGAGGGTGAAATAAAATAGTTACATGATAAACAAAAGTTGAAAGAATTCACCAATAGAAATCCTGCACTACAGACCATTCTCAACAAAATATTTCTTGAGGAGGAAGTGAGAAACAACAATATAAGTCACCAAAGGGAGGAACTACCCTAAAGGAAAGCCAGTCAAAGGAAAAACCAAGTCATGGTAAAAACCAAAAATAAACCAAAATGACCAGGAATACAAATCATATCACAATAATAACCCTGAATATTAATGGACTAAACTCATTAATCAAAAGACATAGATGGGCATATTGGATTAAAAAGAAAGTCCCAACAATATACTACCTTCAAGAGACTCATCTCATAAAAAAAGACATCCACAGACTAAAGGCGAAAGATTGAGAAAAAACATACCATGCACATGGACTCTGTAAAAAAGCAGGGGTTTCCATCCTCACATCAGATAAAATGGGTTTCAAACCTAACTTAGTTAGACGGGATAACAAGGACATTTCATACTGATTCAGGGAACCATAAATCAACAAGCATAATAATTTTAAATATTTATGTCCCAAATAATGGAGCGTCTTGGCACATCAAACAAACCCTTCTCAGTTTTAAGAATCAAATAGACCAAAACACAATAATAATGGGTGACTTTAACACACCACTCTCACCACTGGATACATCCTCCAAACAAAGACTGAACAAAGAAACTATAGAACTAAATAATACAATCAATGATATGGATGAATGGACATATATAGATTATTTCATCCATCATCAAGTGAATACCCTTTTTTCTCAGCAGCTCAGGGATCATTGTCCAAAATAGATTATATACTATGTCACAAAGAAGCCATTAATAAATACAAATAAATAGAGATACTACCTTGTATTCTATCAGACCATAATGGAATGCAATTAGAAATCAATGATAAAATAAAAAACGAAAACTACTCCTATGCCCGGAGACTAAATGATATGCTATTGAATGATGCAATGATAACAGAAGACATGAAGGAGGAAATAAAAAAAATTCTTAGAGGTAAACAAGAACAACAACACAACATATCAATATCTCTGGGACACTCGGAAAGCAGTACTAAGACGAAAGTTCATTGCATTGAGCTCATGCATTAAAAAAATAAAAAGTTAACAACTAAATGACCGAACAATACATCTTAAAGGTCTAGAAAAAGAACAGATCAACACCAAAAGTAGTAGAAGACAGGAAATAATGAAAATCAGAGTTGAAATGAATAAAATTGAAACAAGAGAAACAATTCAAAAAATTGACAAAACAAAAAGTTGGTCCTTTGAAAAAGTAAACAAAATTGATAAACCCTTAGCCACACTAATGAAGAGGAGAGAAAATCCTCAAATTACTAGAATTTGTGATGAAAGTGGACAGAATCACAACAGACACTACTGAAATACATAACATAATTAGAAGCTACTTTGAAAATCTATACTCCAATAGAAAATATTGAAGACATTGACAAATTCTTAGAGACATATGATCTTCCCAAACTGAATCAGGAAGACATACACAACTTAAATAGATCAATTTCAAGCACTGAAATAGAGTAAGCCATCAAAAGCCTACCAACCTAGAAAAGTCCAGGATCAGATAGATTCTCAGCTGAATTCTACAAGACCTTTAAAAAATAACTTATACAAATACTCCTCAAAGTATTCCATGAAATAGAAAAGGAGGGAACCCTTCCAAACTCATTCTATGAAGCTAGTATCATTCTGATTTCAAAACCAGACAAGGATGCATCAAAGAAGGAAAATTTTAGACCAATATCACTGATGAACATAGATGCAAAAATCCTTAACAAAATTCTGGCAAATCACATACAAAAACATATTAAGAAGATAGTGCATTATGATCAAGTGGGATTTATCCCAGGGATGCAAGGTTGGTTCAACATCCGGAAATCAATAAACGAAATTCAACACATCAATAGACTCAAAGTTAAGAATCATATGATTATTTCAATAGATGCTGAGAGAGCATTTGATAAAATACAGCACCCATTCATGTTTAAAACATTCAAAAAAATGTGGATAGTTGGAACATACCTCAATGTTGTAAAGGCCATCTATGCTAAGTCCATGGTCAACATCATTCTAAATGGAGATAAACTGAAACCTTTCCCTCTAAAAACTGGAACCAGATAGGAATGTGGCTTCTCCACTTCTATTCAACATTGTCTTGGAACACTAGCCAGAGCAATTAGACAGACCAAAGAAATTAAAGGACTACAAATACAAAAAGAAGAACTCAAGCTGTCACTATTTGCTGATGACATGATTCTATATTTAGAGGACCCAAAAAACTCCACTGGAAAACTTCTACAACTAATAAATGAATTCAGCAAAGTGGCCAGAAATAAAATCAATACGCATAAATCTAATGCATTTCTTTTCATAAGTGATGAATCCTCTGAAAAAAGAAATTAGGAAAACTACTCTATTCACAATAGCCTCAAAGAAATAAATAAAATACTTGGGAATCAATCTAACAAAAGAGGTGAAAAACCTTTAAAATGAAAACTACAGAACACTAAAGAAAGAAATTGAAGAAAACCTTAGAAAATGGAAAGATCTCCCATGTTCTTGGAGAGGCAGAATTAATATTGTCAAAATGGCCATTCTACCAAAGGTACTATACAGATTTAATGCAATCCCAATTAATATTCCAATGACATTCCTCATAGAAATAGAGAAGGCAAACATGAACTTCATTTGGAAGAATGAGTCCTCAAATAGCCAAAACAATCCTGAGCAGAAAGAGTGAAGCAGGAGGTATCACAATACCAGACCTTAAACTATAGTGCAGAGCAATAGTAACAAAAACAGCATGGTACTGGCACCAAAATAGACAGGCAGACCAATGGTACAGAATAGAAGACACAGACAAACCCACATAAATAACAGTTACCTCATACTAGACAAAGGTGCCAAAATGGAGAAAAGATAGCCTGTTCAACAAATGGTGCTTGGAAAACTGGAAATCCATATGTAGGGATAGAGGTTTATCCCTCACCCTGCACAAAACTAAAAATGGATCAAGGACTTAGGAATTAGACCAGAGACCCTGCACCAAACAGAAGACGCAGTAGACCCAAATCTTCATCATGTTGGCTTAGGACCAGACTTCCTTAACAAGACTTCCAAAGCACAAGAAATCAAAGAAAGAATCAATAAATGGAATGGATTCAATCTATAAAGCTTTTTCTCAGTAAAGGATACAGTCAATAATGGGAAAAGAGAGCCTACAGAGTGGGAGAAAATCTTTACCACATGCACTTCAGATAGAGCACTGATATCCAAAATTTATAAAGAACTTACAAAACTTTACACCAAAAATACAAATAACCCAATCAATAAATGGGCCAAGGATATGGACAGACACTTTACAGAATGGGATGAAAAGGTGATCAATAAATATATGAAAAAGTTATCAACATCTCTAGTAATTAGAGAAATGCAAATTAAAACAACTCTAAGATTTCATCTTTCTCAGATTAGAATGGCTATTATCAAGAACACAAACAATAATAGATATTGGTGTGACTGTGGGGAAAAAGGCATATTTTACATTGCTGGTGGAGTTGCAAATTGGTACAGCCTCTCTGGAAAGCAGTGTGGAGATTCCTCAAAAAACTTGGAATGGACTCCATTTTGACCCAGTTATCCCACTCCTTGGTTTATACCCAGAGGTCTTAAAATCAGCATACTACAGTAACACAGCCACATCAATGTTTACAGCAGTTCAATTCATAATAGCTAGACTGTAGAAACAACCGAGAGGCCCTCTAACAGATGAATAGATAAAGAAGATGTGCTATATATACACAATGGAATACTACTCAGCCATAAAGAAGAATAACATTATGGTATTTGCAGATAAGTAGTTGGAATTGGAGATTATCATGCTAAGTGAAATAAGCCAATCCCCAAAAAACAATGATCAAATGTTTTCCCTCATAAGGGGATGATGATATAGAATCTGTTTGGGGGGGTGGTAGGGGCTGAGAGGGGAATGGAGAATCTTTAGATTATGTAGAGGGAAATGAATGGGAGAGGGGTTGTGGGTATGAAAAATGGTGGAATGAGACAGACCTCATTACCCTATGTACATGTGTGATTAACAAGAATGATATGAATCTACATCATGCACAACCATAGAAATGAAAATTTTTACCCAGTATGTGCACAATCAATCAAAATGAAGTCTGAAAAAAATTAATAAAAAAAAGAATGTATACCTTGGAAGTTTTCACTCTTACCCCTGTTTTTTCATCAAAATGATAATGTTGATTGTAGAGATTGATATCTCCTGGAAAACCTTGTCAGATTTATCATTTTGGCATAAACTTCTGGTTGGGTGGGCACTGATTTGCACAGGGTGATCGTATTATTACTAAGTGAAAGAAATTCTTAAAAATAGGAGTAAGTAGTCTTGTTTACTTTTCAAGCTCTCAAATGAACTTGAACACTGCACTCCATAGGAGGCCGTAGAAACTAGTGACTGTATGTTGTCTCTTCTGTACGGATTCCTTTATGTCTATCAAGTTGTGATGCATTGCCTAGGTTGGGACGAAATGTATAAAGATTTTCTCTTTGTGTTTGCTATACTGAATAGAAATACCTCCCTGTAGCTGAAACCAATCAACTGACTTTTGATTGATGGGTTTCCTTCATTCTGCAGATATTCTCACAACTGTACAGAGTCAGGTTTTTGAAACAAGCATTTCTGACTTGGGACAATTGTATAAAATTCCTGTTTCTAATCATTCAATTGGTGACTAATTTTTATTTTCATTAGGAAAAATCCTTAGGAAATGCAGACTCATGGGTTTTCCATTTTGTAGTTTCCTTTCTTACCTTGGCAAGTGATGAACCTTGATAATGTAGACTACAAATGGAGATTTCTCTCTATTTGACTCTGTCAGTGTCACTCCTGGTTGTAAAGCATTATACGCTGGCATCCAGGAAAATTCAAATTAATTCAGAGTCCTCAGACTCCAGTTCTATCCTGCCCCCAATTCAAGAAGTCAACAGACCTCAACCTTTGTTGTTGTTGTTGTTGAACAATTTTATATCATTTACCTTTAGAATTTCCTGGCTGTGTTCTGAATAGTTTTCACTGAAATGTCCCTGTGCCCTGATTTTCTCACATATGCAATCCACTTTTATGAAGTTCATAGGAAAAAATATATATATAAATGTGTGTGTGTATATATAAACATATATACATACATACATACATACATACATAGTGGTCCTTATTTAAGGATTCCTCCTTAAATACATTTTATCTTGTGCAACACTTATTTAAAATTTAAACTTTTTTTCCCCAGAAATCACAGTGAACATTATTTATGTTCTTCCAGGTATGCATGACAGTCGCAGAACTTTTTTCTTCAATTTAGAGGAAGTTTGTTTTATTTTCCTGGTACCATGACATTAAATTTTTGAGTCAGAAAAGGGGTGCTATGTGGATTAGATTGCAGTCCAACTCTGTATTTTAGCATACTCCATATTTCGTCATTATTATCATTATTGAAATAAGTTAAAATGTGGAGGTTTTCAGGATATGAGGAAATCATCAAAGGATCCCAAAATAAGAAGAAAATCATCTGTTCTACCTCTAAGAATAGTCAGAGCAAGTCTTTCTATCAAGGGAATCTCAGAAAATGGTTTCTGAGAAGGTGCGTTATATATTGATCCTAACCAAGGGAAATACTAAGTCTATGCTATGAAGAGGTAGCTGACTATAATTCCATATTTGATTGTCATGGGTGCTTTTCAGTGCATTCCCACCAGTGTCCTCTGATTACCCAACAGAACACTGGTTTCAAAGAGGATGATGGAGAAATCAACAAACAAAGTTGGTATCGGGATTTCCTTGAGAATAGAGGCCCTGTGTAATTAACCTTTTGTTAATGGTGTTTTCTATGCCATAACTTGTTTGTTTTCATTAGCCCACGTTACCTTTATTTGCAATTCAGTTTTTAAAACTCCTAACCTCTGATTGTGATACTATGTTGAGGCTCATCTCAGAAAACCGTGGATGACTAGAGGCCACTATGATAAGAGCACTTCTGGTATAAAATGAAAAATTAAAAGTGATTGCTCCTAGGCTACATGTATGGAGATGTAATGAATGTCAATCACATCTTTCAAAACCAAGAAAGAGTAGAAAAGAGAAGAAATGTCTATCACATCCCAACCCATTGGCATGAAAAAATGATCCTAGAATCATGTCCATTAGATGGCACTGATGCTTTGAGCCAGTCTAAGGAAAACAAAGAGCATTCATGCAGATTGTTATAAACATAGTATGTGCCTAGATGGGAAGATATGTACCATCAGACCTTTCAGCTCTGGGAAATGATGGGGACTGTGAAGAAAGTAAAACACAAACAAAAGTCATCTAAATCCAGTGATCCCAAGTGTGTGGTCTCTGGGCCAGCAACACAGTCACAAGAAAATTCATTAGAAATGTAATTCTCAGACCACATCCCTAGAAAGTTGACTCAGAAAAACTGAATCAGGAACTCTGAGGCTCTATTGGATTAACCTGTGTTTTAATAATTCCACCAAATGATTCAGATATAAAACAACAGTGTGAAAATCACTGTCTACTACTTCTTCCTTCTTTGTGAAAATCAAGAAATAATCATGACTATTTATTCCAGGACTCATATTTGAAATACTCTAAAATCATGAATCCGGACCCACTCCAAAAAAGCTAATTCTGCTTTGGAATAGGAATGATTGAAATATCACCCAGTAACTGATACAAAGGTCTTGCTGTCCTTATGGTTTGACTTGAGAACAAATAAAAACAGCTTACCTTCTAAAATAAAATGTGGCAATGCATTTTTCTATTTTGCTGAAATATAAATAATTAAGAAAATATCTATCAATAAGACAGTGCAAGAATTATGATGTGACCCTCAGAAGGGGAAAAGAAAACAAAAGTTTAAGAACTTCCATTAAAATAACTCCTTAAATTATTACTTCTATACAATGAAAAGCAGTTCTATCCCCTACACTCCTTTTATGCTTGCTTCTCAGATTTATTTTTTCCATTCTGTGTATCCTATCATATTTTCCTCTGCACAGAAGGAATTCCTATATTGTCAGAGAGGCATACAGTTATCTGGAAGCTTCCTTAATGAGATGAAGGGGTCATGCAATTCATGTTCACTGTGACTGACATTAGCAAGGTCAAGTAGAGTTAGTCTTGACTTAGCATGCAAGTACTGATTTTCGTGCAATGGAATTTGCCTTCCTTGGTAGTACACATGAGAAGCCCATAGATTTTATTTTTTTACTTTTTGGTGCTGTCCTTTTTTTCTTTTTTGGAACTGGAGGTTGAACCCAGGGTTTTGAGAATGTGAGGCACATGCTTTGCCACTGAGCTACATCCCAGCCCGCCAAGAGACTTTAATAGTATTCAGAAAGAACTAGTTTAACTTCTCAATCTGCGCTACATGAACTAAAATTTTGTTCTGAATTGAAGTTACTTAGAATTTTAATTCATCTTTCCCAAAGGGACACATATTTCAAAGTGAATCTTCTTCTTTTAAATAATCTGTTATATTCAACAGTTAATTGTTCACTTTTTCACACGTCAAGGGAAAAGTCTAACATGGGCTTGGTGGTGCACACCTGTAACCCCAGAGTCTCCGGAGGCTGAGGCAGGAGGATTACACATTCAAAGTCAGCTTCAGCAACTTAGTGAGGCCCAGTCTCTAAATAAAATGTTTTAAAAAGGGCTGGGGATATGGGGATAGTCTGAAACTCTTCCAATTCTGATTTGCAGTACAAAATTTTTTATTAAGGAATTTTCAGTCCCAAAGTATGCACATATCCTGAAAACACAAGATACAAATTCTGGTTTGCTAGTAATAACAGAATAAGGTTAAAACAACAAGCCCTGTAGAAAGTTAAGGAGGTGACAGAAAACATTTTGGGGGGAAATATTAAAAATATATATTACAAGAATTTGAGGTTTGAAGAAATTGGTAGCAATTCAATTCCTAATATTCTCCTTACTCTCCCTGAAAAAAATGTCTAATCAAGAAGAACAAGGATGATCAGAGGCAGCAATTCTGTATTACCAGACATGGAGAACATTGCAGTCTTCAAATCACTTGCAAATATAGAATAAAATAAAATCTCATCCTGTATGCCTTTGCCTGCCCTCAATTATAACCCTGGGATGTGAGAGAGCGAGGGAGAGGGGACTTTGAAACACGGAGAAGTGGGCAGACAGGGAGCACATACATACAGCTCAGAGGAAAACACAACCTGAAATGACAATGTGAATACAGGAGGCTCTGGTTCCCAGGCTGCATTACAGCAGGGACCTTGACATTGGGCCCTGGAAGGGCAGCCTTAGGGAGAACCTGCCTCTGGACAGGATTAGGCACTGAGAGATGAACAGAGAACAAGTGATGCTTCTTGAACATGAAGCCAGGAAGGCAAAGAATCAAATAAGGAAATAAGGGGCAGTTATAGATGGTGCAGTGATTTTGACCCAGGTAGAAGAATCATCAACTCCTTCTCACTTCTTCCTGCTGTCCACAGGCCGAGCAGAGAGCAGATGCAAAGGTCACTTTCACAGGGGGTCCTGACATCACAATGAACAGGAGCAGAAAAGATCAGACCACATCCACCACCAAACATCAGTGCACAAAAGGTCAAAAATACAGGAATAAAAGTTTTTCTGTCATGAAAGGTCTTGCCAAAATGTCTCCAGTAAACTGAAGATAACTATAAACTGACATTACCAAATGAATTTGCTATCTCAAAGAATTTGGGAATATGGAAAAAAAACAGAACTGAAGAATAAAAATTAAGAAAAGAAGTGAGCAGAAACAAAAAATGAAAACAAGAGTTGAATGGATTTAGGAAAATAATTTAAGAAATGACAAAAAATCTTATCTGTTACGAAGACTAAATTATCAGGTTTCCAGGGAGAGGAGATTCAAGGGAAAACTTAATAAAGCATTTTGAAGAAGAACAGGAAACCAGCCAAGAAAAAGAAATGAGATAAAGAAAGAAATTAAAAGATCCAGAGCAGAAGTTGTTGAAGAGGAAGGCAGACGAAGCTGAACTCAGGCAAGAGGCTGACTCTGAAGAAGAAAGTCAACACAAAGGAGCGGAAGTCATTTTTAAAGTAGTAATTCCAGAAAACTTCCCGGAAATAAAAGGCAACACAGTTCTCCACTTTGGAAAAGCTTCCTGGTTAAGAGAAGAAATGGATCGAGAACACACAGCTCTGAGATACCTTCAAGTGAAATTATAAAACTTTACAGGCAAAGAAAATAAATTCCTCAGGTTTTCAGGCAAAGAGACTAAAATAGATGAAAAATGCAAGAGAAAAAAATAATGTTAAATTCTTCTAAAAATCATTTTAAAATGGTGGAGAATTTTCAACATGGGAGAAGTGAGGAAATAAAGTGCAAACCAAGAAACCGCAGGAAAATACAAACCAAGTTGTTCTTCAAGTTTTTAAGGCCAAACATAACAGTTTTGAATGTTTCAGATCTCAGGGAGTACTTGAGAAGTGCTTCCAAGGAATCCATGAAAGGATCAGCTTGACTAGCCAAAAGATGACTAAGAAAACACTGGAAATGAACAGATGGGGACGCAGTTGACACTTTAAACAGAGCTAGCATAAAACAAAGATGGGTGGGTTGATTGAAAAGCAGTTAGTCAACAGCATTTTAGCAAAGAAGAAACAAAACAACTCATAAAATGGGAGGAGAGAAAAATAATGTCAAAAATGTCAGATAATGAAAATTGACTATTGTACAGGGCAGTGGATAGAATTCAAAGGATCACACTTAAAAGTGAGAGAGAGTAGCAGAGCACAGTGGTGCATGCCTGTAATCCCAACAACTCAGGAGGCTGAGGTAGGAGGATCCCGAGTTCAAAGTCAGCCTTAGCAAATGTGAGGCACTAAGCAACTCAGTGAGACCCTGTCTCTAAATAAAATACAAAATAGGACTGGGGATGTGGTTCTGTGGTCGAGTGCCCCTGGATTCAATCCCTAGTACTCTCCCCACCAAAAATAGTGAAACAAAGTGAAGAATGCCAAAGAAAATGTGGGTATGAGTCTATAAAACACATTAATATACGTAATACTAATAGAATAGAAAGATGATCCTCCCTAAAAACAAAAGGGAATTAGAGAGGGAAAGCCAACATAATCAAATGAAGAAACACAATAAATATAAAATATGACAAATAGCAATTAAGAGATAATGTGATAGAATTCTGACAAAACAAGAGGATTGTGTCAACCAGTAGAATAGCTTGACCGTCGAATGGAAAAGATTATAAAATTGTGTCATAAAACAAAATGCAACTGAGATACATTTAAAATGTATTCAAATAGGTTGAAAATAGCAACATGCATAAAGATTTAACAGACAAAATGAAACAGAAAGAAAACAGTGCTTGCAATCCAGATATCAAACATTAAGCCAAAAAGCATTAAATGAGGGACCAGAAGGATGCTTTATGATGTTAAATGCCACATTCTAAAATGCAGATGGCAATTAAGTCTATCTGTTTAGCAAATAATACTGACATGTCTATATTAAGCAAAAAATAAAGAAAATGCAAGAAGAAATAAATAGAAACGTGAATAATAGAAGTGTCTCATCACTCACGTGACACAGGTCAACTGAATAAAATTGAGATGTAAGAGATCCAGAAAACATAATCTAAGAGGTATGTCTTATGGAACACCGCACTCTGATAGAATGGAATATTCCTTCATCCCAAGTTCTCATGGGATGTTCTCAAGAATGGATCGTATTCTAAAGAATGAAGAAAACATCAAAGAGTTTTCATGGAGTAGAAAGAATATGAAAAATCCTCAGTTATTTCTATCCACTCATGTACAAAACAACAACATAAGGTGAGTCATTAAACAGACAGAGAAAGACCCACACCACACGTCTTATGTGGATGGTGGATCCTAAGTACGGGTCTCACTATGGTGCCAGGGCTGGGAAGAGCAGTGGGTGGGGAGGAGGCAAGACTAGTCAACAGGCACCTCATGGTGAGTTGGAGGGGCATGTGCTGGTGTTCCATGGCAAAGCAAGTTGAAGAGAAATCATACAAATGCATTTTCTCTCTTAAAATTGTTAGAAGAGAGGATTTCCAATGTGTTTGCATGAAGAAATGATAACGATGATGAATATCTTCATTTCCTTGAGCTGATCATTACCCAACATATACAAGTTAAAGAATCACATTGTTCCTCATAAATACATGCAGATTTTATCTGTCAATTAAATAATACAAGTAAATAAAATATCTTTGATAAGCAAAAGTAAAATTATGTCTCAGCAATGAAATGAATTGACACATTGTATTAAGATATGTCAATAATCTATTTGATGAAGAGAATGTAGTGTTGTAAGATGTGTGCATATTTTTACAATATAATATAGTTAAGAGAAATACTTTGTAAGTAAAAAAGAGCCTGACTTTAAATCTTGATTGTCCCATAACAATAAG
The DNA here is from genome assembly GCA_020662805.1 of Glaucomys volans. Taxonomy (NCBI): domain Eukaryota; kingdom Metazoa; phylum Chordata; class Mammalia; order Rodentia; family Sciuridae; genus Glaucomys; species Glaucomys volans. The sequence continues at coordinate 653,436 of JAJEJO010050159.1, read as the reverse complement.
ATTTTTTAAATAAGAGGCTTACTTTCTGCACTTGTGTATATAAGGAAAGCATCGACCAAGGCCCTTGACCTTGTGCATAGTGTATACGGTAGTGAATATTGTTTTGATTATGTTCTAAACATAATGCACTAACATATGCTGCAATCTATGATGCCAAAGGGGTGTAATCAGAAACAGAACATGTTATGAAGGTGACAGACTGTGATGGGCAGGGTTCTTCAATGCAGAAAACAATTCACTCTAATCCGATTGAATAGGAGGCATTCATTCCCTGGTATTAGTAAGCTGTGTCTTATAGCAACATACATAAAGATTTAACAGACGAATGAAACAAAAAGAAAACACTGCTTGTAATCCCAATACCAAAGAAAACATCAAACCAAAAGCCTTAAATAAGAGGACCAGAAGGATGCTTTATAATGTTAAATGCCACATTCTGAAATGCAGATGGCAGTTAAGTTAATCTATTTCACTGCAACTTCACAGCGAGATCCTCAGAATGACAGAGTAGAACCAACCTGGAAAAGCATGGTTGGCACGAGTGACGGCAGAGCCACCCTGCATCTGCCACCCTTGCCTGCAAAACGCAGCCCTTCATTTTCAGATGCACATGGATATATCTTCTTATTGGAAAAACCTGTCTTCATCCTATAGCAAAGAAGTTTGGGAGATGTGTGTCTGCAGACTTTCTCATTGACGTGCTGACATCTTCACACTGGGGAGAGATCACAATGTGGAGGAGGCAGTCAAATATTTCAGCACAATTCCAAATAGCAATGGTCAACTGCAGAGTCAAACATTGTCATTGCTTGTTTCAATTTTGCCCTGGGAGAATGATGCTTCGTGTTCAAAGAAAAATGTCTATTCGGTGAGGAAGAATCATATTATAAATACGGCTCCATCAGCCGGATGCCATAACACTTTTGAATTGTATAACTGATTCCTTGGAATTGCTGTGTGCCGTGGAATCATAATTTTACTTCCTAGATACTTTACCTAGAGCAACGGATGTTCACTTCAATTTAAAACTCTACTGTAACTTACATTGTTAATAAAAATCCACAAATTGGCATTTTAATTAGGTTTATGCACTTCAGTCCTTCAATTTTTGCTACGTCCAGATAGCATTGTTAGCGTAATCAACCTGTGATCTCGATGGTGTGCCTGGATTAGAAAGTACTAGGGCAGTGCCTCTCTTATTTACTTTAATTACCAACTACTGATCTTCCTTGGTGAGGAAGCATCACAGTGCTGCTTCCTCAAACTCTGAAAGTCCCACCATCCTGACAATTAGAATTGTTTCTGCCAGTTCGGGCTTTTAAATCCACATGTTGTCTTGGTGTGTATTTTCTATAGTTTAATTGCATGCAAGGTGCATTTGGAGAAAATGACCATGTGCTGACAGAGGGTTGTTTACAATGTGATCAATTTTATCGATAAAATTTATGAATGTTTGAAGAAATTGCAAGATGGTCTTTTGCTCTCTGACCACAGTTCACTTCCTTCCTTGGTACTAAATTGCCTATCATCTTCATTACAATCATTATAATCTCAATCAGCAAATTTTTCAGTACATATATTAAATTCAACTTTAACTACTGCAGCCAGATGATGCAAATGTAAATTCTAAGTCTATGCACCCTGCATGCTGCAGTGTGTGTGTGGGGGGAGAGGGGTTCATTGGACTTGACATATATAAATCCAGCATTGCATCAAGAAATAATGCTGGCATTAACTGTCTATTCCTCTTATAAGCACAGTATTAAAGCATTTCCACTCAAATCCGACTTAGTCGCATCATCTTCCTGCAATCTTCCACACTCTGAAATTGCTACTTGTGCATCCTGTTCCCTTTAGAATCACTACAGTCACCCAAAAATATTGTATCAAAAATGACAAATGAGAAGAAAATCAATGTAAGTGACCTAAGATATTGGAAAAATTTGAATGTTCGTATGCAGGTATAGACGGACAGACAGACTTACACACACACTCATATTTGCACACTGAGCTCTGAGGATACTGGAGCCATTTCACTGAAGACAATTCAGCTTTCCCAGATGATATGCTAATGAGCCCAGTGAGCAGTTCTAAGTCATTGATATCACATCATTCAGCACACAATTTCCAAAAACAAGTTAACGAGCCGTTTTTTGAAAATCATTTAGAAGCACAGTTTGACACATACCAATGAAGCCAGTTCATTTGCTTGCTGAAATAGACCACATCTAGGGTCCTTTCTAAACCAAAGCAAGCTTGACTTTGGCTGTCATCAAAACTATTACAAAAATAAAAATGAGTAAGTGCACCCTCAGTTTGTCAAGGGAACTATTTTTTAAATATTTTTTTTCTATTAGGATAGGTAAATTATAGTCAAATGACACTTATAACACCATAGAAACTAAATGTCTGATGAGAAAATTGAGACTAAATATATTTCTTATTCCTTCAGTGTGCTCGTAGGAATAATTCAAAGGCCCTGTAAAAGGAGAAAACTGCCTTCTTCATTCAAAGTTTCTTGTGTATCATTTGGTTCTGTGTGTGCTCAGTCACTGGTGGGTTATGTGGACATACAAGAAGATTTAAATTGTTTAGCCTATTGATTCAGATGCACATTCTCCATGATAAATAATCATATGAATTCCGTTACTTATGGAAGTGCTTCAGTTTAAAGATTCAACCTAAAGTATTTTCAGTTTAATGCAGGAAGAAATATTCCTTGGAGATGTGAATGGTTTGTTTAGCATCACATTACTTCTCTGTAAGCATGCATGCTTCTTCACTGTTATGATACATAATCTTTTTCACAAGTCAAAAATTTATCCCTGAAATTCCATCTCTGCAATCACAGATCTGGCAAAGCTCTGACCATGGGGTCCTTGATTTTTACCTAACTCACTTTCCTTACTCTCTTCTCATTTTTAAATCTCATTCAGACTAATTCATCCTCTGAAACCTGCTTCCATAGAGACACAGGACGCTCAGCAATGCCATTGCAGTATGATTCAGAGGTATAAGAAGAGGCCAGCACTTTCTCAGATCCTGTGGGTTCTCTTTATTTAGTATGTCCAAAATCCACCCACCCCTTTTCTATCTTTACTACATGTTTAAGAAAGAACATAGTCATGGTTCCTCTGAAGGACTGTGAGAGTTCCTTAGGGAAACATCCTAATTCCTGGATTATCTGTGCTCAATCCAGCCTGAATCATCTTATCAATACAAGCATCTAATATTCCTTTGCTCTTTAACATATTTCCCTGTGGCCATCCCATTGATACTGGAATAAAGAACAAATTCTTCACATTGCCTTATGAGGCCCTGAGACATTTCCTCTGTTCTTCTCTCTCCTTGTTCTCACCTTAATCCCTGCCCCTCCCACTCACACTGTACAGACCAGCCACGCTGCACTGTTTTGGACAAAGCATGGTTGTTTATACTCAGTAAAACATACATGCTATTTCTAACTGAAACACCATCCCCAAAGTTTTATTCATTGGTGGGGTGAGTAATTTTTCACTGCTCTTATAGCATTTTTCAACCAGGTTGGATGTCTGAACTGTTCATAAGCTAAACTCTGCAAAATTTATACTTTAAAAGTTCTGTGAATAAATGACACTGTATGTGCCTTTTAGAAAGTTGCACTGATTAGCAAGAGGCATTAGGTTTATTGGGTGCTTTGACAAATAAGTCATTCTGTTTTTACTATGTTCATAGTCAAAATTGTGGACTAAGAGTATGGACCAAACTATGGGATTCATGTAGCAATCACATGGTCAAATACAAAATGGACCTCAGTGGACCCTGAACATATTAATCACACAAGCTGCACACCTGGAGTTGGATTTCAGAACCGTAGAGTGTGCCCATCATCTGTAGTTGTAGAATTTAGTGAAGAAAACATGAGAATTAACAAGAGTCCTACTTATAAAGACAGCTCGCCTTCTTTATGGATTTAGTTATGAAAAAAACAGAGAACTTACCTAAAGAAATAATTGCAAATAAAAGGCCAAGAAGATATTCGGAAATATGTGTGCCTGGTAAAATCTATAAACTTTTTATAGATTTTTCTTAGGAAATCAAAGATTGACTAAATTTATTTTAAAATGCTTCTTTTTTAGTTTCACTTTCAAAATAGGAGAAATACGGACATAAAACAATTATAAAGGAAAATAGTCTAGTTAAAGGAGAGGAAGAGTGTGAATTCCTTAGGGGAACAGTTAAGATGTTGGAAAACACAGCAGACAGATCTGAAAGAGAAAAGGAAATGAACCTGGGTCTAGTTGCTTTTGAAGAGATTTCAGAAGAAAGCTGTCTTTACTGTTAATAGAGCCAAGAATATAATTACTACTCAAACAAAATTGAAGAATGTCAGTCAGGCAACTCTTTCAGCGGATCCCACATCCAACAAAGTGTTTGGAGTCACATCATTAATGTATAGAGTCTATGATGAGAGCAGTTGGTGAACTAGCCCTTGAAGACTAAGGCAGCTTTGTAATAAAAGATGTACAGATTTACAAGGTAACAATGGAGATGTCAGGAAAAGCATCAAATTTTTCATTAGAGAGTTTCATCTGACATAAGTACCGCAATTGGAATTCCAGACGTTGCATGTCCTGAAGAAATCTACAAAATTAATTTGAAAAATAGTACTTTAAGGGAAATGATGTATACTGAATATTGAATAGGAGACTTACAGAGGTGAATCTGGGCAGGACCCCAAGATTGAATGTCGAATTAGGTTAGTTGTTGTCCTGAATGGAAAATGCTTTCTGGGGTTCCCATGGTCTGACTCAGAGAAGTCAAGATAGACTGGATGGTGTTTGAACAGCTAATGGGTTTTGCTTATTTATAAGGAATTGATTCATGTTTCTTACTCATAATGAACCCACAAGAAGAAAATATACTATTTTTGTTGGAAAATAAATTTCAGAGCCTGAAAGAAAAAGCTACATTAAAGGCAGGCACTTTTGATGCAAGTTTGTAATTTAGTAATTAGGGAGGTTAAGGTCAGAGGATTGCTAGTCTGAGGTCAGCCTCAGCAACTTAATGAGAGCTTATCTCAAGATAAAAAAATTAAAACAGGTTGTGGCTCAGTGATAGAGGACCTCTGACTTCAATCCTCAGCAACACACACACACACACACACACACACACACACACACACATATGAAGTTAAAATAGGGCTGGAAAGAGTCACTATTAAGCAACACCACATGCACAGAAGTCTAACTCAACCAGGTTACATTTTTCAAATACAATACATGCCCTCTTGCAAGGACTAAATCAGAGGAAAACAACACCTACTGACGTATCTCACCACTGCTTAGGATGAGGCAGAAGCTCGATCATCGTATTTCAGTGTTAGTTGGACAAGTATCTTGATGTTCCAAATTCATTTCTCACCACCATATCTGAAGTACAAAGGGAGAAATAAAACGATATCCAGCCTGAAAATCATGACTTCCTAAATTAGTTTCCACTTGTGTTGTAACAAATTACCACCAACTTCATTATTTAAAAAAATACAAATTTATTATCTCTTTTGCTATAAATCAAAATTCCAACACAAGTCTCAATGGGATAAAGATCACAGCGTTGGGAGCACTGTGCTCCTTTCTGGATTTGCTAGAGGACAATATGTTTCCAGGTCCTTTCTCACTTCTGGTGGCTGTGTGCATTCCTTGGCTCATGGCTCCTTCTTTCACCCTCAAACTCAGCGGAGGAGGGTGGAGTCCTTCTCACATCTCATCACTCTGACCTTCCCTTCTGCTTCCCTTTTCCACTTTCAGGGATCCTTCTGATTACATTGGGTGCCAAGTTCAAGACAATTTCCCCACTACAAAGTCAACCGATGGCCAGTTCTCGCATCCACACACTTAAGTTCCCCTTGCTGTGTAATATAACAGGCTAATCAGTTCTGGGGGTTAGGATTCAGGCATCTTTGGGGAGTGTCATTTTGCTACCCTGTGACAAGAAGTGGGACAAAAATGAGCAAGACTAATATGGGCCTCAAGGTAGCAGTTTGGGTTTTTAAAGACATCAAGTGTCAAATCATCTATCAGATACATAATTAAAACAAAATAGTGAGTGATGCTGGAAGACCTAGGCATTTATATGGAAACAGGATAAAATTCTTCATATATGCCAGTGCAAATTTCTGAAATTTAACAATAAAATAAAAATCATAGAATATTCAAGAAAAGCAGATGATGGGTCAGTCTTCTGATCTACGACACAGAATGCACACAGACTGAGGGAGAAGACCTATGACTTAATAGAGGAAGGAAAACTACAGCTAGTGTGACCTAGCCTTATAAAAGTGGGAGCAGTTTCTCACTGTCATCTTGCTGCTCTCTTGCCTCCCCACTGCCCTGTCGACCACTTGGAGCCACGCCTAGTGGGCGAATTATTACGTGAGAGCAGATGAGGTTGTCCGGTTTGAGACATTCAGAAGTGTCAGTGGCTGGGCGGGGATGGTGACGCGCTCAGTGGTAGTGTGCTTGCCGAGCACATGTGAGGTCCTGGGTTTGATCCTTAGCACCATGTCAAAATAAATAAAGAAAACAAAGGTATAAAAAAGAGCCAATTGAACAGATGCCATAAAAAAAAAGTGTCAAAGGCAGACACAGTGGTGCATGCCTATAATCCCAGAGTGGCTTATGGAAATTATTTTTGTAAAAAATAGCGTTTATAAAACTGAGAGCAGTACTTTCCTAATAGATTATTCATCTCCTCCTAAGAGATAGTGACTTTGCTGGGTAACCGGAGGAGTAAAGACCAAACAAAATTGATTGGAACTAACCCATTAAATATTAAAAGGGGAAATTTTGGTTATTTCTCAATTGTTCAATCTTTTAACTTTCTCAAAGTGCCATTATGAAAAATTTCCAACTTAGGTTTATTCTATCAATCTTTTACATTATATTGAATATTTGTAATAAGGTAGGGAATAATACTTCCCTACCTTTAAATCATAAGCATATGCTTCTACATTTCTCTTCTGAAATTTAATAATATTGCTTTTCATATATAATTGGCAATTCTACTTTGAGAAAAGGTAGAAAAACTTGACAAACACTGAAAAAAGTTGTTTAAAAATCACATCACACATAGGGTTTGTATAGCCAACAAACAGGAAATAATGTTCAACTTCATTAGTAATCTCAGAAATAGAAGCTAAAGTGACAAATGGTGCACCCCAAGGGACACTTTGGTTTGCTAAAATTTTTAAAATTTGACAGCTCCAAGTATCAGTGATGATGTGAAACATGAGAAAATCAGACTCTGATGTGGACAGAGTCTGAGACTCTTGCATCAAAGTGTAACTGGCACATGCATTTTGAAAAATAATCCTTATCTTGTACATGCACCTCCAAATCCACTGCAAGAGTGTCACAAAAAAAAATTGCACATGTGTATCACAATACATACTATTGTTCACAACACCATTTTCATAATAATATAAATTAAGAATAGCACACATGCCCATCCAAAGCAGAATAAATATTATATGATGTATTTGTCTGAGAGGACACCATACAAGACAAAAAGTAGCTACCACTTCCTGCAGTAATGTGCTTGTATCTTACAACATACTATTGAGAAAAAGAAGCCACGTTCTACAAATAAATTCATTAGATGCATTTATATAAATCTGCAAAGCAGATAAAACTAAATAACACTATTAAGAGGTCCACTCACAGATAATGAAATAAAAATTAAACAAAGAAATTATTATCAAAATATCAGATGTCAGTCTGAAGATGACTGGCACGGAAGCCTTCTAGGGCATGGTAATCTTTCTCTTGATAGAATTGCCATTATGTAGTATTTACAAATATATTTGGACTGTATAAATATATTGGCATCATGCGGGTGCATGGAAAAGACAACTCAATAAAAATAGGGACTTCCACAAGATATAATTTTGTTTAAAGGAAAACTTGAAATCTGTATATAGCTCCCTTTGAAAGCAATTATCAATAGCTGGTAAAGTTGATTATGGCTCAATTCTCTGTCAAGGATATTTCAGTCTTAGAACATGCGTGGATGCTTAAAAGCATGATTTGTCATTTTTATAAGCTGAAAATGCACAGAGCGCATCACTCATTCTCACCTGTCCATCACAGAGAGTCCATGATGCTGGATTGTTGCATCTTCTCTGCAGTCTTGTCTCATCACAGCCTCAGGCCCTGGCACAAAAAGGGGAGTTTAGCAAGTCCACCTGACAATGACCTAGCACCACATCCTCCCTTTACCTTCACCAGTATTAAGATTGGTATTTAAATATCCCTGACTCATTGTGGTGTGTTGTTAATTAGTGATGAACTAGAAGGAGCAAAGGGTGATTTTATCACCAAAATGAAAAGATATTCAGTATTTTATCACTGATGCCTCCTTCTCTTTCCAGATTTATTTCATATCTTTCTCCCCAACATCCTTTCTTTCTGAGATCCAGACATGGAGATGACTTTTGTATCTCTGGATAAACCAGGATTCATTTCCTTGCCTCAGAACTTCGCAGATTTGTAGGAAACCGCTAATTATATTACCAAAATTCATATCCAACAGTAGCTCCTTTTAAAAACTTTCTTCTATTTTCTCCTTCTGACTATAGAAATCTTCTATTGTGCCCATAGAGTTAACTCTCAGGGTAGTGAAACCGTTTCGTGACATTTGGTTCTCTATTTCACATTGAACATCTAGACCACAGAGATAGATATATTTTGAACACCACAAAGAGTAGAACTTCTCACCTACAGAATTAATTATTTTGTTAAATTAATCAATGATTAAAATTGAATTGAATGATCAAAAGCAGAGAATTTACATTTTTGCAAAGAAATGGAACAATCTTACGGCTAAGGTCAGATCATGAAGGAAGTGGTAGCCCGATGATTTGTTTAATTCATTCATTTGGAGAGTAGAAAGTGGAGAGCAATGTTGGCAATAGGGTGCATAAGTTAAAAGAAAATACACTGTTGTTAACCAAAAAGCAATGAATCTTTCTCCCCAGGAAATGTCAGAAAGGCCCTATGGGTGGATGTCTGGAGTAATGGCGGGAGTACATTCAACACAGAGTAGCACTGTGTGAATTGGAAAGAGTTTTGCAGGAAGTTGTCCTCTCTGTATGGAAAATTACAAAATGGCACCCTTTCTTTGGGATTGAAATAGATACACATCAGGGGTGTGGATTCAGAGCTAGGATACCAGTAGAATTTCAGCTTCCCACTCACTTTTCTTGGAGTGAACTTGAGCAATGCATCCCTACATAGAGGTGCCATCTCTTCAGCGCATTGGGTGATGGGGAAGCACAATGGTGTGGTTCATGTGGATTCGTTTGATGCATAGATTGATTGCCAGCTACTTATGTTGGTAAATGAGACCTTGCTAACCTCTTACCAGGTGTGGCAAAGCTTACATAATTGTACTTCCCAGTTTCCTGTGTTCTCATGTCTCTTCTCATTTCCCACAGATACCGCTCTGCTTGGGAAATACTCACCCCCTTCTTTCATCAAATGATTCCAGTTCAGACTTGAAACTGTCCTAAGATTCCCTATTCCAACAAGGAAGATCTGTCTGTCCATCCTATAGGTGTCATGTGCTCCTGATATCATTTCAATGGGACCTCATTTATCTTTATCATGGCATTAAACCAATTATATTGTAACTGAAGGGACAATGTGTTAAAAAGGCTGCAGTCATTTCTCCCCTGCTGTTTTGCTACCACCATTATTCTGCCTCCCCCACACCACTTTCCAACCTAGATTGTTAGCCTGCAAAACTTCCTAGTCAGTCATTGGTCCAATTGTTATTCACCGGTAAAATTCTACTACTTAAGAATAGCTCCCCCATCATTCTCATTCTCTCTCTCTCTCTTTCTCTCTCTCTCTCTCTCTTTTTCTCTAACCCTCCTGAAGGCAGACACTCTGCCTGTCTGCTTAGTAAAATCTCTTGTGTGAGTTCCCACATCCAGAGTGGTTTTCTGGGTACTTTCAGTAACTACTTTCTTTGAATGGACTTTACTGGGTGACATTTCTGGAGACCTCAAATTCAAAACAAAAGACATGTGCAGAGCCCTGCTCTCTGAAGACTGTAGGTAAGAATCCTTTTATGTCTCTTCCAGTCTTAGGGTTGCAGCTATCTTTGCCGCCCAAAGCCACTCTAGTCACATGGCGCCTTCTCCCTGTCTTCACGTTGGCTTACTTCCATTCCTGTCTGCTTCTCTGTCCAAATTTCTCCTTCCTAATAGGATGCAATTCATATTGGACTATGTACCGCCCACCCAAATAACTTCAGTTCAACCCTTTACCTCTGTAAAGACCCTATTTCAAAATACAGTCTCACTCGTCTGCATATATTCACTGGCATGGGGCTACAGTTCAACTCCTAAGACTCACCATACTTTGATGGAATTCCCTGATAATATTTTGCCTGGATTGAGGAAAACAGGTTATTTGTAAATTAAAGATTTTCAAATTTGTTTTTAAAGGAAGAATCTGTCCATAATTATATAATCAGCAATTTCTTCTGATATTAGTGTTATAGTTTAGAATTGTGAGAAACAGCTAAAATGTGTAGATTTAACACCTAGAAAAATAACAAAAGTATTGGGGAAACTAACATCACCTTTGGTGCTAAGAGTGATTCCTGAGTGCATTGCTCCCCTCCTTCAACCCTGCCTTATGTTTTGTTCTTTTGGAAGATTGGATTTGATTCCTGAGCAGCAAATCTGATACAGTCAAATTTCTTTAAAAAGTGCAAAGTAGGAGGGAAATAACTTTTAAGATATTGTCTTTTCAGAGTCACATTTGTGATTAAATTGAGCAATTTCAACCTACTGTTTAAAAAAAGACTATATAATGTAAAAATTATGCACAGAGAGAATAATAAAAGATGTGACTGGAGAGATTAAAAGTTAAACAAACCTGCAGAAATCACAGCATGACAGCAAATTCCAGATGGCTGCAAAATCCCCAGGGTCCTTGAAGAGCTTTGAAAGGGCAAGTCGCGTGTCATCCAACAGATTTTCATCTTTGAAAGCCTGTAAAGGAAGAAAGAAATGCTCCTGAAAATACACAACTTCAAAAAATGGTGGTTTTGATCTCAGTGCGGGGTCTTGGATTAGTTCATGACCCATTCATACAAGAAAGCCCAGGCCCAAGGGACCCGAGGTGTTCTATCAAGACCTTCCCCTGTGGCCTCAGTGCTATTCATTTGTTTTGCAGGTGAGCTCAAGGAAAATTTTTGCATTTTCGTTTTTACCCCCCAGCTTTGCTGAAGTATAAATGACAAACAAAAATCATATGTTTAAGGTACACAATGTGATAGTTTAATATGCATGTAGGTTTCAAAGTGATCATAACAATCAGTCACATGGTCATCACTTAATATATAGTTACTTTGTGTGTGTGTGTGTGTGTGTGTGTGTGTGTGTGTGTGTTTGTGTGGTGAGAATACTTAATATCCACTCTTCCAGCACATTTCAAGTCCAAAGAACATGATCAACCGCAGTCACCACGTCATATGTTAGATCCTCATAACTTAACCATGTTATAACTGATAATCTAAGTCCTTTGACCAACTTCTCTCCATCCACCTCCTACTCCAGAGTCCCTGGCAACCACTGTTCTACTCCTTCCATGAGTTCAATTATTTTATACTCCATATAACATTGAGGTCACACAGTACTTGTCTTTCTGTATTTGTTTTTTTTTCTTTTTTTATTAATTTATTTATTTTTTAATTTTAGGTCATTGTACACAAATGGAGTACAACTATCATTTTTCTGGCTGTACACAAAGTAGAATCATACAATTTGCATATTTACACATATATGGTATAGATGTTTGTGTCATTCTATTATCTTTCCTTCCCCCTCCTCCCCACCTCTCATTTTCTTCTATACAATCCATCCCTTCTCCATTCTTCCTGAGCCTCCCCGCACCCCTGCTATGCGTCATCAATCACTTATAAGAGAGATCATTTGGCCCTTGGTTTTTTGGGATTGACTTATTTCACTTACCATTATCTTCTCCAATTCCATCCATTTACCTGCAAATATCATAATTTTATTATTATTTATGGCTGAACAATATTCCATTGTGTACATATACCACACTTTCTTTACCATTCCTCTATTGAAGGACATTTGGGTTGGTCCCATAATCTAGCTATAGTGAATTGGGCTGCTATAAACATTGATGTGGCTGCATCACTGTAGTATGCAGATTTTAATTCTTTCTGTATTTGGCTAAGTGTACTTAGCAACATTTTCCAGGGACATCTGTGTAGTCACAAATGATAGGGTTTCTTTCTTTTTCATTTTTTTCTTTTTCTTTTTTGGTACAGGGATTGAAGCCAGGGGCACTTAACACTGAGCAACATCCTCAGCCTTCTTAATGTTATATTTTGAGACAAAGTCTTGTTAAATTGCTTAGGGCCTCTCTCTCAGTTGCTGAGGCTGGCTTTGAACTTGCAATCCTCCTACCTCAGCCTCCCTAGCTGTTGGGATTACAGGTGTGCACCACCATGCCCGGCTCTTTCTTCTTTTTCTAATTTGTTTTGTTTTGTTTTTGTGATGCTAGGGATCAAACCCAAGACCTGACAACAGTCAAGCATTTTAACAATGAGTTACAGCCCCAGCTTCTTTTCTTTCTTTCTTTCTTTTACAGGTTAAGTAATATTCTATTGCATATATTTCCTAAATTTAAAGAAGTTCTTTCATCAATAGACCCCTGTGTTGCTTCCACATCTGGGCCATGGGGAATAGTACTCTAATAACATACAGTAGTGCAAATATCTCTTCAAGGCATTGCTTTCGCCTCTTTTGGATATGTTCCCAGAAATGGAATTGCTGGATCATGGGGTGGTTGTATTATAAATTCTTAAAGGAATTCCAATGTTGTTTTCCATGATCAATGTGCTCATTGCATTCCCACCAAAAGTAAACAAGTTTCCCTTTTTTCCATACTCTCAAAATATTAATTATCTCATAACATTTTTTATAATAACCATCCTAATAGGTATGGGATAAATCTGTTATGATTTGAATCTGGAATGGCCCCCAAAATTCATGTGTTGAGAGCATGGTCCCCAATGCAACAAGGCTCAGAGATGGGCTTTTAGGTAATGACTGATGTATAGGGAATTAATCCATCAAGTAGCTGAATGGACTACTGGGCAATGGGACCTACTTGGAAGCAATACTGAAGTCACTGAGTGGCGTGCCCAGGGAGTGTTTATCTTTTGCCTGACCCCCATTCCCACTCCCATCCCCTGCTCCTCTTTTTTTACCTGAGGAGCTTACTCCCCAGCAGTCTTCTACCATGATGTTTCTGCCTCAACGCCTGCTGAGCATGGTCTGAGCCTCCAAAACAGAGTGCCAAAACAAACCTTTCCTCTTCTGAGTTGCTCTTGTCAGTTATTTGGGTCAAAGCAACAAAAAGCTGACTAACACAGAAATCAGTTCCGAGATGTGGGGTCATTCCTGTGAAAATACTTGGCCATCCGATTCAGAAGACTTTGGAACTGGTTTGTGGGAGGAGTTTGGAAAGATCTGGAGATGCAGGATGGAGAATCCTTAGAATATTGTGGGCATCACTTAATGGGTGATTCTAGTGGGACCAGAATTATAGAAACGCAGAGGGCAGATTGCGCTCATGAGGTTTCAGATGGGAACAGGAACTCCACTAGGAATTAGGATGGAGACCATTCATACTACCATCAGGCAAAAAAATAAAAATAAAAAAAAGTTGTCTACATTTTGTCTGTGTTCCTGAGATTTTCTCTGAGACTGGACTTAAGAGTAATGGACTAATTAACATGATGGAAAATTCAAAGCAACACAGCATTCAGGCATGGATTTTGCTTGCAGTTTTCAGTCAGGTTAAATATGATGACGTAGAGCAGAAGACAGAGGTGAAATATTTTAAAGACTTCATTTTGGTCAGAAAAACACATGTAAAACTGAAGCCAAGGAGGGTGAAGTTTTTGGAATTAGCTCCATTAAAGAAAAACCAAGTACTTTTCCCAACAACTATAGGAAATAGGTCTGTAGGGTTTCTCAGGAATCAGTCAATCCTCATCCACAGCAGTCTCAAAACATGTAAGCAGATGGAAATCATATCAAATATCTTTTCTAAACAGAATGAATGAAACTAGAAATCAACAACATGAATAAAACTAGAACATTCACAAATGTGTGGAATTCATACAAAATCCTCTTTAACAGTCAGCGTGACAAAAAGGAAATTAGATGGGAAATTTTAAAATATCTTAAACATGAAAAGTCAACATACCAAAACTTATGGGATGCATCGAAAGCAGTTCTAAGAGAGAAATTCATAGCAATAAATGCCTAAATGCAGAATAAAGATTTGCTCTGTGGCTAACATGTAATCTCTCCTGGAGAAACCTCCAGGTGCACTAGAAGGGAATGTGTATTTTGCTGCTTTTGGATGCAATGTGTGAAGAAATGGATGAAATATATTGAATGTAATCTCTGAGGTTCATTTGGTCACAATCTCAATAAATACCATAGACATCAGATACATACATATATGCAAATATTATAGATAATGTGTGTATAATATCCAATCACATAAATAACCTGTACATGATGCAGTTATATCCAAATAAACATGCATTTTATGTTCACATGGCTGTCTGTGTGTCTGTGTGTCTGTGTGTACATATGGAGAAGAAAAACATTTATTGGCTTCTTTTCCAGAGTCTGGAATAGAATCCCTAACAGGACACACACTGATATGCATGAAGCTCTCTCTCTAGTGCAGAACCACATTTAGGCCAGAGAGGAGAGGCTGTGCATATTTAGGTTCTGGGCTTTGTTGGGCTTGACAACTACCCACCCAGGGAAGTTCTTGGCACCCTTCCCCTCCCTCTTTACAAGACTTCAACTTGCTTTTTTCTCCATCTTCTGTTTCAGGGACCTTTTATTTTTGGGTGGGTCAGGGGGTCCAGCAGTGAGCGGTACTGGGGGTTGAATTCAGGGGCCCTCCACCACTGAGCCACATCCCCAGCCCTTTTTTGTATTTTATTTGGAGACAAATTCTCCCTGAGTTGCTTAACAGCCTCGCTTTTGCTGAGGCTGACTCTGAGCTCTCTATCCTCCTGCTTCAGGTTCTGGAGTCGCTGGGGTTACAGCTGTGGGCCACCTCGCCCAGCTAACTACTTTTTGACAGTCAACTTCCTCTACCTAGAATGCTTTCCCTGCTCTTTTACCCTATCCTCAGCATAGCTTTTGTTTCTTTAGTCTAAAATAGCTTTATTTTGTCATCTTTAGTTAAAGCATACTGTTAATAAATTCTCTATGCCCTTTATAAAAGTGCTAAGTTTTTGTTTTTACAATTGTTTGCATATTGGATTCCTCTTGCACTAAACTGAAATATTCACAAAAGCAAGAACCATGCTTTTTATTTATTTATTTTGAAAGTATTCTTTTCTTAGCATCTTGCTTGACATCTAATAAATACTTAATATTACCCTAATAAAATCTGTACCTACTTATGGATAGTCACACAATAGTGTCATATACAAAGTTGTGTTGAAAGTAATTAATGCTATAAAGTGATTTAAATTGTTACTGAAGTCTGTGGAAGATTAACCATATGGGCAATTATATTGCACGAACACATGTCTCCTGAGTCTCCACACCAGTCACTCCAAATGTTTCCTCTTTCTGTTTCTTTTTTTCTATCCTTCTATCTATCATCTCTATACTTCTCCATGTTATGACTTCATTTCTTAATGAATAGATAGATTTTTTTCTCTTTAGGATTATTTAAAATGCCTCCATGTTCCATTCAACATAAATATCTCCAAACAATTTAATGATAAATGCAGAAACAGCCTATCAATTTCCTGAGAAGGTGTGTATTTAAACACTTTGAAGTATTTGTGCTTTTCAAAACGATTAAGTACTCGATTCACAGACCCATATTCAGCCTGTGATTCAATGCATTGCGGTGGACAGTCACGTATCTCAAATCACTGGGTCTTGACCTCAACTGCCTTCTGTGGCTCTTATCAAATGCCAAACATTGAAATGCTAATTTACCTCTCTAAAATGATTTTTCCTGCTCTACAAAATGGCACTGAAATACTTATGACATGACACATACACTATACTTTCTGCTTTAAAAGGCAAACAATCCATGAACATTTGTGCTACTATCTTTTAGCATTAGAACTATTTCAATATTGCAATTGTTTATATCAAATATATCACTTTAGTTTAAGAAAGCAGTGCCAGGGAAATAGCATTGTCCCTTTCTTGAAGGAGAGAAGATTATCATTGGGTGTACTCCATTATTGGTCAGAACTACTTTACCATCTTTTTACCAAACACCCCAAAATAATCATGTAGATTTTATAAAATCCCAAAGGAAAAAGCTCTTTTACTTAACTCTATGAATTCTTGAACATCACCTGAGTTAGGAGATACTTTCTGTGATTGAATGAGAGAAGCAGTATTATCCTTTTCTTCATTCTTCCATTTATTCTTTTAGACACGAAAGAAAAAAATCCAACAAGAATACCCAACTTGCTCATGTCCATCCTGCAGTTGAGAATGACTGGGCTCTGAGAGATAATTAGTGCCCCTAGGAGGCTCAACATCAGGCAATTGGGAGACTCTTTGAGCCTGAATTAAGTACTCATGTTGCTATTTATTCTCCACATGAGATGAAAATTGACAGATAATATTTTCTCTGGGAGAAAAAGACACATCCTTAAGAAACAAGCTTTGCATACTTAATGGTGAATTATGCTACAGCTGCAACAAAGACCTATCTTTCTAAAAATTTCAGCAACAAAAGCAACTGCAAGATATGATGTCATAAAGTATATATTATAATATTTGTTATAATGATAGAAGGGGAACTACATGTTATTGTAAAAGAAAATCCAATTTACTGCCTGCTGCCTTCAATTTTGATTTGACAAGCGCTCAATCTTCTGCTGTTTCGATTGCATTCATTTATCTTTTGGAGCATGTACTGTAATGTCTCCTTGAGGCAAACAAAACAATCTTTCCATTTAATTTACTAAACATGCTCAAGTACATTTGAGTTTACTAGATACAAATACGTTAAAGCTATTTATGTCGTTAAAGATCTCTTTGGCAGTGTGAAATCAATCCTGACTACTGTTTTGATTTGGAATTACTGATTGCATCCCTGTTTATGTGACAAGAAACATACATACCAAAACCATTTCCATTGTCCCCAGATGTGCATCATATAATTTAGTGATCCATAGCAAATGTATGTGAACAATTTCTTAAGGTCAAGTTATTTAATGACTTCAAATGATTGAATGCGCTTCCAGAGTGAAAGCAAAAGTTTTGCTTAGGTTTTGGCTATTTTCAAATTTGAACTTAAAATGAAGAAAAATATTTTATGGTGTCATAGTAAAATGTTAGTTCTGTTTATTGATTTATTTCTAGACAATAATTTCAGAAAATGTAATATGCCATGTGAGTGAACATCTTGGACACAAATCTCAAAATGTTAAAATAAAGACTTCCAGGCAATTATTGAAAATGTTTCTGTTAGTGAACTGTAGTCATACATAATAGTGGGTTTGTTTTGAAATAGTCAGGCATGAAGGGAATATGATTTGCTTAATTTCAGTCCTCAGCATTTCCTCTTTTCCTCTCCACCTCCCTCTTCCTCCTCACATTCCTCAATTCTCCTGGTCTCCTTTCTGTTTTTTACACTATGTTTTTAATTGACGCTTTATAGATAAATACACATTTGGGTGAAATTCATTATGGTATATTTATATATGTACATAACACAGTCTGATCAATTCCATTGTTCAGTTCCTTTCTTTTCCCATCCCTCATCCCTCCCCCTCTATCCCTTATTCTTTTTCACTTATCTCCCTTCTATTTTCATGGGTTGCTCCCTTTTTTTTTCTTCTTATTTTGTTCTGAATTCCATGTATGAGAGACACTTCGAGTCTTAATTTTCAGTCTGACTTATTTCACTTATGATGTTCTCCTATTCCATCCATTTATTAGCAAATGACGTAATTTCTTTCTTGTTTATGCCTGAGTAAAACTCCACTCTGTATACACACTGTGTTTTCTTTATTCAGTCATCTGTCCACCTAATCTGCTTCCATAATTTGTACGTAAACCCTAATGTACATATATCCCTATAGTATGCTGATTCTATTTGGATCATACGGAGATTCCATTATTAGTTTTTTCAGGAATCTTGGTACAGATTTCCAAAGTGTTTGAACTAATTTGAACCCCACCAGCAATGTATGAATGCTCCTTTTTCCCCAATGCTTGTCAGCATTTATAATTATTTGTATTTTTGATGATTGCCATTCAAACTAAAAGGTGATGAAACCTCAGTATATTTTTTTATTTTTTTATTTTATTTTTACAGACTGAATTTTGATTCATTGTGCACAAATGGGGTATGACTTTTCTTTTCTATGGTTGTGCACAATGTAGATTCATACCATTCGTGTCATCACACATGTACATAGGGTAATGATGTCTGTCTCATTCCACCATTTTTCATACCCCCACCCCCTCTTTCCTCTCATTTCCAAGTATGTAATCTAAAGTTCCTCCATTCTTCTCTCACCCCCACCCCCACACCCCATTATATATCATCATCCAGTTATCAGGGAAAACATTCAGCCTTTGGTTTTTTGGGATTGGTTTATTTCACTTAGCATGATGGTCTCCAATTCCATTCATTTTTCTGCAAATGTCATAATATTACAGGTGATTAATAAATATATGAAAAAGTGTTCAATATAGTTTTGATTTGCTATTTCCTATTTTTTGACCATTTATCTTTCTTCTTTAAAAAAATGTATGCTTAATTCTTTGCCCATTTACTAATTAGGTTACTTAGGGATTTTTTTAAGGTTTTAACTTTTTGGAATTCTTCATCTATAATGGATTTCTGGATGTTAATTTGTTAATTTTCTGTTAGAAGAGTAGGTGACAAAGAGTTTCTCCCATTCTGTAGGTTCTATCTTCATGCTCTTAACTGATTCCTTTGCTGTGCAGAAGTTTTGTCATTCCACTTATTGATTTTTTACTTTGTTACTTAATGTTCAGGTTTTCATTTTTATTTTTTAAGGAAGCATTTGTCTGCACCTATATGTTGAAGTGTCAACTCTGTTTTGTTCTAGCAGTTGTAAAGTTTCTGGTCTATTCTAGGATTTTGATCTACGTTGAGTTGACTTTTGTGAAGAGTGAAAGATAGAAATCTAGTTTCATTTATATATGTATTTTTCCAGTTTTCCCAGCACCACTTGTTAGAAAGACTATCTTTTCTCCAATACATTTATTTTGGAGACCTATGTTGAGTACCAAACAATTGTGTCTATGTGTGTTCATGTCTTATGTTCTTTTTCAATGATCTTCATGTCTAGTTTGATGCCAATAGCATGCTGTTTTGGTTCCGATAGCTTTTTATATGACTTGGATCAGGTAAAATGATGCCCCCAGCATTGTTCTCTGTTTTCAGCTTTGCTTTGACTCTTCTGGGTCTTTTATTCTTACACCTGAATTTTAGGACTGTTTTCTCTGGTGCTTTGAAGAATTCCTTTGGTGTTTTTATGAGTTGAATCTTTACAACCCTTTTGGTAGACTAGACATTGGACAATATTAATTCTGCCTATTCAAGAACAGGGGAGTTCTTTCCATCTGAGATGGAAATCCAAATATAAGATGCATATATAAGAACACCAAATAGACAAGTTCAAAAAAGATCCTCTCCCAGATACATTATAATTAAAACACCTAGTACACAGCACAAGGGTAAAGCTAAAATTCACAAAAGAAAGAGAGCAGGTTGCATTTAGAAGTAAGCCAATTGGACTCTCTACTGATTTCTCAGCCCAGATCTCACATGCCAGGAGGACTTGGAATAATATATATCAACCTCTGAAAATAATGGATGCCAACCAAGACTACCATATTCAACAAAAGTATTTTTCAGAATTAAAGATGAAATAAAATTTTCCATAATATATAGAAATTAAAAAATTATAACCACTCTGCCAGCGCTACAAAATATACTCGTTTTTCATGAAATTGAAGTGAAAAATAAATATCACAACCAGTGTATTGACAAATCTCACTATAATAATAGTCAAATAAAGGAGAACTGAATCTGAATTAAGCATTAAAATTAAATCAAAATGGCAGGAAATAAAAATCATCTTTCTATAATAACACTGAATATAAATGGTCTAAATATGCCAAGATTAAAAAATAAGATTCAACTGTATGTTTTTATAAGATCCTCACCTTACAAAGTCATGCATAGATGAAGGTGAAAGACTGGATAAAAATATACCATGCAAATGAAGATCAAAAACAAGCAGGAGATGATCTGTTCCTCTTTTTCTAGGGCTTTGAGCTGTAATGTGAGGTCATTGATTTGTTGACTTTTCATTCTTTTATTAAATGCACTCTCTGCAATGAACTTTCCTCTTAGCACTGCCTTCATAGTGTCCCAGAGATTTCGATATGTTGTATCTTTATTCTCGTTGACCTCTAAGAATCTTTTAATTTCCCCCCTAATGTCTTCTGTTATCCATGTATCATTCAATAGCATGTTATTTAATCTCCAGGTCTTGGAGAAGTTTCTGTTTCTAACTTTCTCGTTGATGGTACTCCATTTGTGTTCAATGAATCAATAAGTAAATAAAAGAATAAAAAAAAAAAAAAAAAAAAAACAAGCAGGAGTGTCTACCCTCATATCTGACAGAGTAGATTCCAAACAAAAATTAATCAGAAGAGACAAAGAAGGTCACTACACACTAGCTAAAGGAGTAATCTAACCACAAGATATGCTGATAAATTCATATGCCCCAAAAGTCAATACAACTTCATATGTAAAACAAACCCTACTCAACATAAAGACCCCAATACAGGAATACTGGGTGTTTTCAACACACCTGTATACCAATAGATAGGTCATCCAGGAATTGACTAAATACAGACTCTTTAAAATCCCCCAAATTATAATTTAAATAAACTTAACAAATATCTGTAGAATATTTTATTTGTCAACAACTGTCTTCACTGTCTTCTCAGTTCTCATGAAGCTTTCTCCAAAATGGATGCTTTTTAGGACACAAAACAAGTGCTATCAAATACAACAATAGGTAATTAATTATCTCTATTAGATCATAATGTAATTAAATCAGAATCAATAACAAAATAAAAAATACAAATGCTTCTTAACATCTGGGGAGTAAATAATACACTTTTGAATGAGGAATGGGTCATAGAATAAATGAGGAAAAAAATTTTTAAAAATCTTAGAAACAAATGAAAGCAGAGATATAACATATGAAAACCTCTGGAATAGTAGGAGAACAGTTCTTACAAGAAAATTTATAACATTGAGTGCCTACAATAAAGAAAAAAGCAGAAAACTCAAATAAATTATCTGATGTTATACCTTAAGACCCTAGAAAAGGAAAACTATTTCCGAAATCAGTAGAACAGATGGCAAACATTTAAATTAGACAAAGTTAATAAAATTGGGGAAAAAAATCTATGGAAAGTATCCATGAAATAAGGAGTTGGTTCTTTGGAAAGATAAACCTTTAGCCAAACTAACTAAAAGAAAGAGAGGACCCAAATCAACAAAATTAGAGATGAAAAAGGATATATCACTACAGACATTTTAAAAATTCAGAGAATCAGTAGAAACTATTCTGAAAACTTATACTCCAATAAACAGGAAAATCTGAAAGACACTGATAAATGTCTAAACACATATGAGCTGCCAAAATTGTACCAGGAAGATGTAGAAAAACCAATACCAGAAAGTTGGATTGAAGTAGCAAGTAAGAGCCTTCCAACAAAGATAAGCCCAGGACTGGATGAATTCTTACCTGAGTTCAACCAGACCTTTAAAGAACAATAATGCCAATACTCAAAACATTATTCACCAAATAGAAAGGGAGGAAACACTACCAAACTATGAAGTTAGTATCACCAAAACTAATCACACAACAAGGAAAAAATAAACAATTACAGGTCAATATCCCTAATATCATAGACACAAAAATCTTTAATACAGTATTAGCAAACTTCATTCAAAATCATATTAAGAAGATGATTAAGTAGGGTGCATGCCAGGGATGCAAGTTTGATTCAACACACAAAAAACAATAAACCAATAAACCACACAAATAAAATCAAGGACAAGAATCACATCATCATTTCAATAGATGCAGAAGAAAGCCTTTTAGAAAATCCAGCACCAATTCATGTTAAAAACACTGAAGAAAGCAGGATAGAAGAAACTTATCTCAAGATTGGAAAGGCTATATAAAACAAACCCAAAACTTACATTGAAATAGAGAAAAATTGAAAGCATTTCCTTTGAAATCAGGAACAAAACAAGGATATCCTTTCTTGTAACTCAATGTCTGTTGAAATTCTATCCAGAAAATTAGGTAAGAAAAGGGAATTAAAAGTAAGCACATAGGAAAAGAATAAGAAGTCAAACCATTTTTGCTGATTATATGACCTTATTTCTGGAAGACTCCCCCAAAATCTTATACTAGAAGACTTCCAAAGCTGATAAATAAATTCAGCATAGTAACAGTCTACAATATCAACAAACAAAAATCAATAGCTTTTCTAGAATCTGCTCAGTTGCTCCCTTGCCCTGGATTCAAGCAGTGGGATTGTTGCCTCTCAGCAAAGTAGGTGAAAAGGGAATTCTCTGAAATTCAGTGCTGGACAGTCAGAGTCTCTTTGAGACTCAGAAATCCAGCTGCATTGAATAAAGAAGAAGAGAGAGTTCCTTGGAGCCAAGCTGGTTGTGACAGTGGCTGCAGCACTGGCTCATTTCAGAAGGAGGGATAACACAAACAGGAAAGAGATGCAATGGACCAATTTTGCCCAGGAAATAGAGTAGAAAAGAAAAGCAGCCTGAACTTAGCTGATCAAGAGAGTGTGCAGCACACCACAGGTGTTTAAAGCGCTCTGGGTTTCTTAACTGGCCAGTGGAGAGCTGAGTGGGAGCCATCTAGAGGAATCCACACTGCACCTTGTTACTGCAGGAGCTTGGAAAGTCAGCATACATCGTCACACTGTCCCCGACTCTCCTGTGGCCTAGTGAACCTGAGTGGAACAGGCAGAGAAGATTGTATTCAGGTCAGAAATGTGGAAGGAAATGAAACCACCATATGACCTGGCTACACCATCCTTTCATGTTGATCCTAAGAAATAAAGTCTTCATCCGATAGCAAGACATGCACGCCCATGTTGAGAGCAGCACAATCCACAATAGCCAAGCTGTGGAAACCAGTCT
Organism: Glaucomys volans; assembly: GCA_020662805.1. Classification (NCBI taxonomy): domain Eukaryota; kingdom Metazoa; phylum Chordata; class Mammalia; order Rodentia; family Sciuridae; genus Glaucomys; species Glaucomys volans. The sequence continues at coordinate 630,094 of JAJEJO010050159.1, read as the reverse complement.
AGGTGTCCATCAGTGCATAAATGGATAAAGAAAATGTGGCTTATTTACAAAATGGTTCTTCTTTCAACCATTAAGAAGAATGAAATTTTGTCATTTGCAGAAAACGGATGGAACTTGGAATATTATATTAAGCAAATGAAGCCAAACTCAGAAAGTCAAGCATGTTTTCTCCCATAGATGGAAGCTAGAGAGAAATACAGAAAGACAAAAATATGTGGAGGAATCTTCATAAAAGTCAAAAGGATAAGTAGGGCAGATAAAAGGAAGGAAGAGGAAGGAGGCTAGGAGGGAAAGGGGAAATAATGGAAAGATATCTCATTATGCTTTGTGTGTGTATGAACATGTGATTACAAATCCCAACATTATGTACAACTATAATGCATCAATTTTTTTTTAAAAGTATAAGCAGAAAAGATCTAATATACACCATGAGGCCTGTAATTAATAATAATGCATTGTATTCAGGGATTTTTTTTTTCTTCTTTTTATTTTAAACTAAATGAGTAGGTTATAGCTGCTCTCAAAATGGGGGATGGGGTAACTATGTTAGATGACGGGTATGTTAATTTGTTCCACCATAGTAATCATTTCACTATGCATATTGTAACATCACATTTTATATCTTAAATATGCAAAATCAAATGTATTTTAAAAATAATGAATCTGCTGAGAAAGAAATCAGGAATCTATCCCATTCACAATAACCTCAGAATATGAGTGTATTTGGGAGTAAATCTAACCAAGGAGGTGCAAGGCCTCTACAATGAAAACTATAGAACACTGAAGAAAGAAATTGGAAAAGACCTTAAAAGATGGAAAGGCCTGACAGCTCATTTGTTTATCATCATTCTCTTCTTGAATGGAAAGATAGTTGATGAATAAGAAGGTATATTCTCCAACTCATAGAGAATAGAGAAGAAAATAAAGCAAGTAAAATTTATCAATATTTTAAGGGATGAAAGATGTATGGATTGGTACACTATCTGAACTTTTCAAATTGGAGAAAGTTGAAATCTAGATGTTGGGTTTCAGAACAACTAATGTATTTCAATTCAATGTATAACAAAATGCTCGAGAAGTGATTAGAAACGAAGGTAGTCGGTGTTTCTGGTAGAGTTGCCAGGTAAAATTATAGAAGAATGCATACAAATAAACTTAAAAATAGAATGAAGAATAATGTATAAAAATATTCTAAATGTTACATATGTAAATAAAGGTACATACATGTATATGTATGTACATATGTACACACAAATATGTCTGATACATCTACTTTTTAGAATCTAATGAAAAAGAATGATATAACAAAAATACCCAGCTTTTACATGTGAATATACAAGTTAATGTATATATAGCAAGGTAACTGAGCATCTTTGATTTGATACTATACACCACACTTTTCAACTTCCTATGAGAACAGTTAGATAACTGTAAGGGTTATTTGAAAGTGGCTATAAGAAGCAGTGCAAAATTTGGATCTTCTTTTACCCTACCCATAGAAGAAACTATCATCCTTCAGTCCACCAGAAAATGAAGCTTTATTCCTTGAAAAAAAAGGAACCTGGGAGACCAGGTGCAGAGTTTGGTTGTCTGGATTGCATATTAAGGTTGACATGCTATAAATGCTAGGATCCAGTGTGAGTCCAGATAAGGAAGAGTCAGATCCTCTAGCATACTTTCCCACTCAGATTATCCATTCTAGAAGACAAAATTACCTTTCCTTACTCCTCATCAACACACAAATTAGGACTTCTTTTAGGTACAAGATCCCTCAAAAAGTTCCTATATGTTGATGTTTGAGAGTCATCAAACAAGGTGGGCCAGCTCTCTCCCCTTGTGACCACTCCACATCGTAAACCTGACCTTACAAGATCAAGCTCATGGACAAGGTCAGCTCATGCTCATATGAATTCTTATTCATTTCTCAGTACCTTCTATTGAAATAAGACTGTCAAATATTCATCTATTTCTTCATTTATTCACTCAATAAATATGTGTTCAGCCCTGCCCTGTTCCAAAGGATCAAAATATTTTTGACTAAACTAACATGAGAGGAATAAATTGAAACAAAGTTAAAAATGCAAAGGAAAGATAATAAAAAACAATTAGAACATAAGAGAGAAATGATATGAAATTAGATACTAATGCTAGTCTAGCCCACATAAATTATGGAAAAAAAGGGAAAATTGGAGAGGAGAAAATCACCAAATACCATATTTTAAAAAATGGAATGCTAAAACTAAAGAATTTGAGTTTTCACATTAAAAGGTGATTCAAATATTCATCATAGTAAGTGTGGAAATGCACACACACACACACACAGAGACACACGACACACTTTTTGTGAGACTATTCCACAACAGGGATTTAAAAAAAAAAAAAAAAAGAATATCCCCAAAGATTTCCAAAGTGAGCTGGAAAAAGTTCAAGTCCTCACAGGAAGGATCAGAATGAGAATAACATTGAATTTCTCATTAGTAGCACAAAAAGCTAGTAGATGAACAAGTAAAGTCTTTTTAAAAATCTAAGGAATACTTGTTTGCCACTGAGAAATCTAATTCCATCCAAATTACCAATTAAGTGTGAAGGTTGAATGTTTTTAAAGTTGTTTTCAAATTTTCAAGATCTTAAAAACTTATCACCTGATGTGTCTCTTTCCAGCAAGAAATTTAATGGATTTTAGCTCTCTCATAGTGTTTGTAGGGAATGAAGAAATATTGCTTACTTATTATTTGATAATAGCTATGGTTTCCTCTGGAGTTTGGAATGTTAGTGTATTACTTATTACAAGAAATTATGTCATTGGTGTTTACTTCTTTGGACCTTAGGGTGCTCTTTGTTCCTGAACTACCTGCAAGCAATACCATGCTAAAAATGAAAATGAAGCAAAAAAAATCTGTAGCGATTCTGAAACCAACAGAATAAGGAACTCAAGTAAGCATTACAAAAATTGGAGACATGGTGATTCCAATCATCTCTTGCAATCAAATTCTACAGTTTGGATAAAACATCTGTGTAACTGTGACTTTAATTACTTGATCAAAATCATGCAAACAAAACAAAGAATAAAAAGCCCAAAGATACATGCAATCCCTAAGGCCAAAAAGCCAATAAGAATGTGTCTCTTGAAGGTGTACACACCCTATTTCTTATATCCACTCCATTTCATTATATGAGCATTGTGAGGTGATGCATGTTATTTCACACCCTTCCCAGATCTAAGTTCTTTGGTTACAAACATTACACTCCTTGGTGATAAAATTGTGTCAGGTCATCGCAGGCTTAATGAATAAAGCAGGGGTGACTTCTGGTGCAATGACAGAAAGGTAATTAATAACAGGTCCCACCAAGGAAGTCAAGCAGGAAATTGCTGAGTCTATTTTAAAAAGAAGATAAAAGGAATAGCAAAGGACTAAGACAGTTGTGTGCTGCTCCAGTAGTAATTATTTGAAAAGAATCATCAGTCTAAAGTGGACTACCATTGACATGAATGGTAGATGGCTTCCCTGTCTTCAAAAATTATCACTTGAGTGAAATAATATCTCAGTGTCGTTTTATTTATATTTCCCTGATTGCTGAGGACATGCAACATTCTTTTATATATTTGTTGGACATTTCTATCTCTTTTTTTTCAGAAATGTCTCTTTAGTTCATTTGCCCATTTATTGATTTGGTTGTTTGAGGGGTTTTTCAGAGTTCTTAGTTTTTTATAGATTCAGGATATTAATCCCTGTGTTAGAAGAAAAGCTGGCAAAGATTTTCTCCCATTCTGTGGGCTCTCTCTTCTCATTCTTAATTGTTTGCTTGCTATGTAGGAGCTTAGTAATTTGAAGCCATTCTGTTTATTGATTCTGGCTTTATTTCTTGAGCTTTAGGAGTCTTATTAAAGAAGTTTTTGACCTTGTGTTTTCTTCTAGCAGTTGCAGTTTGGGATCTAATTACTAGGTCTTCCATCCTCTTTGAGTCGACTTTTGTGCAGGGTGAGAGATAGGACTCTTGTCTCATTTTTTTTTAACATGTGGATGACCAGTTTAACTAGCACAGTTTTTTAAAATGGTTTTTCTCCACTGTATATTTTTAGCACCTGTGTCAAGGACCAGATGTCTGTATCTATTGAGGAAAAGGTACAGTTATGTATTGTTGATGAAATTACAAACTAGTACAACCCCTTGGTAAAGCAGTATAGAGATTCCTCAGAAGAGTAGGAATGGAATCACCATATTACCCAAAAGAACTAAATCAATATAGTGATACATGAATACTGATGTTTACAGCAGCAAAATTCACAACAGGTAACTTATGGAATCAGCCTAGGTACTTCTCAACAGATTAACAGATAAAGAAAATATGATATAGATACACATAAAAGAAGAATGAAACTATGTCATTGGCTAATGAATGAATGGAACTGGAGAACATCATCCTAATTTAAGTAAGTCAGACCTAGAAAGTCAGGAGTTGAATGGTTCCTATCATATGCAGATGCTAGAGGGAGAGACAAGAAAAGGAATGAAGAAAGGGGACTTCACAGAAATAGAAGGAAGACCAATAGAGTATGGAAAGGGGATTGAGAGACAGGGAGGAGGGGAGCCCAGGAAGAGACACTGGGGAACCAAATCTACAAATTGTGCTGTGTCTGTGTACAAATATGTCACAATGTATCCACTTATATGTAGTGATAATGCACTAATTAAAATAATAATAATAATAAAAATAATAATAATTAAAAAGAGATCAGTGTAGTAGAATGAGTTTATCAGGAGGAAAGAGGAAGAGAGGGAAAGGGAAGGTACTTGAGAAGGAAATTATGGTATACATTATGAATATGGCATAATGAATCTTTTACTACATGCTAATAAAAAATAAATAATATATATTTTTTAAATCACTTGAATCATTCATAGAATAACAGGGCATGTTTGGAATAAGCAGCTTTATTTGCACCAAGTTTTCCTTTTTTTTAGTAAATATCCAAAACAATGAAATAGTTTCTTGTCTAGGTTCTTCAGTGAAACTTGACGCTTCTCCATTTGGCCCCCACTTATTTAATTTACCTTGCAGACTGCAAGATACACCATGTGTTCCACTCTGTGACATTGGAGAAATTGTCAAAAGGTGGTACTCCGATCATACCTTCCACTACATAGTAGAGCTAGGGTGGAAATACATAGTGGAAAAAGCCATTTGGCTGCAGGGGCTTTACATAATCAGGAAGTGTAAGGACAGGGTTTTCTGATGCTCACCAGGACTTAACCAGAGGCTTACTGAAGAGGTTGGTAGTGGCAGCAGCAGACAACAGAAGCAAAAATCAGGATGAGGCTACTCTTCAGAGCAAAGCACTAATTGTTCTATCATACTTTCAAAATAATATTTCTTTTGTTCATGTTATATGATCATTTAATATCTCTACAAGAAAATTTCTATTACTCTGGAAATTATTCCAAGATTATTTTATTCAGTTATTCAAAAAATTTATCCAGAAATATTCATTCAAAAAATGACCTGTACTGGGCTAGGAATAAAACCATATTAAGAAATGATATTCTCACTCTGGTCGAGCTTAACGTTCTAATGAAAAATGGGAAAGGCTGGCAATAAACCAAACACATATATCTTTTCCAGGAGAAAGAGAAGGGCAGAAACAAGGTCAGAAAAAGAGGAGGATGTTTCCATAAGTCAATCAATGTATGTTGTTGGGTTGGCCCAGGGCATGCGAGATGCATAAAGTTATTATAAAACATTTTTTAAAACAATTTTCTAAGACCATTGATTCAAAGAAAGTATTTTGGGTGAATCAGTGTTTATCTGAAATAGTTTCTTAATAATAATGTTAAAAATTTAGCCTGTGGGTCCACTAAATATTGTAAATTGCTGCCCGTGAATCTATAATTGAAGAATTAACCTAAGTCTTCAAAAATGAATTAATTAGCCTGCCTGAACTCCATTTTTGGTTTGTTGATTTTGTTTTGTTTTGAGACGAGAGTTTTACAACTTGTAGCCTCTGGGTAGAGTCTCTAACACTTGCCTGTTTATGACAATCACCTGGCTGGCTTATTAATACTGAAAATTCCTGAGTTTCACTATGGACTTGCTGAATCAAAACTTCTATATATGGTACAAACGAAAGCAGCTTTAAATAAAAGCTCAGGTTATTATTTAATATGGAAGCAGGCAACCACTTATTTACTAATTTGACAAGATAAGATGCAGTCATCCAGTCTATACTCTCATGTATTTGGAAATCTCAGTTCAAGGTCAGTAAGACTCTGTCTTTCCAGTACTATAATATGCTAAGCATTTATTTTAGTGTTTTATTTTTAGTGTGTTATAGTTATGTATAATAGTGGGGTTGATTTTGACATTTTCTTAAGTGCATATAACAGATTTTCTCCATTTGGGATCCCAGTACTTCCTCTTTCCCTCTCTTCCTCCTTCCCTGGAACCCTGCCCTCTTCTCTATTGGTCTTCCTTTGATTTATTTTTTCAAATCTTTTATTGATACATTATAGTTTATATAAAACTTAAATGCATTTTTGATATTTCATACATGTACACAGAATAAATTGATCAACTCTATATACATTTATTTTTAATCAGGAGATTATCATAAGGATCAATTTTCAAAACTACAGGACTTCTCATTTTTATGGGCTTCCTTCAAGATCTTCTGCTTCACTTCAAGATGATTCCAAAATACATAAATTTAGGATCACACCAAACATAAGGAATCCCTTTTTGCATATTATTCTATAGAATAGTCTTTTGAAAACTATAAACAAGAGTGGAGGTACAAAATCACAGAGCCAATATTAAATTCATAATTTGGCATTCAGTTTAAACAAGTTAGCAATTTGAAATTACTTATTAGCATTTCATATGAGCTAGTATTTGCATCTTTAGATGAGAAGGAAACTTTGGTATTTGAAACAAACATATCAATAATCTATGTATTTAAATTCAAGTTTTCTCACTTCTGATCATTGACTATTACCTCTATTAGTATAATACTATTACACACAAAAAATTCACAAAATTGTATTTCACATTGTAAGAGGTCATTTTTGGTATAATTAATTGTAAATATATAAAAGAATAAGTGTCTATTTAGAAAGAAATACCTTGATGAGCTTAGCATACTTATTTGGTACAATTGTTTAAAAATATGTTTTCATATTTATAATGAATCTGGGATTTTATCTTGCCCAATAAAATACTGAAAAAATGATTTTTAAAGGATGTGAAATTCTACACAGATTTCTCTGAATTTATCAGAGCATTAACATTGATTATTAATTCAATATGTGTTGTTATCTTGATACACATACACATTAGCACTCTTCAGGAAGAGTGCATATACCCAATTAGAGGCAGATTATTGACAGTGTAATTGCCTGGCCTAAAAGACATGTTCACAGCAATGAAGAAGCCTTTAAGGAGAAAAAATGGGATTTTTTTTAGAACCTTGACATAGAGAATAGTGATTGCAGTGAGTACTGACTTGAAATTTAATGATGTTAGATGACAAATGAATAAATGAATAAATTCTGATCTATGTTCTTGACTGAAAACCAAGGTGACTTCTTCATCACATGCTTGAATAAAGAATTTTATTTATAAAATCGATCATGAAAGTTGCTTCAATAGATTTTAGATGCTAAAATACAATAACCAGATCAATTTATCTTGAAACTTCTATTCATGATCCAGCGTGATTTGCTCATGATTGAGAACTAATGGGTTCTTCTGGTATAGACCTTCAGATTCAAAAATAATCTATTTACAGGGACCAGGCTGACATCCAATTTCAGTTCCTATAGAAACACATTAGAGAAAATGGGCATTTTTTAAAGAATTGTTTTCCCTGACATGTGTTGCTGTGTGATATTTGCACTGCTGTCTGGGCTCGTTATGGACTGCATTGATTATACAGCAGGAGTGTCAGTGCCACTGTGCTTTATTCATCCATGGGACTGTAGCACAAATAAGTAGTCAGGTTTATTTCAGTGTGGGCTGATTGCTTAAGAGAAATTTTCAAAAATAAAATTGAACCAACTACACCTTCTTCCAAAACGAGAAGTGTCATTGCAGGGACTTTTGATTACTTGTAGAAATCAAAACTTCAGGAAATAATATATTTATTGCTTTTTAAGAAATGAACAAACAAAAAGAAGTCTTATTTGTATAAATTAGGCAATGCAAAATTTTGTCAATACATGCAACTCGTAGTCCCCTGTGTACTTTTTTTGTTTTGTTTTTTGGTACCGGACATTGAACTCAGGCACTCACTTGACCACTGAGCCACATTCCCATCCCTATTTTGTATTTTATTTAGAGACAGTGTCTCATTGAGTTGCTTAGTGCCTCACTTTTGCTAAGGCTGGCTTTGAACTCCATCCCCCTGCCTCAGCCTCCTGAGTCACTGGAATTACAGGCATGTGCCACCACAACTGGCCTTTATGTAATTTTTAAATTATCTAGAAAACAAAATAATAGATTTTAATTTTATGAAAAATGACCTTTATGATCTTAGGTAGAAATTTTTGTTTTTAAAGAGAAGATCCTAATGGAGAATCCTGGTGCTTCTTTCCATGTTATAACATCAAAAGATATTATTCAGAGGGAAAAAAAACAGGATAGAAGAGAAGATTGTAACACCACATAAAACAGACAATGATTCCGTACTTAGCATATAACAAAGCTCTCACCAATCATCAAGGAAAATAGCAAATGGCACAGTGGTATTTCATTAAAGGGGACAAAATGGATAGCCAAGAGGCTAATAAGTGTAAGGCTGTTTGATGTCAATAAGGGCAATGAGGTAATCTCTTTGATATACAAAGAATGACTAAAAACGAAAGGTTTAGTAAGGATGTGTAACAAGGTCTTTCATATTGCAAGGGGCAGAGGAAATTGATATGTACAATTTATAAAAATGATTGGCATTATCTATCAGATAGGAGGATATGAGCTTGTCCTATTTAGAAATCCCCGTTTAACATATAATCAAGAATACTGTGGATACATGTGTGCATAGAGGCATTCACTATCATACCAAGAGGCATTCACTATCATGACCATAGCTCTTCTATTTGCAATAGTTGAAACTATTAGTATGTCCACCAACAGTAAAAATAAATAGAAAACAGTACATTTATATAGTGAAATAACATAAATAAAAGTTAACTAAACCATTACACACTACAGACTAATTCCCCAAACATTGTTTTATTTAAGAAGCTCAAACAAAAAATGTAATATGTTATGTACACCAGTTCTTTGAGATGTACCCAAAACATAATAAACAGTATTATAAGACTGAAGGTGAGTTCCACAAAAGAGGTAATGTGACTCTAGCCAACTCTCCTTTCTCTGGAGCACCTAGATCTGTACCAGTCTCCAGAGGGCAAAGGATTCAAGTCCTTCTACATGAGTAGAGAGACCAACATCAGAATTACTACCAAGTAATAGAACTACTATCAACAGTGACTGTGGAAACCCTCAACTCCTGATAAGGGCTGAACTCCCAGAGTAGGACTATAAATAGCTCAATGACTTGGTGAACAAATACAGGATATGAATTGAAAAATTCAATAAAAAGAATTTGAAAAAGAATAAAACAAAAATCTTGGAGATGAAAGTTCAACAAGTCAGATAAAAAATTCAGTTGGAAGCCTCAACAACAAACTATCTCAAGCAGAAGAAAAAATATTAAACATTGAAGACAACTCTGTTATAATACTACATTCAGACAGTAATGCAATAAATAAGAAAGAATGAAGGGAATATACAAGATCCTCAATTCATCATTAAAAGATCAAACACCCACAGAATTGGTTTACTGGAGGATTAAGAACTACATGTGCATTAGCAGCAAAAAATTACCCAAATCTCTGGTAATATGTGGATATCCAAATACTAGAGGCATTTAGAACCCTAAATAGATATGATCAGAAAAGATCCCATCCACAATACATTATATCACTAAAAATATAGAAAAAAGAAAGAATATTCAGAGTTACAAGAAAGAAGTGCCAAGTCACAACCAAAAGCAAATCTATTAGACTAAGATTAAATTTCTCAGCAGAAACTCTGTATGCAAGGAGGGGCCAGGAATGAGGTATTTCAAGTCCTCAAAGAATATAAATGCCAACCAGGATTATTATTATGTCCAGAGGGGTCTTCAGAATTGAAGAAGAAATAAAGATATTCAAAGATATATATAAACAAAGGGAATTCATAACCACTATACCAGCATTACAGAAATTGCTTAAGGGAAGCTTACACTCAGAAGAGGAAGAAAGGTAAACACAATCAGGATAACTCATAAAAGAACAGCTCCACTTGAAGGTAAATGCACAAATGAGAAGTATGAAAGAATCAAACTTCATCAACAAAAAAACAATATCAAATTTCTCAGATAAGTAAGAGAGAAAGACACATACATAGAACATTCAAAAGCATGTGTCTGGACACTGTTTTAAACCCAAATACATTGCTTAATACACAAATTCTTTGTTACCTTTAATTATCAAACGCAATTTGTCCTTTTATTCAATCCCCTAATAAGCTGTAGGAAAACCAGAAATACACAATCTTTTATTCACTTGTAAGGTGTGTAAATTTTGAAATATTCAGTTTGATTTTTTCTTGTGTTAGAGAACCTTAATTCTTCATGAATTCTTCTGCTTGACTAATACAATTCCACAGGATCGAAGTCAAAAGGTCATGGAAAACCTGAGCTTCAGTGTAGGGATTTACATTAGAACATGTCCTTCTGGAAAGGTCTTGTCTCCATAGGGGCAGGGTAAAGTGTAGAGGTGTTTTGCATTCAAACTTTAAAAACTTTACATAAAATAAACTTTTTCTGAAATAGAGTCAGTCAAATTAAATGCATTATTTTAGTATTCTGACTCACCGGTCAGAATAGCCAGTTTCTTAAGATCTCAGCTATGTCGTTACAGATTCAAATATTTGTAATATGATAGGAAAATAATTTCCCCTTTCAAGTTGACTTTTCTAGAAGTAATTTTAAAGAATAGATATGACCTTAGTTTTTTCCAGTATGAATAAATGGAAACTGAAAATTTTTTAGTAAGTTATTTTCTTTTCCTGCATAAGTGTATAGGTATAAAAATATATCAATGGTCTGAAGCCATATTTTGTATATGCCCTTTTAATGAAAATAATATTATTTCATCTGCACATTATCAGTCTTTTCACTCTAGAAAATCAGGAACATTCATGCTTAAAAATATTTTTGCTTTTTATTAGAATTCATTTTCTTGTCCAAAGATAAAATTGAAACAGGGAATTAGGAGTATTAGGTTGTTAGTTATATCTAATTATAAACTATATTTTCATATAATTCATTTTAGAGTGTGGAGTGTTAATATGGCCTAAGTAGTGAAAACACAGGATAGAACTGAATAATTATATCCAATTTTTTTACTCTGTTTTCATCAGAGCCTCCCACCTCCACTCAGCCATCCTCCTCTGGAGGGAGAAAGCCTTTTTCTCTAAGAAGACATCACCAAAACGTGGTGCAGCAAGTTCATTGTTAATGGAAAACTGAGGCGAAAACTGTCACTCCCTGTTTCTTATGCTTCACACAGTATTATACACAAGTAACTAATGGAAGTTTGGCTCATAAATTCCTCCATAAACTTACATAGGCTTAATATGTCCTCAGAGGGTTCATGTATTTCAATTTCTCACACTATGCTGAAATTTTTTCCTGAATTTTTCTATTCTTAATGACAGATTTGTTTTCCAATATGAGGTGATGATCTTTTCAAAATTTACTTTCAGAAATAACACATTTTCAAGTTTAATGATCACACACATCATATCATATATATAAATCAGATAACACTACTCTTTTACATGATTACTATAGATAACCTCCTAAGGCATATCAAGTATCTGTTGATGGTATTTATTAAATTGTTGGTGTGGTGAATTGGAAACCAGAGTGGGATACTGATTTTTTCCTTCATTTCCCAAATTTCATAGACCACAGATTTGATTTCCTCTCACTATGCTTGTTTTACAAACTAAAATTACTTTTAATAGTCATTCAATCTTTCCTTGAATCTGGTTGTAAAATTTTGATATCCCATTAAAACAGTAAACCTTGAAACTTTATCACATAATATATTTGGGGATGTAATAAATTTATTCTAAATTTACATTTGGTTTCATCATGATTACTTAATTTTGTTGAATAAAAGTATTATTTCATTTTTGCCTAATTTTGTGGATTTTTCTCCATTACTGAGACAGGAAGAAAAACCTGCCAAAGAAACATTAAGCTCATTGATACTAAGAAAACCTTTTTCCTCAGAATGAAGAGTTATAAATGCAAAATTTGAATTAGCATTAAATACTCCATTTTTCCCCCAACTCCATCCTGCTAGTTTAAGAAAAATTCTTATCAAATATATTGTTCTTATTTATGAAAAAACAATCTTTATAGTAAGTCTCACTTATATGGGGAAAGAAAATTTCATTTCAAAATGAATTATATAAATTTGTTCTAGTGAACTTGAACAGAGTGCCTTGAACAGATTGGAGGAGGCTCCAAACTAGAAACTGATGTTTTTTTAAAAAATAAAAGCATAATTATTGCTTTCATCAGTCTCGAAGAAGGAACCCAGATGTTTTAAATAAACATTGAACGCAATTTAAAATGAATGAATGGAAAATTTCTCATTCCGCTATGCAACAACGTATTATGTCCCACATCATCATTGATAACATTTAACATTTTTGAACTAACACTGTGTATAAATTAAATTCTGCCAGTGCCAGATACTTCGTACGGAACATAAGGACATTCTACAAGCCAGGCACAGAAAGACAAGTACTGCGTAATCTCACTCCTATGTGGGGTCTAAAAAAGCTGATCGCATAGAACTTGAGAGTAGAATAGTGGTTACCAGAGAGCGAAGAAGAAGAAGCAAAAACTGATGAGAAAAAGATATAGTTACAGGCAAGAGATTCTGCTGTGCTACTGCATAGTAGGATACTTTAGATAACAATAATGGACTCCACAATTCAAAAAAATAGAGTGAAGGGTTTTAAATGTTTACAACATAAAGGCTAAAATTACAAATATTTGTGGAGTTAATAGTGTTTAACCTAGTTCAAAAATACAAAACATATATATACATTGAAATCTTACGAGGTATCAGATTATTATGTACACTTAATTTTTTATGTATCACTTAAATAAATTTACTTAAAAATGACATTTCATAAGAACATGTATAGACAGCTAACCATGAGCAAGGTCCCATTTTAAGTTGTTTGTATATATTATGAAACTTGTTTTAGTTTACCAATTTACTATTGAAACAACTGAGTAATGAGAAAACTCAGATAAATTTCTCATCATTGCAGGACCTAAACAATTTTATTTTAATGTTTTCAATTACAACTCAGGTAGCCTGAATCCACAAGCCATAGTATTAACCCATTAAATGTCCTTTGATTTCTAGTAGGGTAAATCTTACAGTTTGATAATTCATGGAATTTATTTTTGCTCCTTTCACTTGGTATCTCTGCCTTCTTATGCCTATACATATTTGCACAAGTCAGAAAACAGTCTACTGAAAAACTTGCATGATCTTGAGATTTCAAAACTTGAAAACTTTAAGTGGCTTATCCATTTAGAATCATTTAAAACTAATCAGATAAATTTTGAATTTCAGAATTTTTGCTTATCTCAAGGTGGAAATAATTTTTAAAGTGTTGTTTCATTTCTTGTCAGTAATAGTTTAATTTTCTATGTAACCTTTCATCTTTGTGAGAAATGTAAATGAATTTTATAATTAAAGTAGATTAGACTATATAATCTCTAATACTTAAAACCTAGGACAATTAATTTATTAATATGCTAACAAATTTGTATTATTATAATTGAAGGGGAAGCTTGGAGTGGCTCCAAGTGGCTTGGCCCCCTACAATCAGTTTTTAAGAAAAATGTGATTTCAAGTGGTATTTTTCTTTCTGTGACCAATATTTCTCAAGTTAATGTTCAAAATTTTAGAACTAAATTAATTCAAATAAAATATTTTTGCTCATGGAATACTATTGACACTGCTTTTGGAAATCATGAGTGGGTCCTCGTTCCCCTGGTATTTAAGATAAAATACCCAAGAAACCTGAAGCAAGCATAGAAAGCAAATTTTATTTATGAAAGAAAGACAGAGATAATAGACTCCTCTGAAGAGGAGCTGGAATCCAGAGCTGGTATCCCTGGGAGTGGGGGTGTCTTGCATTTTTTATAGACCCCCACCCTCTCTTTCTTTCCTGAGTGCCCAAAAGGCAGGAAAGAGTAACCCCAGGGGGTGATCCCCTGTGTTGGAAAGTGGGATCCTTTCCCTGCCTTGGAGGTGTCAACAACCCCTTGGGCAGGGAAGTGCTATCTGTAGTTAGCTGTTGGCAATCCATTTCTTTCTTTCTTTTTCTTTTATTTTTCTTTTTGCTACTTGACCTTTGCCCCAGTCTCATGATGTGATATAAATAAATATATAAATAATACATAAAGGTTAGTTTATGAAATTTCCTTTGCCTTCTTGTAGGATGTCATATGCTTTGATAATCCATGGAATTTATTTATGACATTTATAATATTGCTGGCTTCCAATTTTTAGAACTAGATTCTTGACCCTCTATGCTGGGTTCTACATATCAGATCAACAACAGCTTCTCCCAGTACTGCCAGACTGGCCAGAGAGAGAAATGAGCCTCAACCAACAGTCCAGGCAGAGATTCTCTCAAACCACTTTGCCTTTCCAAACAGTCCTTTTTTTCTTAGTGACCCCAGGAGACGAGAGCATGCTTAGTTGCATCAGTGCCCTGAGGCAAGTGGGGTGCGAATGAATCCCTTGAGTAGAAGTCCAAACAGTGGTGCTAGATATGTGGTTCGATTCCTTTTCTCCTCGGGGAGAGTCTGGGAGCTGCCATTTATTATCTATTCCTTTTGCTTTGGACCAGGAAGGGGAGCAGTGACAGATTCCTGCATGTTTGTTTGGACTGCACGTTTGTAAATCATGTCTTTATTTTCTGCTGCCCAGGGACCTAGAGTGTGCTGGGTACAGTCTGCCCTCTGTTCTAGAAGGGTTAGAGGCAGATCTCTCTGGGATCAGCCAGAGATGTTGGAGGATTACATGGGTCGTTCTACTTCTAGAGAGAAACTGGAGGATTGGTTTCATCACTGAAACAAGCCTGGAGGAGTCCAGGAAAGTGCCCACACTTTTCAAATCCCTGGGGGAATAGGAGTGACATGCTTCCTCATATCCCAAAGAGAGGCCAGATCCCCAGGCAGAAGATAGAAAAGTAGAGGCACTAGATTTGCATTCTCGTCCCTTCCTGGCAGAAGCTAGAAGTTGGTCTTCATAGCTTGGTTCTTCAGCACTGAGCAAGGAATGTATATTGGGATGTGCCCAATACACATTTAAAACTACCTTTTTCTTCTCTAAAGTCCTGGGAACCTACTGAAGGCTGGTCCCAGAAATAGTGAAGCTTGAAGTCAGTCTTTTGTATAGCAGTTTGGAAGTAAGGATACCAAAAGTGTGGTCTAGCTTCTTCCAAGAGGATGCTGGTGGCTTGGTTTTACTTATGAAGCAGTCCTGGAGAAAAGATCAGGGCAAATGTCCTCCTGCCTGTTCATACTCCTAGAAGACCTCATGTGTTTCCAGTTGTGGGCAAATGAGAATCCAGACTCTCTGGCAATAGCCAGAGACCCCAAGATATTAGATGGGCAGTTTAAAGTCCTCTAGGAAGAAGTTGTGGCTGGGCTGTATTCCCTGGTCGCTCTGTTCTGAGTCAGAGAGAAAAAGCATGAGAAGTACTTACAGACCCATTTAAAACTGTCTTGTTCTCTGAGGTCCTGGGGTCTTTGCATGCTAGCTTCCACCTACAGGCAAGTTAGGAGCCAGTCTTCCACTTAGGAACTGGAAAACTGCAGTGACAGATGTGTGGTTTAAATCTTTCACTCCTTGGAAAGAAGCAGGAGGACCAGAGTCCCCTCCATATTTTACTGTGGTATGCCAGGGTTGGGTTTATGGTGAGAGGCTCATCTTTTACCATCAGTTTGAAGCAGAAATTTTTTTAGTTACCTAATGTATAAAAGTATGTCAATTTCTGAATTTCTCTCACGTGGAATTAATCCATTTGTAGCTAATTATTTGGTGTTTCTCTATTAGAGAGACTTGAACCTCCTATTCTTCCATCTTTATATCTCACCTCTCAAACTTAAGCATATTATTAAATGGATGATCCAGAAATCACATTTCTTGGTGTTTGTGTGCAAGCAAACTTAGGTCAACACAAAAACTTGTATATTAATGTCTATAGTAGATTTATTCATAATTGCTAAATTTGGAATCAGGATGTCTTTCAGTAGATGAATGGAAAAACAAACTGTGGTTCATCCAGGCAATAGCATATTTTTTCAGTGCTAAAACAAGTGCAGTATTAGGCCATTTTAAAACACTGAAGGAATATAAATGCATATTATTAAGTGAAATGAGCTTTAACAGTATACAGATTTTTGGTTCCAACAAAATAATATTTTGAAAAAGATAATACCATGGAAATAGGAAAAATATCAATGATCTCTAAGGGCTTTGGAGAAGGAGGGAAGAACAGGTAGAGCACAGATTTTTGAAGCAATATAATTACTCCTTATGATACCATAATGGTAGATAAAGGTCATAAAACCCAGAGAATATACAACACCAAGAGGAAACTATGTCAACTAGAGATTTTGATGTGTCAGTATGAGTTCAACAATTATGACAAAGAGAGCTGGGGATATAGCTCAGTTGGTAGAGTGCCTGCCTTGCAAGCACAAGGCCCTGGGTTCAATCCCCAGCACCACAAAAACAAACAAAACAATTTTAACAAAGATGCCACTCATTTGGGCAATGTTCATAATGGGAAGTTCTGCCTTCGTGGAGCACCGTGGGAAGCACCCTTCTGTATCTTCCGCCCGATTTTTTTTTTTTTTTGAGGTTTATTTATTTATTTATTTTAAAAACAAGTGAATAAACTTTATATAATGGTACTTTAGTCCTTTCCATCCATTTTAGTAACCAGGCTCACAGTAAAGTCTGCTTTTACCAGTGTTGATCAGGGTGCAGATTTAAGGTTTCTCTGAGGCTAAAACTGCTATTAAAAATAAAGTCTATTAAGAAAATGAACTATATTCATTTGCTAAGGCTGCAATTATAAAATATTGTAGATCAGGGGACAACAAGAATTGTTGTTCATAACGTTCTGGAGTCTAAATATCCAAGATAAGATGTCTCTACTTTTTCTCCCCCCTGAGATCTCCTTCTTTGCTTCCCTATGACCATCTTCTACCTGTGGATTCACACGGTGTTTTTCTGAGTTTAATGTGCATCCCTGGTATCTTTCTTTGTATCCAAATTTTTTTTTCACAATAATGACAGCAGTAAGATTGAATTAAGGCCCACACTAATGGCCTTATTTAGCATAATCACCTCTGTATGAGGTACTGTGAGAGCTTCAATATATGAAATTAGTTGTGGTGGTAGGGGAGCCAATTCATAATTCATCTCATAACACTGACTTTATTTGTACGACAAAGAGAGAACTGGTACAATATATTGAGTTAATTTGTATGGTTAATATCTATTGTTAATGCAAAATTCATAATGACAGTGAACATGAAAGATGAAATAATAAATATCTCTTTCCGTTATGATTCTAGAATCATTTGGTGAATGAGTTTCCATCTTTCCAGTATCCACTTTCAACTACGTTAATTAGCGCAAACTGCATTTTCTCAGATGTGATTGTCAATTCATTCTGAGTCGCTTATGCTCTCCAATTTTACACAAGGACGGGACTTGTACTTTGCAAAGACTTCATGTGTAAATGGTTCACATGAAAGATTATATACAGAGATATTTACTTTATGGGCTTCTGTATTATAACTTTTGGCATTTTTATCAACCCAAAATGAAAATTAAATAAAAACTATACTGCAGAGGAAAAATACTTAAAGTAAGGGTAAACAAAATTTCACAAAGATGATAATGTCTCATTTTAATTAGATAACAGCTAATTTTTAAATCCTTTAAAACTCTAATTAGAGATAAAATTTCCTGGGAGGGAATTTACCAATGTCTCTTAAAACAGATACCTAATAGCAAACTTTCACTTAGTTGATTAACTTGAATCATAATTTCAAAGGCTTCATCCTTATCCTCTCCAACTTATTCAAGGACAACACCAATTTTATTTGCACTTTCAATGCTAGTCTGTGGGCTCTATAAGTATTCCACTATCTACCTTTCTAAATTTTTTAAAGTTTACTTTCTAAATTTTTTAAAGTTTACTTTCCAGACCAATTCATTTTTAATTTTAAACTAATTCTTTGCTTCCCCACTTCTGAGTGTTTTACTTCTGTTCCTTCATGAAACCACTTTTTTAAATACATAAGCTACATTTTCAGCAAATACAGCAAATCAAACAAAAGCAAACACACAATAAATTTAATTGATAAGTTATCTGATTTATTATTACCAATTCATATTTACATTTCCTAAGTGGCCATTTCATAACATTCTTTCTACCTAAACTTCCATGTAGCTTCCCGAATGCAATCATGACCACCTCACACCGTATTTTTAAAGTGGGAAACTGAACCTCTCTCATGGAAACGTCATTATTTTTCTGCTACAGTTATGACCGTGTATCTGAATCGTCACACATGTTCTTCTGCAGTTTGCTGATGGTTGAGCAATGATTCTTGCTCCTGGCCTAGAACATGTATTCAAAAACCCCTCTTCTTTCCCCTTCAACTTTATCAGCTCCATTTCTTCAACACCACTTTATGACTATGACATTTTTCTCCTTAGTTTCTGGATGGGCACCCTTACAAAGCAATCAAACCAAACTCCTGCCACGGAGCTGTCCCCTCTGGCCATTGCCACCTTGATAGCATCCTACTCTGCAGTCACTTATAAGAATGTGTTCACTTTCTTGTGCTTTATTTGCTCATAGAAATTTGTATTGCATAGTTTTATTTTAAGTTTTACAATTTGCAACTAAAGCACAGGGCAAAGCATTACATAAAACTTCCCCTCCACTAGTTCATCTCTCTAGATTCTACTCTTTTCCTGAGCTCCCCACAGGTTTCTTTTTGATATATAGTCTCCAATAAAGTTTTCCACAGATTTACTTATATTTCCATGGGTGATATATAATTTTAATTTTATAAGTTTAAAAATAAATGGAATCATATGGTACATATTTTATGTTATCTTTACCCTCAAAAATTCTCATTTGCATTAGTCCATGCCAATGCATATTA
This sequence comes from Glaucomys volans, assembly GCA_020662805.1. Classification (NCBI taxonomy): domain Eukaryota; kingdom Metazoa; phylum Chordata; class Mammalia; order Rodentia; family Sciuridae; genus Glaucomys; species Glaucomys volans. Next base: position 610,743 of record JAJEJO010050159.1, on the reverse strand, counting down.
ATCTACATTATGTATATTGGCAACTACATGATTTTTAATCTTATTGGACACAGCAGTTTATATGATCACATCTATGTAGCAGATAATTAAATAGTTTATCACTTTTGCTTTCTAGTAAACAATGTGGTAACAAAATTCATTTACATACTTATTTGTTTATATATGAAATATTTAATTAAAATAATGGAAGTTAAAGGTCCAAGTGTGGGTAGGTATAAGTTTATTTTCTATTGCTGATGACATAATATCACAGATTGGGTAAGTTACAAAGAAAAGAGATTTATTTTGGCTTTTCATTTTAGAGATGCATGAGATACATGCAAAATTGAGGGGATGCATCTGGTGATGACGTTTTTGCTTTCAGTGTATCATATGGCAAGCAGCAGAGAGCGCGCACGCGAGAGAGAGAGAGAGAGAGAGAGAGAGAGAGAGAGAAGGAGGGAGGGAGAGAGGGAGAGAATGTGTGTGTGTGTGTGTGTGTGTGTGTGTGTGTGTTTGTGCGTGAGAGAGAGAGAGAGAGAGAGAGAGAGAGAGAGAGAGACCCTCTTCTTGTAAAGCCGCCAGGATTCAAACTTGGAACTCTACCTAATGCTTTCCAAAAGTCTCACTTCTAACCCAACATTTCATTACATTTCCATTCTATTAACAGCTCACAGTGGGGATTAAATTTCAACACGGGAAACCTTGTAAGACATGTAAACCATATCTAAGCTATAGCAACATATATATTGTAATTTTTTCACATAGCGTAAATACATTTGTCCTTCTGTATCCATGCAGGATTGGTTCCAGGACACCATGAAACATCAAAATACATGCATGTCCCACTCCCTTAAATAAATTGAGGCAGTGTTTACATGTGATCTTTGCATAGCCTTGCATGCACTTTAGCACACCTCCATGTGATATAACACCTAATATAATGTGCTATCCTGTATCGCTTATGGAATAATGACAAGAATAAAAAGCCCATTCATGTTCAGTACAGATACAATTTAAAAGAAAATATTTACTACATGTATTGAGGGCAAACCACAGATGCGGTGACTAAAAGTCCAATGTGGTGACTGTACTATTCTTCTTTCCTTTTTCAACATTTTTTTATATGGAAATCTTAAACCTACAAAAAATTTAAAAGCTATTACAAAGAATCACATGTGCTCTTTGTCTGGATTCACAAATTGTCACCTTTTGCACATATTTTTTCATCCCTCTCTAATTTTTTTAACCTCCATCATTGGAAAAACTTCACCTTCAATTATTTCAATGTATTTCCTCAGAACAATGACACTGGCATTTTGGAAGGGTAGAGGGTAGTTGTTTTGTAGAATTGAATGATGTTCAGTTTGGGTTTGCCTGATTATTTTTCTCCTGATTAAATAGAGGTTTTTAGGCTTGAATAAAATTCAAGTGATGTTGAAGTTATTTCAGATGATGAAGAGGGAGTCACCAGGTCTATGGAGGGTAGACTAAAAGTCACGGTCCTTATTTGGAATCTGATCATGTTATTCTGGTTAAAAACCTCAGTCAGGGCTAACCATGTTGTTATGGTTTGGATGTGAGGTGTCCCCCAAAAGCTCACATGTGAGACAATGCAAGAAGGTTCAGAGGAGAAATGAATTGGTTGTGAGAGTCTTAACCCAAGCAGTGAATTAATCCCCTGATAGGGATAACTGAATGGTAACTGAAGGGGTGGGATGTGGCTGGAGGAGGTGGGAATTGGGGCATTCCTATGGGGTATATATTTTGTATCTTGAGAGTAGAGACTCTCTCTGCTTCCCGATCTTCACGAGAGCTGCTTCCCTCTGGCACACTCTTTGGCCATGATGTTCTGTCTCTCCTTGAGCCCCAAGGAATGGAGTTGGTATTCTATGGACTAAGACTTCTGAAACCTTGAGCCTTCAAATAAGCTTTTCCTCCCCTAAAAATTGTGCTGTTTGAGTCCTTTACTTACATCAGCCAAAAAGCTGACCAAAACACTATGTATAACTGACTGAAGGGTCACCTTTTCTTTGCTTTCTTTTTCTTTTTTCTTTCCTTTGCTTTTCTCTTTCCTTTCCTTTTCTTTTCTTTCTTTCCTCCCTCCCTCCTTCTTTTCTTTCTTTCTTTCTTTCTTTCTTTCTTTCTTTCTTTCTTTTCTTTCTTTCTTTCGCTCTCTCTCTCTCTCATCTCCCTCTCCTCTCTCTCTCTCTGTCTCTCTTTCCTCAGCAAGTACCAACGTTTCCCATGGTTCAGCCTGACCAAAGGAAAGGGGTCAGAAACCTGGGAAGTAGAGGCACAGCTGAGGTGTGGGCTGGATATGCAGGGGATTGTCACTGAGACAAACCACTGATTCTTCTTTCACACCCGATCAGCATTTCCATTGTCCTAGTTCATGCATCAGTTTTTTGTATTACTCTTTTTTTAATTTAAAGCACCGTGAAACCATTTCTAGCATTTCAAAATGCCTTTCGTGATGTGTAGGATTAGGTTTTTTAATGTCAGGGCAACTCCATCTTTTAGCAATCCCTCGAAATCAATGTCTCTGTACTATCCTTTCTGTAGGTCTTATATTCCTAACTACATATATGTAAAAATATGCATTCCTAAATATATGTAAATTCAATAGTAAAGTTTAAATTGAATCATGTCACTGGCCTGATGACAGAGCTGAAAACCTATGACTGCTCCTCATGATACTCGGGAAAGCATGCAGCTGTTTTACCTAGGCCAATGGACCCATGGATGATTGATCTTCATTCACGCTCTCAAGGTCAACTCAGAGTGCACACCCCTCTCTGCCTATGTACCAGACACAATGTCCTTTTTGGTCCCTCTAACTTTACAAAAGAGCTTTTTCCCACCTCAGGGTCTTCACTGTCAAGCATAATCCTACTTCCATATTTGTTATAACTTGTTTTTTTCTGTTTTTTAAAATTTTATTTAAATATCATCTTTTCTGAGAAAAATTCCCTCCACCATACACAGGTTCTCTATTTCACTTCATGAAAATTTTCCCTAACTAAAAACATTTGGTTGTTTTTCATGTCCATGTTTGATTACCAGATTATTTTATAAAGTCTGTGAGTATAAAATGTCTTCATCATGTTCAGATGATTTATCCACTATATTTATTCCACATTAACTCATTTTTGCTTAAATAATAAGTAGTAAACATGCAAACTAACCTAAGTTGATAATATATATGCAATATTTACCTTTAATCTGAATATAATTTTAATTGATAATATATGTATATGATTTTAAAAATTGTTTTTCAAACAGGAGTGCAGGTGTGGTTATGAGGAAAAAATACTTGCTCTCCTCTCCCTGTTCAAACCAGACAGAGCGACAAGGTTAACAAAAATAACAAGGCCTGCATGACATCTTCAACAATACAGCAAGCTGCATCGTTAAAAACTCAACACCCAGGTCAAGGGAAGAAAAAACAAAAGCAAGTGCTCAGAAAAGAGCCACTGTGCGGGAGTCGGCAGATTTGCAACAAAAGCCCTTTCTAAAGTTCTAGAAATGAGAAAACCTGTAATCTCCCCACAGGTCCTCAACTCTGAAAGGAGAGAAATCAATGAGCCTGGGAAAATCAGCATGGGTCTAATCCATAATCAAAGGTAGAAGATGATTGCCAAGGCTCTGATTTTTTAATGACATAATCAAATGAAGAAAATATGGGAACCCCAAAGTAGGGGGTCCCTCTACTTTCAAAAATGTTTCTTTTCACAAAGAAGAAACTGCTAAAAACAGCACACAAGTTGATTGAGGCAGGAATTCTGGAGAAGGACACTTGGCTATGTGAGCCGATGTGTTGTAAGTCAGAAAGAACCGAAGAGGTCTTAACTGAGAAGAGGAAGCATCAGGCCCCTGGAACAGACCTCCCCATCCCCGGAGGGATTGTTGACCCACATACTAATATACTGTAATGAAAAGAAAATAATAAATTTCTGAAAAAACAGTTACAAAAAATAAGGGCACATTGGAAAGAAGTGGTCAAAAAATCAGCAGAGAACTGCACTGTAATAGTAAGTAAAGGAGCTGAAGAGAAAAAGAAAATGCTAGAGGATAGAATAGAAAAACATAAATTGGAATTATAAAAGCTTTGAAATGAATGGTTAGACAACAGACAATTCTCAGACAATAAGTAGAATAGAATGGTATTTAATAGATAGGAAGATTAAATTTAAAAATAAAACAATAAGAGTCAATGGGCACCTAGGCAACATTATGATATAAATTATTTATTATAGTGTCTACCAAGTAATTACACATACATACAGATTACCATTACCATACCATACGATGAAGCAAAGCACTTCATCTAGTGATGGTATAATTTGTTTGTTTGTTTGTTTCTTTGTTTTTTTGGTTCCAGGGACTGAACCCAGAGGTGCCTAAACACTGAGCCACATCCCAGGCATTGCTATTTTTTTAGTTTGAGACAGGGTCTTGTTAAAGTGCTGAGGATCTTGCTAACTGCTGAGGCTGGCTTTGAACTTGTGATCTTCTTGCCTCAGCTTCCAGAGTTGCTAGGATTGCACGCATGCACCACCATGCAGGCTACTTACTGATGGTACATTTTATTGATAATGGCTAATAATTGGATGTTCTACAAATAAGTCACTGTTTATTGACAAATGATTTGCAGGACTCTGTAAGGACGTTTTGTAATGGATGTTTTGGGGCTGTCAGTCTGAGTTATGACAGAACAAAACATAGTTAAACAATTAAAGACCAGGCATGATCCTTTTAGCCACAGAATCCTTTCTATCCTTGAGCAGGAAAGAAAAGATGCTGGATGAGGTGACACTGGACTGCAGCAATTTCCTTGTGAAATGAAGGTTCTACCTGCTTAAAAATAAAACAAAATAAAACAAAAACAAAAAAGCTTTTACTTGGGCAAAGAATCTACAAGATGTTAGCTTCAACCCTTCAGGAAATACATTTGGATAAGACTGATTTTCATGTTCCAAAGTCAGAGAAATAGCAAAATTAGCCTGTAACCACCCTAAAGTACTGATTAATTACAATACGCCAGGTGTTGTGCTAATCATCTCATGTAATACAATTTGTTATGAGGGGAGGTGATAATGGATTTTCATATTCTGTAGATAAAAGCACTGACATTTCATAAAGTCGAGCAAATTATATAGTATGCAAGAGGTTAAGACTGATTTTTGACTTTACTATCCAATTCCAAAGGCGAGGTGCTTACCTAGTATAAGGCTGTGCTGCCAGGACATTGTGAAGCTGACTTAGCCATTGCTCTGTCTCTTTTTGGATCTTTCACATTGAAGACCCAAATCTCAATAATAGGAATGCCATAGTTGTGTAATTCTCTTGTTTTCATGTCCCCCTGCTGCCTGATGCCCGCCACTGGAAATTGAAGAGGAGTTGAAACACTGGACATAACTCTGCTGTCAATATTCTGTACACAAAACAATTTTCACATATAACCGCATGAAAATCACTAGGATCTAACACTCCGCCAAATGTTGAAATAATCACCAATGATGGGAAGCATTATTTGTAATTAAAATTATACTATCAGGATTAAACATATTTCAAAAACTCAATAACCATTCTAAAATTATATCCATGTTTTTATTTACAATGATCAAGTCAATGGAAGCCTTATTATGTGTCTTAATAGGGTACCTCTTAGATGCAAATTATATAACGCATATTGGTATTCGACATCAACAAAAAACAATAGTTTGAGGCTGAAATGAAGTTACACGCACATTATTTATCTGTTACATCTTCTTGGGCAGATATACTGTAGTGATAAGCATTATCCTAATAATTCATAAAATTCCATGTTTATATTTCTTCTGGGAGATAAGGACTGAGGATAAAGGTAAAACCAACATGGGTTATTTTAATTATTCTAACAGTGACGACCACATTGGAAAACAGAATGAATATGTATTCACTGTACTACTACTTAGGGATGACATCATTACTTGAATATATATGAAATATTTGGAAAGTAGGAAAAGAAACAGAATCATGCACTTTTAAAGCTGGAGCTAACACTCAAGCTCCTGGCCTCACAGAAGAAAAACTGTCATTCTTTCAAGCTAAATATGTGTCTAACATCCAAAACTAATTAATGGCCAAAGTGAGACTAGAACATATTTTCTTTTCTAGTTAAAATTAGGAATCATCAGACATCCAGGATAAAGGCCTAGGATTTTAAAAATTCTGATTATAAAACTCCAAAATAAAATGAGTTTTGGTAGAAGAGACTACCTTCATGTGTGGATCAGCTGAGAATGTCATGGATTCAGGCTTGGTTCCAAGGGAAGGAGCAATCTCACGGGAACTCCAGGTGACATCAATGACTGCATGTGTCCACAGAAACCTTAGCTCTGGTCTGAATGATCTTGAGTTCCTTTGGTTGCACAACCGGAAATCAAGGTCACATATTCTTAAACAGCCCAACTCCTCAGGACCAACTCTAACCATCTCAGGGTTTAGTACATGAAACGGGACCACAGGTTTCTGGGGTTCTGCCCATCGATGGGCTTTGATTACTCTATGAATTTGTTAGATAAATAGTCTTATGGACAGTGGAAAAATAAGAGTGAGTCTAAGAAAGTGACCACCTAACTATAGTAATGAAGGGGAAAATAAATTGGGGAAAATGTACTGGTTATATGTGTATATACAACATATATATATCATGTTATATATACATATATATATGACTTTCTGTATCTTTTGCTATATAAAAAGAGGACACGAATAACAGCCTCCTAGCATTACACACAGAAGAATTTTGGTTAGCTTTGTAATTCAATAATTCTATGACGCATATATATAGACGTACACATGTCTGCATCCATATCATTTTGTTCTAGAAGTAATCAAGAAAGACTTGAGTAAGCACATAGTACTACATTGGTTATTACAAATTATAGTAAAAGATAAAATAGGTCAGGGGAATCTTTTCTTAACTAAAAAGGAAGTGCAGAAGAGAACATTTAAAAATACTAATGCAACTTGCTTTTTGGTTTTTAATTTTTTATGTGACTATGGATATTTGGATCCTTTTTGTTCCTTTTGTCCCTATTTTTTATAAAGTTTCTTTAATGAGTATCAATTTGTTTTTAATAGAACTCACTGATAAAAATAAAGTGGATATGTAAAAGGTATGCATTTGTAATAAGTTACACAAATTATAAAGAATTTATCACCTGAAATAGTACTTAATTACAGACACAAATATTTGCCACACTTACTCTCCTAATTCTTATCATTTCATATTCATTATACACATTTATAATTACTTTCATTACAGTTAAAAATAATATACACTTGCCTGTGTTTTTAAGTCCAAATGTATCAAAACTCTTTCCTTCTGATATTACCCACATCCCTCTCAGTTCACTTATACCTTTAATCTAGATATACTACTTTAGGTATCTTTTAAAGGAAACTTTTCATTCAATGTGATATGATTTCATAGAAATATTTGTCAACAGTACTTTCAAAGTGACTGATTATTCAAATTCATCACATACTAAAATGACTTTGGTTGATAGTTAAAAAGTGACCACAGTTTACACTTGGTAATGTAAACTAAGTGATGGAAGGCTTTCATTTTTCCCTGGTTCATCGAGAGTGGATTTATTGTTTTCTTCTTGTTTCTTCCTCTTCTTGTCATTGACAGGTAAGGAGCCAAGATTTAAGTTCCCCTACAATCCTGCCATGATTTTTTAAATTAGCAACTACAAGGAAATAAAGATGCTAAATAAATGAAAACTTAAGTATTCATTTCATTCCATCTTTTTATTTAGATCAATTTTTAGTTGCAGAAAAGACCTGGATATTGAAGAGCATAAAATGTAACCAGTCAGATGAATTGCACTGCTTCCACTGGGAGAAGATTAGAACCTTATTAAAAAAATGCCACAGTATACCCTGACAAAGTTATTACTCATCATTGTCAAATCCATCTACATCCCACTTTTAAATTTCCAACTTACATTATTGCATCATGTGGCCCACATGCTGTCCCTTCTATTCTACCCTTAATCCCCTGAGTTAATAATTTTCAAAGTACATAAAATTGACAGTGCCACACACAGAATGAAATTCATGAATAATTCATAATCTATAGAATTCAGAATAAATAAAATTGATAGGAAAAATTTAATATTAAACTAAAGCTAAAACTGTGCAAAGGATACCAAACCACTTTTAGGCAATAGTGAATGGACCACAAGGCAGAGGGAACTCTGAGGCAGTTGTCACTGCAATTAGCTGGACCATGCAGTCCAGAGTCAGGGCCATGGAGCCCATGCTCCACCTTTGTTAAATAGGAAGTAAGAGTGGCATTTACCTCCAGGATGAAGCTGATAAAAGATAGGATCTGCCTCTAAATAGCTAGAAAATCTGGGATCCTGGAAGGAAGCCTCCTGGAAGGTGGATACCTGAAACCCCACCAGCTGTGCAGCACTCTCCTTACAGTGTCTATCCCTGGAGGCAAACTCCACATCCCCCTCATCAAAACCAGCATCTTCTTATAGTCAAAATGGAAGTCATCAAAGATATATAATGACCACACAGTAGAACAATTACAACCTGCAGTGTGGAAGTAAATGTTGAATAACTGGCTCAAAAACCACATTGATTAATTTGTGGCATATGCTGATTTCTATGATATAATTATTTCTGGGAAGATCTCTTTAATGCTAACCATGTGGAGTATATGAATCAAGACTGGGGAGAGGTGCACACAGTTGGCTCCGTGAGCTACTATGAACTAGACTGAGCACACCACTGACTGTTGGGTAGATGGTCATTCATTTTCATTCACTTAGGAAATGCTCATTGAGCTTCTCCCACACCAGGTAGTTAAAGGTATTAAAGATATTTTGTAAACCTAGCAGACGTAGCCTCCATTTTGTGAAGCTTATATTCTAGTTGGGGTAGGTAAAAATCAATAAAATAAAAAAGAATAATTTTAGAGTTTTTGTCAAGTACTTTGAATCAACAAATAGAATGACTGGTATAGGGGGGCTAATTTAGAATAATCAGGAGAGGGGACTTATTCAAGCAGATGCCTGAATCATAAGAAATAATTAGGGCAAGTCTGGGCAGAGTTTTATGTAGTCAGAACAGAAGACAAAGGCCTAGGGACAAGAGCCAGTGTGGTGTGGTAGGTATAGGAAGGAGGCTGTGTGGGAAGCAGAGACCAAAGACAGGAGGAGAAAGGAGACCAACAAAATGGCGGAAGTCAGATGATATAAAGACTCTTTAGAGAATGACAAAAAGATGGATTACATTCCCAGTACAAAGTGAAGACTTTTGAGGGTCTCAAGCTGAGGGGTGACCTTAAACTGATATTTTGAGAATATGATAAGAATAAAGCAGGAAGACCAGGTAAGAATCTGCTGAAGCACAGATAGGTAGAACATACAAAATACTTCTGTTAAGAGGCTAAGAAATACCAACACCCAACACAACCCAATGTAAAAACGGGTAAATGTTTGAACACAGTGTAAAAGCAGGTTTGTGGATGACAGTCGGTACTGGAGAAGGAGCTCAGCACCATCAGTCTCCACAGGACATCCCCATCACGTAGCTCAAATTAAGCCTCACCTCATCAAATGGTGGCAAGGGTGTGGAGCAGCTCAAACTCATGTTCACTGTGTCCTGTTCTGGACAGAAAAGGAAGTTGACATATTTTCTGGTTTTGTATAAAGGAAATTCTTGAAAATTCAAATGAACATAGTGATATAAAGTGGATCCCCATGTTTGCTGGGGGATGGAGAGAAGGGAGAGATGGTTAGAAAGAGGTAGGAGCAAACTGGAAGGCAAGGGGAATGTTGGTTATTTTGACTATAGTGATGCTTTCATGGCTGAATATGTGTGTCCAAACTTACCAAATGGTGCACTTTAACCATGTGCCTCAAGAGTAACCTATACATTCAGGAGGTGGAAAAGGCACTGATGGCCAAAGGAAGCAAATGTATTGGTGACTTGGTCTGAAATAGTAAGTTTCAGGTGGATCTGACATCTCAGGTGTCAGATTTAAAATGCAGCTGACATCACCTTAGATGGCTTAAAGGAGAAGAGTTGGGAGAGAGGAATGCAGGCTGATGTCAAGACGTGTACCAGGAGAGCAACTGTTTGCTTTGTAAGTGTTCCTCCCCTTCATCCTTCATAGCTACTGGGAGCAAGGAGTTCTGCTCCTCCTTACAAAATGCTTCTGATTTGCCTCACTGCATGTCTCAGCTCAATTAAGTACCAGCTTCAAAAAAATTAAAAGCAAAAATTTATCTAACCCCATTCCTCTCCTGGTTTTTGTCACAATTCATCATCACTGCATTATAGATGAATATGCAAGACTGAAATTTCTAGAACATTAATCGCACATTTAGACAGTCATGGCAATGCAAGTGCCAAGGTGTTACTCACAAGGAATACTAGGGACAGGCAAAGGGAGAAATACTAATCACATACTAAAAATGATGAATTTGTGCAGAAACACAGCAAAAGTGGTAATATGCTTATAATGACCCTCAACATTTTTTCTAGTGTATTACACAATACATTTAAATAAGTGATCCAGTTAATGTTTACTATATTTGCATTTCACAGTAGAGAAGGTTGAGTTTTAAAGAACTTAAACAACATGCATGGGGAATCACACTGCTAGTACTTGATGGTGTTAGGTTGAACTTCCATCCTCTATTCTATATCAAACCATCACTCTCTCTAACACATTTATTGTACTCTTAAAACACCATTTTAAAATTTTACCTTAGAATGCTTTAATTCCGGGTCACATCCTTTTTCTTTAGCTACAACTTTAACTTTAATTAGCATTAAAAATATATTGGGAAATGAACTATAAGAATTGACCTAGATTATACTTTTCTAACTTCAATGAACAGAATATCAAAGAAGTGGTGCCCCTACCTCCAAACTACTTAAACTGCATTATCAATCTGACACATTTTCACCTGAAACTTACCATTCCTTACCTGGGATTAAGCTCCTGGTTGCATTTTTGTTTCCAGGCTAAACTAACTCTCCAGCTCCAGGCCCACATTTCATGTCTCGATCCCACAGAAAAGAGGAACAGTGGTTGGTCATCTGCTGCATTTTGAAGGCAGTGTGTGCTATGCTGCATGAAGGCACAGTGGCTTAATGCGTTTATAGAGGTCTTGACTCTCTTCTAGCATTAAGAAGAAACTAGAGCGAAAGGGCTCAGGTTGTGGAGAAAGACCTGCCCCTGATTGGTGTAAACCAGTATATGCAATATTACTATGAATGTCTGTGAAAGGCACAGGGTTAGGGTTAGGGTTAGGTGTACATGGCTTGAGGAATTCCTGGGAAGGAGAAGAAGAGTGGAGACCCTCAGATTTCTGGAGCAGAGCTAAGGGCCTTTCTCCATATATAATCATTTGAAGAAAAAACACCTGTCTTATTACTATGTCACGGTAGAGATCAAACACCTGGCCTGAAATCACACATAATCAGCAATCTGTATCATTTATCACTAGAATTATGTTATCATATCCAACAGCTTACACAATTGAGCTTGTTCAACCTTTTGTCAAAAAACATAGTCCATTTTATAGCTTAAAGTTTGGAAAACACCATCTATCTTTATCTGCCTATCTACTATCTTTGTCCATCATCTATCATCTATCTATCTGTCTATCATCTATCTATCTATCTATCTATCTATCTATCTATCTATCTATCTATCTTTCTGTGTCTATTTATCCATCCATCCTTCTCAGTGTATACAGACAGGAGAGTACTATATAGCATTCAATAGTAGTCCCTAAAGAGATGGAGAGGGAGAGATCCTCAGTAACTGTAACTTTCCAAAGTGCCAGCCATTATTTACCCTGACCCAGGGGCAATAACTGATAGTTTAGTCAGATTTTTATTGATATGAAAATAAGGGAATTGGCAGAATGGTGATAAAAATTGTATAGAAATTTGTGTTGATGAATATCTCAGAAAGAATCCAGGGTATGATAATATTCCATGTGAATTACTAACCAAAGCTTGCCCTGATATAGGGGCATCTCTCAATAGTCAGAGAACGTAAAGGTCATTGTGAAGGTCATTCTCCCTGGGCATCACAGTGGTGCTTGCCTGATGGACTCATAAACAGAATGACCCTGGTAACAGAAGTGAATTTATATGTCAGCTCTATGGTCAGGATACTCTCCACATCAGTATCATCCATATGCTACCACTGCTCAGTATGTGAATAGACAGCATCAGTGATCTAGGCTGTGACCTTGGTGTGAAAACATGTTTCAAGGTACCAATCGAGCATTCAGCATGGTTAATTAAATTTGATTTCTTCTAGATATTTGTTTTACTGATTTGGTATTTGCCTGGATTTGGATTTACATTCTCTGCCTCCTTTGCTTTTGCAAACAAGATAATCCACAACCAAATGACTTTTTCACAAGCACAGCATATGAGATATTTCTCCTAAGTAAAGCATTTTACAATGAATGATGATATAACTCAATAGTTCTTACTTATTGGATTCATTTATTAATATGTGCCCAGCACCCAGAATCACTAAATGCATAAAATGTTGGACTTATTAAAACCTTGCTTGTAGCTTTTAGTGTTATCTTCTGAGATGTATGCTAATGATTATATGTAAACATTAATAGAAATCTATAGCAAACTGACAGTCAAATCCACTGACATACCAGTTAGATATGGAATTGATGTTTGCACTACAGTGCCAGGGGAAGAAAACCTGGTGAAAGTTCTGACTGATGCCAATGAAATCATAGAATGGAACGTGTAGAAAGAATATCATGCACACAATATAGCCCTAGGACCATTTGAGAAATCAAGGACTCATACTAAATCATAAGCACATTTTTGCTGATCCTATATACATTTATATATTTAACATATTTACTGATTTGTCTTTGTTTGTTTTTTCCTGTCTCATTTTCTATACTATTTTACACAAGGTGATTTTTGGAAGTGTGTTTTACAATTTATGATCACTTACAGGGTCTCATAATGAGTTTTTAAAGAGGTATGAGTAGAGACATCACCTAGCCATCTTGCACTTGGTGCCGGGCACACTGCAGGTATTTTTTGAGAGTTTCCTTAAGTTGAATAAAATCACTATTCTACTTTAAATTTTAAGGATAGAAAAAGATAAAACACTGTAACATCTTTCGTTATTACAGTCAATTATGAAAATGAACAGAAAAGGGTAGTATATTGATATTAAAGAAATAATGTATAGATATTTATTGAGTTTTGTGATCACGTAGAATTTTGAAACACTCCTCAATCTGGTCTTTAAGATATTGGCATATTCAAGTTCTGCATTTCCAAGGAGGAAGCTAGAACCTCATTTCCTGGCTTTCTTGAATACATATCACAGACACATCACCTAGGTTTTGCCAGTGAATGCAGCTGCTAAAGACCTTGATTCAAAAAAGTTGTATGAAGCAGGATCGTGAGGGAATAATCGTCTGGTTGAGGGTAAAGGATGGGTCAGGCTTAGAGAGGACTCCATGGTGGGGTTTTGACATGAGATGTGCAACATCCATGAGTGAGCCATGTGGTGTGTGCCTGGGGAATCAGCAGTGTAGTCTTTTCTGGGAGCCTCCATGTTGTGTGATATAGGCACTGGTCCTTGCTGGGAAGTACCCAGGTCTTGATTCTCTGATTCTAAACTTAGTGATTTTTCTTTTTTTAACTAACCAAAGTGGTTTTATTGCTTGAATCTAAGAATCCTGAATGACACAATGGGGCTGAAGTTTAGAGAAGCCATTTAACTTGCCCATAGTCTTTTTGTAGCAGATGAATGGGTCAGAACAATATCTGTAACTCCAGAATGTGTTCTGTCTGCAACTCTTATTCTTGCACTATTTCAGGATTATAGGTTTACATTTTACTTTAGATGGGCCTTATTTCACAAGCTCTTGCCTCTACCTGACTCATTTCTAAATCAAATTACATTTGTAAGCACTAAAAGCCACTTGAAATTTATGTTTACTTGAGAATTTCAGGGCTGGTATACATACCAGGTTTGCTTTTCCATCTTTAGAAATTAAAAACAAAACAAAACAGAGCAATGCACTAAACAAGAGAGGACAAAACAACAGTACGGTGATGGATGAGCAAATTACTAATTAGCTAATTACAAATAGTAATAATTAATCTTCATTGAAAGATTCAGACAAGGATGATTGGCAAATTGAATGTGAAGGAGAATACAACCCATTGGGTGACAGTAGAACAGACGGTCAGACTTAACAAATTAGATTCACTTTGAATTTAAACTATATTTATTTCCTCTTTTGCCCTTGAGAAACATTTAGAATAGAGCAAGATTTTTCTTTTTTCCAAGCATGGAAATAAACATTACTTTTCAAGAATTTTGGGATAAAACCTTCCTGCGCAACACTCTGCTCATTTACAAAAGGAATTTGGAGAGTGTCCCCCTGAAGTATTACCAAACAACAAGATTCAAAGAAGAGGATGATGTTTGTGCAAGACCTATCCACTAGTACCTAAAGCATTAGTTGAGTATACATTTTCTTGGGCACTATCGGATTCATTTGATTCTAGTGTGTGTGTGTGTGTGTGTGTGTGTGTGTGTGTGTTTCATAACAGGGTAAAAAAGAAAAAAAAAAGTTGAAATGGAAGGCCAAACAGTATATGTAAAAGAGAGTCTAGTCAAATCTGCAATGACCTGAGAGTAAAGTGGAGGGAGGTGATCTCATACATCCAGAACTTTTCAGCCTCAGTCTGAGGAAAATTATTATCTCAGAGCATCTTGTATTTATTTATATACAGAACCCTGTCACTCTCAAGCAGGCAAATGTGTAAAATAATCAATGAGAATTCTTCTACTAGAATACATGGACCAAGATCCAAATCTTGTCAAAATAATATATATATATATATGTATATATAATTTATAGATACTTATATATTTTATACATGTATCAAGTATTGGGATACTTTATTGGTTATTTTAATAATAGAAATATAGAAACTACCTTTGTATGCCAACATTCATGTTGTGCCCAGAATTAAAGCTATGCAATAATACAATGAACCATAATTTTAAAAAATGTGTCACACTTCATTTGTTTAAGCTACTAAAGGAGAACTCACTTCATGGAAAAGCATGGCCACCACAGAACCACAGTAAAGAGTCGACATTCCAGTTCTTCACCTGTCCTTTATGTCCCCTTAGAATGTGTCATGCAGTGACTTTGTTTCGTATGTTTAAACTGAAAACTTCCAGTCAACCATGGTGTAGAATTCACATGTGTGATTTTTTTAAAAGTTGGTGTAAATTTTTTGTGTGTAATTAGCATGGACTAGGTGATTCCAGATGCCTTCCTGTGTCCTGCTGGCTGCCCAGCAGTTACTCTTTCCTACAGCAAGTAGTCACTAGGCACTTTTTTTGAATTAATGGATTATGCATTATCTTCCTTCGGGTAAAAATTACTTTACCTCAGAAAATTCTAATTTTTGATGAAGGTACAGGAGATTATATAATTATCCAACATCTTACAGAATGCTTAATAGATACCTCAATTTTTAATCATATATTTAATTTATATTGGTTAAGAAATATTAGGTATTAATAATAGTAGTAATAAATGAATTCAGCAAAGTGGCTGAATATAAAATCAATACGCATAAATCTAATGCATTTCTTTTCATAAGTGATAAATCCTCTGAAAGAGAAGTTAGGAAAACTACCCCACTCACAATAGCCTCAAAAAATAAAAATAAAATACTTGGGAATCAATCTAAAAAAATAGGTGAAAACAATCTTTTTTTCAGTTAATTCAGATTAGTATTAGGCAATTATATTTCTGGATATGACACCAAAATCACAAGAAACAAAAGTAAAATCATACAAAATTACATCAAGCTAAAATGTTTCTAGAATAGAGGGATTTAGAGGTTTCCAACACAAAGAAATGATGAATGTTTAAAAAGATGGAAATCAGGAATCGAAGAATCACACTCTATTCATTAAATCTAGATTTATCATGTGTCAATTAAAATTTTTAATACATTTAAAATAAATGAATAAAATGTAAATGACCTAGATAAACTTGAACAAAAATTAACAACAAAATCAGCAAAGCAAATAAAGCTGGTAGTCAAAGCTCTTCACTAAAATGTTTAAACTTTGAGTTACTACAAATAATGTCATAAGAGAATGCAATTCATACTATGCTAAAATAATTATTTCAATTCAATATACATTATTTTGTTATTTTATTTTAGGCTTTTTAAGATATTTTGATTCCTAAGAAAATGCAATGCATGTTATATGCAAAATCTATATTTGCAGAAAATTCATTATTTAAAAACATGCTCATCTAGAATTTCTCTGGTTGATGAAATTTTAAATTTTTTAAAATGAGTTTAAAAGTTTAAAGAGGACACATAACCCAACTAGGCAAACTTACGAAAAAGGAAAAGAGTTTCCAAGATGGAGCTGGGTTGATTAGAAAATAATCTTGGTAAAAGAGGTCACCTTTAATTCTGAGGAGCAAAGAACTCCACTCAAGAAGCTACTTGGACGTGCCATGACACTGTAAAGATCAGTAATTACTCACCACATAAGCTAAAGGGATGTGGGTTACAGAGAAATGGCACTGCTGAATTTACAGTAGGAGCTGTGGCAGAGCAGTGGGACTCCTCATAGATAGAGCTCCTTATTGATCATCAGACATTAATATTCCACTAAAGCCAGTGAAATGAAAGACCAGACAAGTCATAAAAGAAAAAGTAAATTTGGGAATATTGTAAGGCTCACAATGGTGACAGTAATTTTAAAGAGCTTTGATCCTGAAATATTGTGCCCTGGCCCAATGAATAAACAGTGATGATAGAATTGTATGCTATTACTCTATAAGTATTTACCTCTTTCCTAAAATGTTATTTTATTGTATTTCTGTTATTCAGTTCTAATCAACTTTATGAGCAGGTAATTTCATATTTGCTTTAAATGCTGAATTAAATATTAATTATATCATTTGAAAATTTTCAAAATGATATATACTGTACATCAGTACAGTCACCATCATGATAAAAATATAGAATATTTCCAAGTCCTTAGAAAATCTCCTTATCCACTTTTCTGTCCAAGCTTCCTGCAGAACTCTGGCAAACAACAATCTGACTTGTTATCACAGCTCAAGTTCATCTGTTCTTATATACTCTGTTGTGACTGACCTTTATGGTTTAGATGTGAGGTATCCCCCAAAAGCTCATGTATGGGACAATGCAAAAGAGTTTAGAGGTGAAAAGATTGAGTTATGAGAGCCTTAACCGAATCAGTACATTAATACACTTGAATGGGTTAACTGGGTGGTTACTGTCGGAAGGTAGTTTGTGACTGGAAGAGGTGGGTCTGGAGGAGGTAGATCATTGGAGGTGTGCCTTTGGGGTGTATATTTCTCCCTGGTGAACTGAGCTTACTCTCTCTCTCTCTCTCTCTCTCTCTCTCTCTCTCTCTCTGGTTCCTGAATGTCAATGGCCTGAGCTGCTTTCCTCTTCTGCCATGATGGTCTGCCCCATCTTGGACCCAGAGCAATGAATATTTTTATGAATATGATTGTGGAATCATAATACAGAAAAGCCTGTCATAAAAGTCTTCCAAATTTCTAGAACAATATAGGACATTCATACATAGCATTTCCATCACCAGAAAGACCCCCTGTATTATGTTTTGTATGATTGTAAATGGTATTGTGGTTTCGGTTTTATATTCTGCATGTTTACTTTAGCCACAGAGAATTGTAATGCATTTGTGTATTGATAGTATACTCCATAGTCTTGCATAATTCACTTTGTTTTGTGGTTGAGTTTGTTGGTAGATATTTTTTGGATGTAATACATGGACACTCATGCTGTCTGCAAAGTGGTTAAATTCTATTTCTTTTGTTCAAATTGTTATTCCTTTCATTTCTCTTTTTGAAGTCTCATTGCAAACACAAGGATTTCCGATATTATGCTGAAAAAAAGTGATGAGAACAGACATACATGTTTTCATGTTTCATTTTTATTGAGAAACACATTTTATTATATTCACCATTCAATATGTTGTTGTATCATATTTTTTGATATTTCTAATCGAGTATTGGCAATCGTTCCCTACTTCTATCTTATTGGTATTTTCATCCTGAATGAGTGAGTGTTGGGTTTTATTGAATGCTTTTTTATAATAATTATATTAACATATACTTTTTCATTGTTTTATGGTAGATTACATTGATTGCTTTTTGAATGCTGAAGTGGCCTTGCATATAACTTGACCATGGCTTATAATAGCTTTTATAGTTATTGGATTTGGTATAGTAACATTTTATTGATGGTCTTTGCATCAGAGTTTATGAGAGAAATTGTTCTGATTTATTTTGTACTATCTTTATTGTTTTGTATCAGACTAATTATAATCCATAAAATGTGTTGGAACATAAAAAATTAGTTGTATTCCTATATGCTAGCACTGAAGAACCTGAAAACAAAATTAAGAAAGCAAATCCATTAACAATGGCATCAAAAATTGAAATATGTAGGAATGAATTTAATAGAAGTGGTCATACGATTTTACCTTTCCTCTGATATTTTATAAACATTTAATATCCTCTAACAACACTTTTTTTGTCAGTCTATTTTTATCAGGTATGGTGGATATAAAATGGAATTTCTCTGTGATTTGAATTTTTTGCTTCTGATTCTAATGATAAGTGGTTTTTCATGTGCTTATTTGGTACAGAATTCACAAGTTCACTGTTCATTTCCTGAGACACTTGAAAAGTGACGTGCCACTTTATTCTAGGCTCCTTGGTTTCAGATGAGAACTGCACTATTTCTACTGGTACTTTCCAATGGTTGCTAGACTATTTCTTTTTGACTATAGTCAATTTTTTTTCTGCCTAAATTTTCTAAAAGTTTAATTAAGCTGCATATTGATGTGTTATTTAGCTTACCTTCTCTCTGTGGTAACTCAACTTCTTTAATCCATAAGCAAATAGTATCTTTCAACAAATTTCAATGAATACTATTTCTGTTACTTTCCTTATGGAGTAAAATTATATTAATGCTGAATATTTTTATTATTCTACAAAGATAATGTGTCTCACTATTTAGATGAGAAAAATTGACACTGAATCTATGCTCTGTTATTCCTTCTGCACTCCTGAGTCCATGGAGTTACTTTTCTTGTGTTTTTATATTTTTCAGTAATAGCTGCCACACTTTATTTTTTTACAACTTCTGTTTCAATGTTGAAGAATTATATCTTTAAGTACTTTTTCTAATGATTTTTTAGCATTTTATGGTTATTGCCTGAAAGTACTTGTCATATAATCTCAGTATTGGTATCAGTTGATCATCATTTCCACTTGAATGCATTTTTTGATTCTTTGTATGAAGGTCAATTCTTGTATGCATATCAAACTTATTGTCTATTAGGTTGGAAGAGACTTTTTCCCTTTAATTTTTTTTTTCCGGCAGTGACTACTTTTGTTTAATATCCACTTTTCCTGGCCTATTTCATAGGCCTCTTTCCATTGATTTACTTTTCAGAGGCTTTTGGTCATTGGTTTTGGTCTTTCAGTTTATCTTATGCCACTGGTGCTTCCACATATGCCTGCTGAAGGAACCTTAGGCAATGGAAGGTTCTTTCCCAGGCCACCCACCTGGGGTCTCCTGGTCGGAAGGGCATTCTCAGTCTCATAAGGACCAACAGGCTTTTCAGGGTGGGAAGCTTGATGGCATCTCTTGCTAATACCTCTCAACACCCTTGTATTATCATTGTCTTTTGTAAAAGCAGAAATTTTATATTATGATGATATTCTTTTCAATGCTTTTGTGTGTTGGGTGTGTGCATGGTAAATGCACACTTTATTCTTACTCTTAGTGCTTTATATATGTTCAAATGTTTCCTTTCTCAGCTGTGGAGATGTTTGCTTCTAGATACTTCCTAATTTTACCTTTATGTTTAGGTCTATGTTTCAAAAAATCATTTTCATGTACAGTATGAGTTAGATGTTTATAAATATATAATTGCAAACATTTTTCTAGTGGTTTCAGCACAATATATAGAAAAAAAAATCAATTCTCATTTTAATTACCTTACCAACTTTATAAAAAGTTAAATGTATGGGTCATTTCTGGACCATTTATTTTGCTTCTCTAAAATTAAGCCAACAATAAATGTTTTCAGAATGGTAAATTTATATTATCTTGAAGTCAAGCTGTTTGCTTAGTCTTCCAATATCTGCCTTCTTTTAAAGAGTTTGGATATTCTACATTCTTAGAATATCCACCTAAGTTTTAGAATCATTATTAATTTCTGTAAGGTAAGAAAACCCTACTGGAAATTCCTATTTAGACTGTATTGAAAACATAAATAAATTTGAAGAGTGTAATGTATTGAATTTTATACACTCTCCAAATTCATATATGGGTGTCCTAACCTCCAGTTACTTAAGAATATGATCATATTTGGAACTTGGCTCATTGCAGATGCAATTGTGTACAATGAGGTCATTTTGGCACAAATGGAGATGCAAATTCAATAGAATTGGTGTCTTTATAAAAGGGGAGCTTTGCATGCAGACACACAGGAGAACATCATGTATGATGTTTTGGGTTAGATTTGGTATCCCCCAAAAGCTCACAAGTGAGACAATGCAAGAAGGTTTGGAGAAGAAATGATTGGGTTACACCTTTGATCTAATCATTGGATTAATCCCTGATGGGGCTAACTGAGTGATAACTCAAGGCAGATGGGGTGGTTAGAGGACGTGGTTCTTTGGGGCATGGCTATGGGGTATATGTTTTCTGTCTAGAGAGTGGAGTCTCTCTGCTTCCTGATTATCATGTGAGCTGCTTCCCTCTGCCACACTCTTCTGCCATGATGTTCTGCCTCATCTCAAGCCCCAAGGAATGTAGCCAGAAGTCTATGGATTGAAATCTCTGAAACTGTGAGCCCTCATGTAAGTTTTTTGTCTTCTACAGTTGTCCTGGTTGGGTCCTTTCATCACAGCAGCAAAAAAGCTGACTAAAACATATGCAGACGTACAAATTAGAGTCCTGTGTGTGCAAACCAAAGAACACTGAAGATTTCAAGCAAACCAGCAGAGTCCAGGAGGATGACCTGGGCCAGGTACCCGAGCAGCTGACAGAGGAGTCGGCTATGCCCTTTTTAGCCAGGGCAAAAAGCACCTTGACCTCAACTGCAGCCTCCTACTCTGCAAGACCATAAATTTGTGTTGTTTAGTCCACCGGGTTCATGACACTTGGTTCTGTCAGCTTTAGAAAACTAACATAAAAAGAGAGGACATCTTAACAATATTGGATCTTCAAGTCCACAAGCCTTGTATTGCCATCCCATTTGTTTGAATGTCTTCTGCTCTCGGAAGCATTGTGTAGTTTTCATTGTAGAGATTTTTTTTATGTCTTTCATTAAGTTTAGGAATTTTTTGTTCATTGGTGAACAGTGAGTGATGATTTTAAAATTTATTTCCTAATGATAGTTACCTAAAATAGAAAGATTGATTTTATTTTTGCATATTGACCTCGTCATCTCTGCCCCCGTTCTAAACTCAGTTAATAATTTTAAGTTGCTTCCTTTTTCTTTATTTAATTTTCTTGCATTGCCCTGACTGGGACTTTCAAAGTACTGTTAACTACAAGAGGAGAGAATGGTCACCCTTTTCTTGTCTAATCTTGAATAAACTTATAATAGATAACTATTCAGCATGATTTTTGATGATTTTGATGATTTTCATTCGGTGCCCCTTCCCAAATTGGAAAAGTCCTGCCTGTCCATTCTTGGTTCTCATGGATGAGTGCTGGATTTTGTGTTTCCTTTGTATTTAATCAGATGACTGACTGATACTCACCTTAGCCCATTTGCTAACTTCACTTACGTAGAGAGATGTAGTACAAATTTTGGTGATTAATTACTTTTCCACTCCAACACAACTTGTTAACTCCCTTAGAATTTTTCTGTCTCTCAAAATATACTTTTTTAAAATAACATGCCTGGTATCAGTTTTCAAAAATGAAGATGCTGTATGCATCTTTCATAAGACAAAGATGACAAGACTATGTTTATTCATACTTTATACTGTGTCAAGCTTCAACAAGTTTAATTACTGCAATCATTATAGCATAAAATCTATAGTGTAATGTAAAGCAGTATACTGCTTCGTGATATAAAAAATTAAGTGGTGATACATGACATTTAGAAATATTAACTTCTGATAGTGTCACATCATTAATAATTCCATTATAGATCTAGGTATAATTTTAGATCTCTGGCTTTACTATGTTAAATATAATACACATATTGAAAAAGAAATATTTAGCATTTGGCATTTCTCAAATGGACTGACTCTATCATGAATTCAACCCCATGTCATGCTTTATCCAAAATAAGTAATCTAAACTGTTTTTATGCCACTACAAGATTAAACTTAAATACACTTAATCAGGTGGAAAAATTTCTTCAGCCATTTGTCATAAACTATCAAACCTTGTTAGCCAGGGCAAAAAGCACATGATGTCTTTTCCTTTATTAGTTTTTCAAGAAAATGTTAAAGCATTATTTATAAGCATACATCTCAGGAGAGTTACTCTGCAGATGATTATTTTTCTAGTGATTAATAAAACTGACCATCAATTCTACTAATACACTTAGTAGGAAATAGTTACATTATATGCTAGATTTTCCCTAGTCAGAGCAGAAGGAGGACAGAGTTGGCGTCCACTGTCAAAGCTGATATCCGAGAGTACCTGGGCTCCACCATGTGTGTAGTGGTCACTGTGCTCCAGCCTTCTCTGCTCATTGACCTCAGGAGAGGAAATGTCCTGCCTACGTTAACATCCTCCCTTCAGGGGCAGCCCTTGTTTAATAACAGGTGAACATGGCAGCTCACCTGCTCAAACGAGCACAACACTGGAGGTCCATCCAGTTCCAAACATCAGATCTCCCAAGGCTTCGGTTTCAATGTCACTGCACACAAAGCTCAACTCTTCTGCCCAGTCCTGCTTCCCTTGCTCTTCAGTGGTGCTCTTCCTGGAACTTTTCCCAATAAACCTCTCTCAGGAAATCTCCAACTCAGAATGTTTCTTATGGAAATCTATCTAATTTAATAAGTCACAAAATCCTATTTTTTAAAAGCATTTTACTCACAGATTTATTTTTTTAATTATAGAATACTCTCTAATACCTGCCATTACTAGAGAGCTCCCCTAAGTCTTCCTCTTTAGTTTAGTACTGGTTCAAAAATAATCTCTTAGAAGGCCCTACCTGATCTTCCACACCCCTGAAGGAAATCCTGCTTACCTTGTGCTGCCATACATGTATTATTCTGTTTACTGTTTCTATAACAACATGCCTGAAGCTGCATGGTTTATAAATAAAGAGGTTTATTTGGAGTACAGTTCTGCTTACTGGAAGATCCTAACCAACATGGAACCAGTATTCTGGTGAAGCCCTCTTAGATGACCCTAAGGTGGTAGAAAAGCAAATCGAGAAAGTCACAAACAGAAGGGATTGGTCATGTGAGGTAGCCTTGCTCTATTAACAACCTGCTCTTACGAAAAGACACTCACTCCTGCAAGACCCAACCCACTCTCTGAGACCAGCATCCATCCACTCAAGAGATGGCACCACCATGATGTAATCACCTTCCACTTGGCTTTACTTCTTAAGGATTCCAGCTCCTCAGTTACTGCCACTCTGGTGACTGAGCTTGCAGCACATGAAAATTTTGGAGGACAAATCATAGCAATACCAACCTACTCATGCATGTCTTCTAGTAGGTAACATATGATAAAATACTGAATTTGGATCTGATTTTGTGATCATTTTTCAGAATTTCAGAGGAGTTAGGCAGAAATGCCTGGGGTGCTAGGGAAGAGCAGGTAGGCATAGTTTCTGGAGAAGATGGAGTAGAACAGAAAATCAGGACACAATGTTCAGATGCTCCATATGGCAGGTTAGCAACTAGGAGGGAATGAGTAAGCTCCAGAAGGTGGGGAAGTTCCGGACTGATGGCATTGGTATGGCTGAGGCTATACATGGAACTTGGTGATTCTGCACTGTGTACTCGAGTCAAACATGGGGCTACCATATGCAAACACTGGTGCATGGATGGCACTGCCTATGGAAAATAGCGGAGGAAGTCAAGTTACATCCGGATCTGATGTGGCTAGCACTAAAACAATTTACAGGTCTCAAAATGAGAAGAACAAGAGACAGAACCATAGGGATGGCACTCGTGATGCCTGTGTGAAGGTTCTTAGTGGTCTGAGCCTTGGGTGTCCATGTTCCCAGATGCTTCCCTGGAGGTGTCTGTGGCTCAGGACTGCACTCTGTGGATCTTCATCATTCTTCCTGTGCTGGAGCTCAGGTGATAGGACCAGTTTTCGGAGTGTAGTCCTCACAGAAATGTTTACACAAAACTCTGTAAGTGCAGACCTCTAGGTATGGGTCAGGTGTTTACAGAGGCCCACACTAAACTCTTGAAATGGGGAAACAAGTTGTTATGACCTGAATGTTTGTGTCTCCCCCCAAAATAGATGCTTAAATCTTATCTCCTAAAATGATATAATTAGGAAATGGGCATGAAAGCAGGGTCCCAGGTGTGGGATTATTGCCCCTATCTGAAAAGATCCAGAGAGCCCTTTTGGCCCTCTACACAGTAAGGACACAGACAGTGCCACCTATGAGGGAATAAGCGAGCCCTCACCACATTGAAGCCCCTCAGCACCTTGATCTTAGCCTCCAGAAGTCTGAGGACTGCATTTCCATTGTTCATTAGTTTATGGCTTTTTGTGAAAGCAGAGCACACAGACGAAGACAGCAACTTTCCACTCATCTTTCTCCCTTTTCCCAGATCCATTCAGAAGCAGAAGTTTATTTCTCTCTGGGTTACATTCTCCTAAAACTAAACCAGTGAGAATTATTATGATGGTATTTGTTCCACTGTGGTATCTTGTGAAAATAATACAAACTTTATTCCTAATACATACCAAATATTCATCAAGATAATTGATTTTAACTGCCAAATAGGTGTTCTTTACATATGAAATTTAATTATTATAAACTACAAAAAATCAATAGATTTGCAAATGAATATGTTTTGTTTTAGTATATTTTTTACTCATAAAAAACAAAAAGCTTGATCCACGTAGTTGACTCTTGTAATTCAAATGCTAATTTCTAAGCATGACTAGAATCTCGATTTAAAGTAAAGATGATCTTCAACAGTAAAAAAGAAGTCCAGTCATTGGGGTATAAAACCAACAACAAAAGCAGGCAAAAACTGGTCTTAATAGCTGTCATTCTGCATCAAGTATGCTATAAAATAACCATTGTAGGCAAAGAAACGCTGTGAATGCCTAATGTAACACAGGAACTAATAGGGCGGGAGGCCTGGAGTTACGGCTCCCATGTTGTATGAATGTCTTATAGCCAGCCATTTTATGAACAATCATAAGAACTGTAAAGAGAAATATAGCAGAAAGACTTGATTTCAAGAAACAATGCTATAAAAATGATAAAGGCTGACTTGGTAATATCCATACAATCTCTGAGAATGATAGAGTTGACACATCCTCTACAAACCTCATCCTTTATTGTGGGAATTTGGATAGAACCTCCAGATCTGAAAATAGAGCCATCTCTGGCCTCTTAGCCAGACACTGGCTGCTTATCACAACTTCACAGAAAGTGAGATGAAGCTTGTCAGGAAGAAAATATGGAGCATTTTAGTGGCAAATCCGCCAAGACTAGGCTGCATACAATTATTTGATAAATTTAAAATAGACCAGATTGTCAGAATTACTTCCCTGCAACGGCACTGCTGAGTGACACAGAATTGATGTGTTATAGAAATAGCTGATAAGGGACTAAACGGCGCCAACACTAATCAAATTCCAGACTCTAATAGCCCAAGGGAGTTCAAACTCTTCCAGCCAGGGGCACAAACTACAGCCAATTCCATCAGAGTCATTATAACTATATGCTTACATGGGAATCATGTCTACTCTAAGTCATCACAAACATAAATGATAAATTTTAACCTTCTCTCCTTCAGCAGCCCCTATTACACATCCTTAGGGTCTTAAATTTCAGCACAAAGCAACTGTATGTTAGAACCTAATCAGAAACCAGAGAAAGAGTATCTGGCATTTGATACTTGGAAACAAACAATTTGACCTAACCCCCTAGTTATGCATAGTTAGAGGGAGCCAACAACAACTGAAGATACTCAGACTGTCTCACTAAACAGTTCTAGGTCAGATGCTCCAGGAGACTCTGACATGAGCATTTATTCGGCTGCAATAATTTATTAAGGAATTACTCCCAATGAAACCCAGTATAGGAGCAGAGGAAACAGGACAGAGGAGTGGCAACCATGTACAGTTGCCATCTTAAGACAAAGTCTCGCAGGGGACAGATTTCCCTGATCCCATTTGATAAGGGTTTTGTCACCATTGACAAATCAAATTACAATAAACTAAAAGTGTCAACAAAGAACACAAGTGATAGGTTGAGTATGTCAGAAGGAAAGATGGCATTTGCAAATCAGACGGGATTTATTTCCGAATTGTAGAAGGAATTCACACAATTCAATATCAATATTTTTGATATTGTATTTAATTGTATTGTTGTATTTAATAATACAATTAAAATGGACAACTGACTCCAAAAGACATTTCTCAACACAGAAAGGATATGGAAAAGATCAATACATATAGAAGGAAATGCTGGACATCATTAGTCATCTGAGCAATGCAAATCAAAACCATGATCCAATATGATTTCACCCCAAGTGAAATGGCTGTCAACAAAGAGACAATAAATGCTGGCAAGGATGTGGAAAATGGAGAATTTTATATACTGTGGGAATGTAAATTAGCACAGCCATTATGGAAGACAGTATGGAGGTCCTTAGAATTCTACCCTATGATTTTTTGATTCTACTACTGGATATATACCAAAGGAATTTAAATCAGTATGTTGAAGAGCCATGTGCATTAGGATGCTTACTGCAACACTATTCAAATATTAGTGAAGATACAGAATCAACCTCAGTGTCCATCAATGGATGAAGGCATAAAGAAAATGTATATGTACACAATGAAATGTTATTAAAACATAAAAATAATTAATTTCCATCATTTGCCGTGACATGGATGGAACCAGAGAATATTGTATTAGATGAAATAATCCAGACACAGAAAGATGAGGACCACATGTTCTCATTTATATGTGGAAGCTAAATTTGATCTCAAAGAAGTTAAAAATAGAATAATAGTTGCTGAGCCAGGAAAGAGTTATAGGGTAGTGGGAGAAAGGAGGGATTTTAATAGATATGATTGCCATTGGGTAGAAGGAATCATTTCTAATATTCTATAGCACAGAAGAATGAGTATGGCTGAAAACAATTAACTTCATATATCAAAATAGCTTAGAAAAGAGAATTTTCAATGTTTCCAAAACAAAGAAATAATAAATGTCTGAGGCAGTACCTATGCCTATTACTCTGATCTGATTTTTACAATGAATGTATGTATTGACATGTTGTGCTGTATTCCATAAATCTTTATAATTAATGCATACCAGTTAAAATATACATTAGCAGAAAAAAAGATTTTGAAGGGTTAATGTAGTTTTTCAAAACAATATATTGTATGTAATGTCCTAGCTATAAATAATAAACAAAGTAAAATGAATGAGAAACTGTGAAACTAAAATTATTCAGAGTAATCTGAGTTACAAAGAATAAAACACTCTTGTTATCTACTGGAGGTAGGGAGTGGTATACTTCAACAAGTAATTAAGAGTAAGTTAGGAGGCCATCTGCTCCAACATCATTGGTTATTAATTTATCAGAGAGTCACTGGAATTCTACCAACTTAGGTGCTTGAATCTGCATATTAAGAAGGACAATGTAGTCATCTGTGATGGCGGACTTGAAATATGCCTCAGTGAAAACACCAAGTAGTTGATTTGGGGTCACAGAAAAGAGAATGGAAAGAAGAAACACTGCAGAAATGGAAGTCAAAGATTTGACAGCTTCCTAGATAGAGAATAAAGTGTGAGTATGCCTTTTTGAATCTGGGTAATTGAGAAAAAAAAAATAGTATATATAACAATAGATAAAAAAAATCAGTAGTGAAAACTGGTTTGGAATGGATGATAATTGAGTCATTCTGTTTGTTTTTACATACCCTGATTATTTGTAAAACTAATTAGAATGAGATTCAATGTGAGAAATAAATTTAAATTTCAATCTAAATATGAGTGCATTAATAACTAAAAATTGGGGGCTTTATCAAAACAGGAACAGAGCAAAAATAGATTTTTAAACATGAGATGTAAACTCCAGCTGATATCTATTATACTCATTAGGAAATGCCTGCTTGTTTGCATGTTTTTGATCACTCAACACTATATGGATAGTGCATGCCTAAAAAAGAGCAAGCTCTGTCTAGAATTGTCACTCAGGAGAGACTGCAAATGCCAGACAGGAATCACCAGGAGGTCAAACCAACTGCAGAAATCGTCACAGTTTGCTCACACAAGGAAAGGGGTGTGATCATCTGGTTTAGATACAGATATGGGCTGTGTTACTACACAGAGCATAAAAGTATTCCAGGAACACATAAATATGTAAACTTTGTTAGGAAAAGAAGAGACGTATAGCCTTTAACTTTTGTAAATATATGCAAATACGGAAAACAGATTTGAGAACATGTGGAATACCGCACGTTTGCTACTTATCTCTGCGACCTGGCAAGGTGATCAGTAAATCCTGTGATAACCATTTAGCAATACCTGGGGTCACTCATAGTGAAACTTTTTTTTTCTGCCTCTGCAGCTGTCCTGTGGCAGCAGATCCCAGCCACTGCCATAGGCTTCTCTCCAGGATCTGCTTCCAACTTTCCAATTGGTTAGTTCTGTCATTTGGGATCCATATGCATTTTCACAGTACTTTTATCCTTTCTTTTTGGAAAAAAAAAAGTTAATATAAAGAATCACTGAGAATAACAATACAACCATATGAGAGATACAGATTTATCACCCATAATGAGTAAATTCCAACCCATTATAAATTGACTGAAATTTAAATAGGTATGCATATTCATGAGGGTGTTGTCATGCCTCCAGTATTCTTCTTTCAAGATTGCTATTATTCAGAATTGCTTTCTTTAGAGTTTTTTGTCCCTCCATATGAATTTTAGGATATGTTTCTAGTTCTGTGAAGGAAGTTATTGGTATTTTGATGAGGAGTGCTTTGAATCTATAGATCACTTTGGGTAAGATGGTCATTTTAAAAATATAAAAATAAAAATACAACTATATTACTATATTACTATGTAAACCAATTCATAAACAAGGGAGCTCTTTCTACCGACCAGTGACTTTTTCAATTTTTTTCTTCATTATTTTAGGATTTTTATTGTAGAGGTCTCTAATCCCCTTGACTAGGCTTATTCCTGGCTTTTTTCCCCTGGTCTTGTGAATGGGATGTGTTTCCTGATTTCTTTCTCAGTGAGTTCAATATTGATATATAGGAAAATGCTGGGGTTTTTTAATGTTGATTTAATATCCTGGATAATGTTTTCACCAGTTCTAAGAGATTTTTGGTGGACTCATTAGGATATTCAAGTTATAGAATCACATTATCTTCAAATAGGGATAACTTGACTTCCTCCATTCTTACTTTTTTTTTTTTTTTTTTTTTGACCTTTCCATTGCCTGATTGCTCTGGCTAAAATGTTTACAATATTGGGTAAGCGTGTGAGAGTGGACACCTTTGACTTGTTCCTGATTTTAAAGGAAATGCTACCAGTGTTTCCTCTTTACTCTGGTGTTGGCTGTGGTTTGTTAAGGGTAGAATTCAGTGTGTTGAGGCATCATCCTTCCATACCTCACTTATTAAGGTTGTTACCATGAAAGGGTGAAGGATTTTATCACAGGGTTTTCTGCATCAATCAAGATGATCATAACATTTTTATCCTTGATACTTTAATGTGACATATTACACTTACTGCTTAGTTTTTGTGAAGTCACCTTTGCATCTTTGGAGTGAAACCATCCTGGTCATGGTATATGGTCTTTCTAAAGTGATATCAAACTTGATTTGCATGTATTTTATTGAAGATTTTTGCATTTAATTTCAACAAGAATATTGATCTATTGGTTTCCTTTTTGTTGTGTGCTTATCAGTTTTTCTAGCCAGGAAATACTTACTCTGCACAATGAGATTGGAAGACTCTCATCCCTTTCTGTTTTGTTAACTGTTTTGAGGAGCACTTGTACTAGTTTGATTTGTTTGCTTGTTTAACTCTGTTAAAATTCAGCAGTGAATCCATCTGGAACTGAGATTTTCTTTCTTGGGAGAATTTTTATTGCTACATTAATATCTTTGTTATTTACTGATCTATTTGAGATTCTTATATCCTCTGGATTCAATTTTGGTAAGTCAGATGTGTCCAGAAATTTGTTAATTTTTTCTAGATTTTCCAGTGTGTGTTTTCAAAAGATTGCAAATGATCCTCTGGATTTACATATTATTTGTGATAATATTTCCTTTCTAATGCTTAATTTCATTTACTGGATCTTGTCTCTTGGTCTTTAGGTTAATTTGACTAAGCATTCATCAATTTTTTTGGCCTTTTCAAAGAACCAACTCTGTTTCATTGATTCTTTATATTGTTCTTTTAGTCTTGTTTTCATTCCTTCTGCTATGATTTTATTATTTCTTTTCTCATACTGATTTGTGATCTTGATTGTTTTTGTTTGTCTAGGGCCTTGAGATGCACCAAGTTGTCAGTTCGTTATTTCTCTAGTTTTCTCACATAGGCATTCATAGACATAAACTTTCTTCTTTTAAATAATTTCCCAAGCCACATGTTCTAGCAAGTTTTGTTTTCATTTTCATTTGACTCCAGAAATATTAAAATTTCTCCCTGACTTCTTCAATGACCCACTGCTCATTCAAAAGTGTGTTGTTCCATCTCTCTGCATTTGTATAATTTCTGCAGCTTTCTTAATGTTGATTTCTAGTTCCATAACATTATGATCTTTAATATTAATGAAGTTATTTTAATTTTATTCCATGTGTTAACACTTGCCTTATGGCCTAAAATATGATATATTTTGGACAAAGTCCTATGTGGTGATGAAGGTATATGTATTTTTTAGTCATTGGATATATTATTTGTTGATGGCTATTAAATCCACTTGATCTATAGTATAATTTAGCTTGTATTCCTTTGTTGATTTTTTTGTCCAAATGTATCTATTTACTGTTGAGAGTGGGGTTCTAAAGTCACCCACTATTCTTGTATTAGGGTCTCTCTCTCCTTTTATGTCCTATTGTATTTGTTTTATAAAAGTTAAAAGTGTTCAAATATTTGGTATATATATATATACACACACACACATATATATATATATATATATATATATATATATATATATATATATTTAAACCATTACATATTCTTGGTGTATCTTACCCTCTATCAATACATAGTAATCTTCATCACTTCTGACAGATTTTGATAAATGGATGTGAATTTAGTTGCTCCTCCTTGCTTCTGGTTTCCACGTGATTAGAATATCATTCTTCATCCTTTTACTTTCAATATTTGTGCACCTTTGAGTTGAAGTTATTGCAGACAAAAACCAGTTGAGTTTTGTTTTTCTAATATAATCATCTAGTCTCCATCTTTTAACTGGAGAATGTGGACCATTTATATTTAGAGTTATTATTGAAAGATCTATACCAGCTCCTGTCATTATGCTGTTTTCATTTGGTTATTTTGAATAATCTATTTCATTTCTCTATTATTTGTCTCACAGGTTTGGTGGTTTACTGAAATAATCATGTTTCATTCTTTCCTCCTTCTTATTTTGTCATCTACTCTTCCTAATGAGATGTATTCTTTCCAATGCTTTTGTGGTCATCTTTATCTTGCTTCCTCTTCTAGGTGTGGGATCCCTTCTGTAATGCTGGTTTGGTGGTCATTAGCTCTTTTAGTTTATGCTTATTTTAGGAAGATTTTATCTCTCCTTCACTTTTGTAGGATTTATGTTTTAGTGAGTTTTTTCTGTCACCAAAAAACCTGACAAGAATAATCTTAGAGGAGCAAAAGTTAATTTGGGGCTCACAGTTTCAGTGTTATCAGTCCAAAAACCACTGATTCAATTGCTATGTGCCTGAGATGAGGCAGAACATCATGGCAGAATGATATGGAGAAGAAAAACAATTCAAGCCATGGCAACCAGGAAGCAAAGAGAGAGTGAGACATCCCCTCACAAAAGGCAAAATATATACCCCAAAGGCACATCCACAATGACCCTCATCCCATTCACACTGTATCTGCCTACAATTACCACCCAGTTGATCCATTCAAGTGGATTAACACACTGCTTAGTTTAAGATTCTTGAATTCAATCATTTCACCTCTGAATATTCTTGTACTTTCCCACACACAACTTTTGGATGACATCCAATAAGTAAACCTTCTTTCACTGGCCTCTCAAAACTCATGCCCATCTCATAATGCAAAATACATTTAGTTCATTGCCAAGATTCCCCAGTCTTAACAGTACCAGCATTGCCCAAAAGTACAAGTCCAAAGTCTCCTCTGAGACTCAAGGCAAGTTTTTCAGCCTGAGTCCCTATAAAAATCAAAAGCAAGTTGCATATATCCAATTTATAAAGGTAAAAAAGTGAACATTTCCATTCCAAAAGAAAGAATTTGAGGTAGAGAAACAAGTAATTAGAACAAAGCAAGACCAAAATCCAGCTGAGCAAATAAGTTCTATAGTTCCCTGGCCAGCATCTGGGGTACATGACATAGTGATATCTTCTCTAATTCTTTGTAGTCCACATGGCCTGTCCATTGGTTTGTCTCTGCTCAATTCATGCAGTTTTCCTGAGCAGATGTCCCACATTACTGGCATTTCTTGATCTCATGGTTCTCCACTGCAGTTTTGGCTTCCTTCTCATATATCCATGCATCACCCACCCTCTCAGAGGCTGCCCACAGGGAATTCAACCTGCTGCACCTTGCTTGACTTCCCAGAGCTTCCTCTGAAATCTCAGTGAAAGCTTCTATGACCCCTAACTCCAGCATCCTGCACTCCTGAAGAACCATCACCACGTAGTTGACACCAAGGTCTGTGGCCTTCCTGAGCAGCAACCAAGACTCTAAGGACCATGACTGCAGCATCCACTGAGTTCCTGGGTGACTGAGCATGGTTAAATAAATTCCTAGCCTCCCCTATGCAAACAGAATGCCCCACTGGTTTCTTCTCAAAAGAGTTTTTAACTCTTACACCCTTGAGCCTGAGATGAGAGTAGTCTTGCCAATTCCTGAGATGCCCTCAAGCCATCTTTTCTATGATTTCTGGATAAAGTATTTAGCATTTCTTTGGTGGCTATAATCTGTTTAATAACCACATTTTCCTTAGCCCCAATTTTACTCATAGTTTTCTATCCAAACTGCAAGTTCTTGTTCTTTACATTTTGCTTTCTACTCCTTATATATCAAAATAAAGTTGGCTAAAAGCTGCCAGCAAAACCCATGCCACTACCTGAATAATATGCTGCCTAGAAATTTCTTCTGCCAGATTATTTAGTCCATCACCTTTAAATTTATTCTCACAGAAAATGTCAGGACAGGAGCAAAATGTAGATATTTTTAGTCAGAAAATAACACAAATGACCTCTAATTTAATTTCCAATAGAATTATCTTTCTTCTCTGAAAATTTATGAGTCCAGTCTTTAAGGTCCATTGTTCTTTCAGCACTCTGGTCTTCTAAGTTTCCACCACAATTGTCCATTAAGTTGTGTTTATGTCAATTCAAAGCTTTTCTAAGGTGCTTATCTAAACTCAAAATTCCTCCCACAAATTCCAAAAAACTCCAAAAGCTTCTGAACCATATGGTCATATTATTCACAGCAATGATCCCTCTTCTCAGTACAATTGCTGTGTTAGTCAGTTTTTTTTCATTGATGGGACAAAAAAAGACCTGGCAAGAGTAATTTTAGAGAAGGAAAATCGTATTTGAGACTTGCTTTCAGAGGTCTCGGTTCATAGATGGCCAACTCCTTTGTGTTGCGCCTGAGATGAGGCAGAGCATGAGAGCAGAAAAATGTAGAGGAGGAAAACAGCTCAGAACATGCCACTGGAAAGGAGAAAGAGAGAGAGACACATCCTCTCACCACAGAAATAGCATACCATACCCCAAAAGCTTGCCTCCAATGATTTACTTCTTCTAGCTACTCTCTACCTTCCTACACTAACCACTCAGCGAATCCATTCAAGTGGATTAATGTACTGGTTAGGTTAAGGCTGTCAAAATATAATCATTTACAATTACTTTCTAGAGTATAGTGTCTAAGTTGGCCGTTATTTTCTTCCAGAGCTTGAAATACATCATTCCATGTCCTCCTGGCCTTCAAAGTTTCCATTGAGAAATCTGCTGTTATTCTGAGGAATTTGCCTCTATAAATGACTTGGCACTTTTCTCTTGAAGCTTTTGGTTTATTTCTTTGTTCTGTAATTTTGGCACTTTAACTATAATACGTCAAGAAATTCTGTTCTGGTAGTATCTATTTGGGATTATACATGCCTCCAGTACGTGAATGCCCATATCACTCTCAAGATTTGGAAAATTATCTGCCATTATTTCACTGAATAGGTTTTCTATGACATTAGCCTGTAGCTATATTTCCTCCTGTAACCCTATAATTATAGTTGAATATTTGGTCTTTTAATGCTGTCCCAATGATCATGTATGTTATTTTCATGTGCTCCTTTTTTCTCTTTTATTACTGTCTAAATGTGATAATTTCTTTCATGTTGTAAGTCTTAATATTCTTTCTTCCACTGATCTAGTTCTACTAGTGAATTGTTCAACTAGTTTTTCTTTGACTTATTGTAATTTTCATTATTTTTCTTTTTTTCAGAACCTCCAACTCCTCATTTACTTGCTTTTTATATACTATATTGGCTTCCATACTTCCTTCATCTTTTTATTTATATTCTCTCTGAATTCACATTTCACTTAAATAATCAGTCTTTTGAATTTTTGTTTTTCCAGCATGTCATCCACTTAGGTATCTTTGATTTTAGTTAGTAAAGAGCTATGAACTTTTGGAGGAATCATGTTGCCCTGATTTTTCATGTTTCCTGCATTTCTATGTTGAGATTTGCGTATCTTTTGGGTGCAACACTTACACTTTTCAGTGAGGGTCTCTTTAGTTAGAAGACTTCTTTTGACACTGGGTGCTGGGATGTTGGTTTGTTGTGTACTGATAAGTTTAATGCCAAATGTATATAACATTGTAGTTTTCATATGGCTTTTTTAGCTGTGCTTTGAGAGAGGATTTTGACACTGTTCTTTCTGTGTTGGAATCTGAGGGACCCACTTTCTTAGTAGAGTCGTGAGAGTGAGGCCCCTGTAGTAATTCAGGCAGGTGTGTTGAATATAGCCATGTATATTATGTTCACTCTCTGTAGTTACTTCTCTAGATTTGTCAGCACTGTAGTGTCTGAAAAAGTGAGAAAGTAATCTATGCAGGGGCCCCTCATGGGTTCAGTGATCACAAAACTTGTGTTTTATCTCTGTCCTTGTCTAGTAATGGGTCTTCAGGATCTTTTGTGCTTACTTGAGACAGGTTCATAAGGTCGGTATGTTTCTATCTTATATTCTATTTTTTGAATTGAAATATCCACCAAATTTTCAGCAAAACTGAGTCATTGCTAGAGTAAGGTACAGTTTTTCTCAGCTGGATTGTGGCAGTTGCTCAGTAGGTAGACACCTACCCAATGTATTCAAAATTCTGGGCTTGTTTCCCAAACCACTCTGAGTGGAGAATATACCAACAGTAACAACAAAAGAGCAAATCAGATAAGACACAATAGAAGCCTATTAGAACAATATCTATAACACCAATGATTGGAAAAGGAAAGAGCAAATAAAATGTAAAACACACTAAAATGTTAAATACTAATAATGGTAAAATTAATAATAATAAAGGAGAAAATAAAAATGAAAGAAATGGAGATATAAAAAGAAAAGAGTGAAGAAGAAAGAAATCCAATAAAGAAAATTTAAAAATACTAACATTAGAGGGAAAGGTGATGAGGGACAAAGAAAAGAAAAAAAAATAATCATAATTCCTCTTTCCCACTGTGTTATAGACACTTGCTTCCAGGACCTCTAATTTGGGGACCTGCCAGGTATGATATGGTTGGGGGAAGCAGCTGTAATCAGGTATGTTCCCTCTCAGTTCTGGTCAAACTAGTTAGGACAGTGTGCAGCCTGAATCCCACCGCAGCTCACCCACCTGCGCAGTTAAAGCAGGGTTGTCCATAGCAGGACCCTATTCACTCCAGAGGCCCCGGGCTTCTCCACTTGTTTACTAGCGACAGTCTGAGCTGCTGGTAGGTCTTTCATACCAGTCGAGCCTCTGGACCATACTGGTGGGCTCCCATTCACTCCAAAAAAAACCTTCTGTCAATGTGCCAAGGATGTGGCAAACATATCCTCTTAGAGGTCTCTGAATGCTTCCAAGCATGAAGGAAGTGACTAAATCAATGGGATGGGGAGCTGCAGGAACTGAGTGATCTACCAGCTTCAGCCACAGTGCTCTCATACCCAGCCCCCGTGAGAATCCACATCCTGGTCTTGCTCCTTATCACAGAGGAAATCCAGCCCTCATGCCAATTCCATGCAACTCACTACCTAAGATTCTTGGTGCATTTGGAACAGACTCTCCCATTCTTCAAAATTGTCAGAAATGGTGACCTCCCACCCTATCACTACAGTGCACTGTTTCCAGGGTCCCTGATCTGGTGATTATGTGTTCTCTCAGTTTTAGAGAAGATCAATTCCTGGAATGAAGCCTTCCTCAAGATGGCCCTTGGCTATAGCACCAACAGTTTCCAGAACAAAGCAATGGATTTGGTCTCTAAAGGTATCTTGCCATGCAGGAGAAATCATTTTGAGACCTCATCTTTGTGCTGGAGTTGAAGCTTACAAGAACTATGGATCTATCCTGCAGCCAGGACTCCAGTCCATGTGTTCCCCTGCCCTCTGTTTCAGGTGCTGGGTTCCTCTCCCAGCCTTGGAGCCTAAGTTTGTGAGTAGCTCACACTTTTCTCTGAGTTACCTGTTAGCTTTCCTGTCACCTCCATCTTGGTTCCTGGAGCTCTTAGTCTCTTTCTGTCTTTAAAATATAGTTTCTCCTTTGCTGCCTCAACTCCTTTCACTTGCAGGGGGACTGGAATGAGTACCTCTATTGTGCCATCTTGTTTCTTTCCAGTAACGGTTCCTGTGTGATTTTGAAAAACTTACCTGTATAAATGCATTGTAAAAAAACTCCTTCCAAAAGCATCAAATTTAATTTTTACATATGAATTCTATTACTGTTTAATTAAAAATTTACAGTGGTAGATAAATAACACTTGTATCATCTTAAGTTTGATAGAATATGGAATATATTTCTGAAAATGGCTGGGATTTGTATAATGAACATGCAGTAAGCTATACACATGCACACGCATGAGAATAGAGAGGCAGTTATAGAGATTTACTTTCTTTCATTTGAACACATTCTTTAGTTTCAAGATTTTAATATATATAGGATTAATTGTTGTATATGTTCATGAAAGTGACAGCGAGGGAGTTAGTTTAGGCTGTTGGGCTTCACTGGAATTGACTAGGGAAAGCGTTAGCCATTTGTAAAATAAGTTGATCTTTGTGAATACTCACTGGAGAGACTGATTACAGGTAGATATTCGACCCTCCACATGAGCTTCTTTGACAAATTTTTTGAGGTGCAGTCTGAAGCCTTCAATGTAAATGATAAATGCATCATATACTATAAATTCCAAATGGGACTATCCAAGCTTACATTCCACTGTTTGTTAAAAATCTATCCATTTTCCCATGATGCCATAACCAATAAAGAAGCAATCAGACAAAGATGTCCTTTTGCTTACAGATTGGTTTTCTATTGACAGTAACTGCTAAAACATTCTGATGTGTACTGTAATGCACCATAGCTGCCCAAAGCCAATGTACCACAAGTGACCCTATTGTAAGTTGAGATCATTGCTATGAAAATAGTGGAAGCATTAGCTATAAATCTCCTAACTTATTTCAGATCAGAATGCCTAGATACCATTCCAAGTTCCCTTGTTATTTCAGTCTTGACTGGAATAGATGAAGTTCAGAATGAGTTTCCAAAGGGCTTGAAATCACAGAAATAACCAACAAAACATCGGCTCCAAAGAACTCATTTGCAAGGAAGTAAGATTCTGTTTCAAAGACATTCAGATAAATGTCTGGAAGACATTTAATAATGCAAAATGCAAATAAATGTGCCTGCTTCCTCTGAACGATGGCAATCAGAATGGTCTGTTGCTCTACTTGTTTTAAAATGTCTACACTCCTGAGAAGTTTCTCTAGTCCTCTGTTATTTGTCTTCTAAAAACATGTGTCACCTTTTCTTTCTTTCTTTTTTTTCTTATTTTTTGTACCAGGAATTGAACACAGGGGTGCTTAACCACTGAGTCACATCCCCAGCCCTTTTTGTTTTTTTATTTTGAGATAGGGATTTATTTAGGTCCTTTGTGAATTGCTGAGGCTGACATTGAATGTGGCAATCCTCCTGCCTCAGCCTCCTAAGTCACTGGGATTACAAGCATTCACCAGCATGCCCAGCACTACCATCTCTTAAGATTGTAGCTAAGTACTAAATATTTTAATACTTAGTATTGTTTTAATATTCAAGAATACTGAAAAGTCAGTAGGTAGAATTTACTTTTTCCACAGTTATAAACACAAACATGTGTTTACTTAACATTTACTAAAATACATTAGTAACATTATTTACTTAACATTTCCTAAAATAAAAGGGTTGTGAAACTCTAACTATAACTGCTTTTTCATATAATAATACCAATCTTTATCAAGTTACTTAACTGAGCCATCCAACATATAACACTTAGAATGATTATATTTTGAAATTACAGAAAATTGCAGTTTTGGAGATCCATTCATTCATCTAACTTTACTATATTATAAACTGTTTATTTAATAAGATACTCATTGCCAGCAAAACTTTTTAATAGAAGTTTATAAAGAAAATTATCCAGCTGTGAAATTGGAAGTAAAACTATTGCAGCTCAACTGAATTTTATTTTTTACTATTTTCCCAACAGTAATCTGCACTTGCTTTTATAGTGCCCCCAACTAAAAAGGATTATCTAGTCAGAATATATCAGTACATAATAAATGTGCTTCATTTCTTCCAAGTTCTTATAGCTGACAGCCAGAATGAATGTTTGTCTCCACGCTGGCACCAGGGGTACTTCTGCAGAGACTATTTCATGGTCCATTGAACCCTAAAGGACATTGTTTTTAAAGGCATATTATCAGAAATGAAGAAGCAAGTCATCAGAGAGGCTATTACAGGTACTACTGAAACTTGAGCATGTACCTCTAGGTTGGTTGGCATTTTTAAGACACTACTATACCAAATATATCAGCTATAAAGTGTGCATTTCTCAAAATCTTTAAAAATTTATCTGTCTAATAAATAAAATAGGTATGCATTTGGGAGGTTTGGCAAGGTAAGCATGCCAGTAGTACTTCCTCAGATTCTAAGTACGTAAGCAGACATACGACTTTCACATCTCATCCTTCAGAACTTGATCAGGTATCCGTGTTTCCTTGCATCCTCATCTGACCTTCCTATCACCAGGAAGACCTACATGCTTGGTAACATTGCCTTTTTCCTCTTGCTGTTGCTTTAATATGCTTAAGACATTTATTGTTGCCCTTATCAACAAGTACTGTGTTTGTTTGTTTATTTGGACCTTCCCTACAGGACTGAATTACACGAGGGCAATGTCCAAGGATTTTCATCCGGACACCCTAATGCCAAGCACAATGACCGACTACATTGAAGGGCTTTAGTGTTTTGAATATAGAGCAATGCTCAAAATAAATGATACCAACTACATTGCACGGTCGCAGAAGGTCATACACTCATATGTTTTTATGTCTGGTGATTGGCATAACTTCCTAATGCATTTTTGTTTATGCTTTTTTATTCATGCCTATTGGACATTTTTACATCAAAAATGCATAGACCTTTTTGTATTCTTGGAAAAAAAATTCAGGTCAATTCAACCAATGCTAAATACTTTGGTAGACAAATGCTATCTTTGTTTGAAAGCAGTAAGTACATTTTGCTTATATTTTTTCTAAAGCATTTTTGTAAGGAATTTATTTAGTTTGATAATTTATAAAATCGCTAAATTTCTTAATTAGAAAACACCATGAGTCATAATCTAACTCTTCCATTTATTAGCTTCTATTCAAAAGAAATTTTATAAGAAACATCTAAGTACCATTTAGAGGTACTTAGATGGCTGTCTATTACATTTCATGTTATCTATTTATTTAATCAATTATACATATAAATGATTTTGAAACAAATTAAATATATGTTGACTTTTTAAGTAAATAAAGCATCAGGATTTGGAATGTTGTGAACCAGAATAGAATGAATGATCAAAATAAAAAGCTAGATAGCAAGAACTGAATGAAAAATTTGACATTGTTTTTAGAAACAAAATAGTGAAATGTATTTAGTTATGTAGTCTCTACTTTCAAAGAAATTTTTAAGAAGATTTCTGTACCAACATAAGTGTTCTAAACATTTAAGCCTCATGCAGGCTTTCATTTAGAGGTGTGGAGAAATGCTCTCTGATCCAGGACATTGATGGGGAGCACGTGAGAGTAATTTACAAGCACTTTTTTGTGGTATTCACCAATAAAACCTGAAGACATGTCACTGAGAGATAATGCAGTTAAAACAGCACCCAACCCCTCATTCTGAGAATCAGATGTGAATAAAGCAAATAAAAATGAATCAAATAAACCTTAAAAATAGAAGTTTTGGGGGGTAATAAGCATCATATAATCCAAACACATACATTTGATACAGAGCAGTTATCAGGCAGGAGCAAGATTCAAGGATTATAGTTTGGTGAAAATTCCTTAGAGTACAATTCTGAATTTTCTTTGCATTATGGACAACTTTGAAATGCTTGATGAAATCTGCGGCCACCCTCTCTCCAGGCAGTGGCATGCATGCACATGACCATGGACTTGACAGGACACTTTTAGGGATTCATAGCTACAGTAAGTTTAAGAGAAGCCAATCCAGGTGAATGTGTCCTTTGACCTTTCTTGGCAAAAAAATAATAACACCAAAACTTTATGCAACATGTAATTGGACATAAAACCATTGTTAAATGCTGAAATGAATATGCATTACAAATTGAAATGCATATTCCTTTGCTTTAGAGGATAAAGAACAGGTTGGTATGACTGAAATATCTTTGTAGAGATTGACATATTCAAAAATTTTCAACTGTTTTAGTGGAGATATTTGATTCTAGCTTCTACAAGGAACCAACTTCTAAAAGTCAGTGCCTTATGACAATAAGGGATCATTACCTAATGATTCCTTATTGATGAGATCTATTAAAGAAAAAGGACCAATGTCCACAAACTCTTACACATGGATGTCATTAGGGTTTAGGTATGAGACCTCTCCTCAAAACTCCTGTGCTAATACATAATGTTCAGAGGTGAAATGATTAGATGACTAGAGCTGTAACCTAGTCAGTCCATCCTAGCTTGAATGGACTAACTAGGTGCTAACTGCAGGCAGATGTACCATTGCTGGAGGGCATAGATTTCTAGGGATGTGCTCTGGAAGGATTCATCACCCTGCTCCCCTTTCCCCACTCTGATTTCCAGCCACCAGGAACAGAGCAGCATCTTCCAACACACCCTTCCACCATGATGTTCTGCCTCCC
This sequence comes from Glaucomys volans, assembly GCA_020662805.1. Lineage (NCBI taxonomy): Eukaryota > Metazoa > Chordata > Mammalia > Rodentia > Sciuridae > Glaucomys > Glaucomys volans. Next base: position 568,790 of record JAJEJO010050159.1, on the reverse strand, counting down.
CTTGGATCCAGAGCAATGGAGTCAACCTACTATGGACTAAGCCTCTGAATCTCTGAGCCAAAATAAACTTTTCCTCCTCTAAGCTGTTATTTTGTGTGTGTGTGTTGGTCAGAGAAACAAAATATTGACTAACAGATGTTTACAACAGCTTTATTCATCTTTGACCACATGTGGGAAGGAACCATGGTGCCCTTCACTAGGTGAATGGGTCAACGAATTGTTGTACTTTCCAACAGAGATATTTTATTCAGCATTAAACAAGTGAGCTATCAAACCCTTGAAGAGACATGAAGAAACTTAAAGACATATTAGTAAATAAAAAAAAAAAAAAACTGAAAACACTGCATAATAATATGATTTCCAATATTTGACATGCTGGATTCCCAGTGTTTGCCAGGGGTTAGAGCACAGGGAACGATGAAGAATCGTGGCACAAAAATTTTTAAGATGGAGAAAGAGAGATAAAGTTGAACTGTTCTACTTACCTCACGGTACAAACCCCCACCTCTCCTTAATACACACACACACACACACACACACACACACCCAGGCACACTCTTTACACTTCCAAATAATAGTTAACAATCAGCACAAGCCAAGAGCAGCACTGAATCTGAACTTCTAGGCTCTTGACAATGTCAGAAGACAATTCACAACACACCCTTTTCACTGGACAGGAGTACAGTGAGCCACCTCAACTCCAAGCAGAGTCTAGGTTCTCTCTACGCCCTCTGCCTCTGTACCTGCTACTCTCACTGCTGGGGATACACACTTTCCTTCTTAAGCCTCAATGAACTCTTTGTAAGGTGTTTTGCAAGGCAGAGCTTAGGCAGGAGTCTTCTTAGACACTCATCTTCTCTGGGACAAATTGATTTTATGCTATGACAACTTCAGGGAATTCTGATGCTCAAATTAGCTTTTCTTTATTTGGAAATCTCAAGGGTCTCCCATATGCCAGCCTCCATGCATGTCTGTAAAGATTCCTACAAATGCAGAAATATATCAGCAGCCTCTTTCAAAAAGTAATCAATAAATAAAACAGATCAAGAAGAAACCCACACTATATACAAAGACAATAGTCCTAATAATAATTAAACTAGACAATCCTGCCATCAAGTATTTGAAGAAATCAAATGGCATTAAAGTGATGATTAAATCTGAATTTAAACAAGTGAAACAGAAAATAATTTGGTTAAAAAATGCTTTCATATATCTATTCATATCAAAGGATAGATGGTATAAGAGAAACATAGGAAACATATGGTGATAGAACCAAGAGAGACATACTTCTACAATAGGATTTCAAAAAGGAAGAAACATCAGTGGAGGAGAGGAACTAATAAGAAAACTTTATCACCAATTGGGAACACCAACTACTGAACAAGATTTTAAATATGAACAATATCTAAAAATGCTTTGTTAAATTTTCATAGCTATGAGTATAAAATTCAAAAGAAAAATAGAAATAAAGTAATGCAAATCGACTGTCATCACATTTTGATAACCAGTCTATAATCCAGATGACAATGAAATAATGTAAGTATTTAGAATTAATTTCATTCTTAGAAAAACTGTCAATCAAATTTTCAGGCAAAACAAGTATTCAGCTAACTGAAAAAAATCTTGATAAAAATAAAAAAATCATAAAATATGGATGAATTTTTAAGCAATTAAATATGACTCATAAGACATGATATAGTTAAAATTTTAACAGACCATACTAGGATATGATCTGTAAAAATAATTCATTGACTGATAGATATTAAATATAATAAGAATACATTTTTTTCTATTGTTAACATTATTTTATTTAAGGTGTAAGAGTATTTTAGAACACAAGATTTCTGTGTAATCTTAATATTTCAAGTGCATGTTATGGTTTAGATATTAGGTTTCCTCTGAAAGTTTATGTGTGAGGCAATCCAAGAATTTTCAAAGATGAAATTATGTTACGATTTATCAGTAGATTAAGCCACTTATATGGATTAGTTAGGTGATAACTGTAGGCAGGTAGGGTGGATTGAAGGATGTGGGTCACTGAGGGTGTGTCTTTGGGGTTTATATTTTTTCTCTGGAAAGAGGAGCTCCCTCTGCTTCCTGGTTGCCACGTCCTGAGCTGCTTGCTTTTCTCTACCACCCCCTTCCACCATGATGTTCTGCCTCACCTTGAGCCCAGAGGTATGGAGTCAGCCAACCATGCACTAAGCCGAGGAAACTGTGAGCCCTAAATAAACTTTTCTCCTCTACTCATTGTTCTTGAGAGGTCTTTTGGTCAGTGATGAAAAAGCTCACTAAAACAGTATCCATGTCTCTGAATTTTTAGAATTAACCTATCAAAATAATATAGAAATCCATAATAGTTGAAGAAAACATTATATGTTTTGAACTGTGGAAGTAAATTATAACACATAGAAGCTGGAAGATAGAGATTGGCAGAAGAGGTTAGGGAAGAAATAAATAATAATCTCCCAGTCATTAGCCAAAAGTCAGTAAACTATGTATCTAGTTAACAGATGATGAAAATTGCTCTAATTATATAATACAGTTAATATATTTAAAATATATCATATAAATATGAGTATATAGATTGTAGAGATGTATAATTTTCTTTAGCATACTATAAACAAAGATTTAGTAGAAAAACTATAATAGTATCTCAAAATTAAGATGATACAGGAAAAGCGAGAGTAGAATTTAATTATAGCAAGGAGCCAAGACATCCTGCTTAAAACTAATATATTGACAAGCAAAATATGAATTTGCATAAATATAAATTTCTAAATGTCTAATGTAATCATTGAAAGATCTTTAAAAAAAAAAAGATTCTCCAAGTACAATTGCCTGAAGAGAATAAGGTTTTGGAAGAGGAATAGTGAAGAAAATAAAGTATTCACTTTAACGTTCTCTACCCTCATTTGCTTTTGCTATTATTTTACATGGTATATGCAGACTACCTCAATATATTATTAATAATAATTAATTAACTATCCATGTAAGTGTTCAGTTTCAAAATGTTTATTGAAATACATTTAATAGCACCTCGGTCTTATTTTACTTCAAGTGTGGAAGATAGAACTGCTTAGGACCTTATATGCTAACAACAGTCAAAATAGAGGGATTGATGTATTTTAGGAAATAGTGATGTCCACTTAAGTACAATTTTAATCTCATTATGTGAGATTTTAAAGATAATTTTAAAAGAACAGAAATCAACCCTGAATCCAGTTTGTCTCCATCATTAGAAGTACTTTTATGACAAAAAATGAATCACAAGATTATTTTCTCTAACATATCTGCATGGAAATAAGGAATCAATATAACATTTTTATTTTATTGAGGTCTTTCACTAGCACTAAGGATCATAAGTTATCATTGTGAAGAAAACACACATTTTATAAACTTACAATATTATCAGGAAACAAGGAAATGAAGGAACAAGAATGTTAACAGACAAAGGTAAGGTTTATCATGGTTTTTCTCTACATGTGGAGAAGTTATTTACTGTGAGTAGAAATTCTATACATTGTATATAAGTTTCAAACGTTCTAAATCTCATAAGCATCATTTTGGGGAAAATGTGGGACTACACTTTTTTTTAAATTAAATAAAAAACTTCAGTCCTTGGATTTCAAAAGAATAAATAAGACTGTGTTTCTAACAGCAGCACATTTCTTTAATCCCCATTAGCAATGCTCTAATTCATAATTACAAGCAAGAAAAGACGTTTAAAGATTAGTTTTTAAAATTAGGATTTCTCAAAAGGACCTAACCTTTTTTTTTTCTTGCATTATTTGAGAAAATGGAGTGGGAAATATTTTTGCAATTATGTTCTTTGAAAACTCTACACTGTGAGCTTTAAAAATTATCTTACAGTATGTTCTAAGTGTTAATAAATCTCCTAGCTTTGCTTTTCTAAGGATTGTGGGCATACAGATGTTCTTCATTATGCTTAATTCATAAAGGCACTGCATAAAGCACAATCTTTATTATTTATCCCTATTTTTCATAGATTTCCAAAGTAAAATTTTCCTTGTGTATTTGTTAACAAATAATAGCTACCCGCAAGCTTATAATGTGCATTAGGAAGGGTGAGGAAATACAGGCTGGTCAAGCATGAAGACAAAGACTAATGAAGTGAGGAAAGGAAGAAGTCAGGAAGGCGGACAGATAAGCAACAGCAAGGACCTTCACTTCCTCTTCATTGTCCCCTCCAGTTTAGTTTAGAAAAATGTGTCTCCTACATATTAGGGTTTTCTGCTGTTTGCTTGGTTTTGAGTTTTGACTTTTAGAGCCAGGGTCCTGGGCAGGCAGTGCTCTTGTTTTATCTAAGTCCCTGGCAGAGCAGAATCTGGCCAATCAGTCAATATTTGCAACACGATTAGGATGAACATTTTCCTGAGTTTCCCAGGGACTGCGCAATTCTCAGCTTTCAGCTCTGTGTAATTATGAATAGTTCCTCCTTCTAAAGGTCATCTAAATGTCATCTGGGTTTGATGATGTATGACCACCCTAAGTATTGGGAGTTTTATTAAGAAAAGTCTAAAACACAGCTCAGAAAGAATGGGAACACATATATTTTCTTCTTCTTTTCTTTTTCTTTTTCCTTTTCAGTAAGGGGATAGGAATGATTAGGAGGGGGGAAAATAACTAAATAGCTAACGAACCTTAAAAAATGTTATGCTATCTGGATGTCTCCATCTCTATACCTATTCCTTCCTCCCTCCTTACCTTTTTCACACCTTTCCTTCCATCTTCCCCAGCTCAACTTTCTCTGCAGGAGTTGGCATCTTAAGCATGTCCTTGAGCTCAGCTGCAAGGTGTCCACTAGAGATGCACAATCCTACCTTCAGGTTTCCATGTTCAGTGAAAAGGAAAGCCTTCTTATCCTCTTTGGCCTTAACCCTCCTTGACTCCAAGTGGCCCACAGGCATCCTCAACTGAATCACATGGCTCAGAACTGAGTGACCAATATAAACCTGAGTGAAGTGCCTGTCACAGAGCTGGTAGGAATGACGGGTCCACAGGAACAAGGGAACAGAGAATGTGGGAAAGAAAGAGCTGGTCACCAGAATGCAGAATAGATGTCAACTTGCAAATACTTCAAAGAGCAAATGCTCACTTAAGTAGATCCCAACCATCTTGCTGAAACTTAAATGTCAATATTTATTCCTTGTTCGAGGAAAATTTAGGAAAGGGTTTATTTTTTTCCCTAGAAAGTTGATTTATTAATATTCTTATCACTCCTCCGCAACTGATATGATTCAGCGGCCCTCTGTTCTCATACTTCAGATTTTTCTTCGAACTTCTTACTATCACTTAAAATGCCCAGTCACTCCCTAATCCCCAGAACACATTTCCATTCAATTCAATTAGTGCTGGCAATGAGGTCTTACTAGTCAGGAATAAAACCACCCTAATCCTAAAACTGCCTCTGACAACACCCTTGAACTGGGGCTATGAGAGGAGTGATCTTCCATAAGTGAAGAGTAGGTGTAAGGAAAAATATTCCAATGTAGATGTAGAGATGTATTTGATGCATACGGAAATCACTATTATCCTTTTTTATATCTACATGATGCATCAAAATATCTGAGAAGATGCATGGCAAGGCAAAACTTAGATTCTGGAGAGGATCCTGGAAATAATAACAGAATGAAACAAACATCATTACCTTATGTACATGTATGATTACACAAATGGTGTGTCTCTACTTCGAGTACAACCAGAGAAACAAAAGCTGTCTCCATTTGTGTATAATGAATCAAAATAAATTAAAACAATGAATTAAAAAAAAGAATGGTCATCATTTATTAATTTCAAAATTAAGAAATAATTGAAAGGACAATTCCTCTACCATTACATACATTGTAGTTTTTGATTTTAAAAGATTAAATTGCATTTATAATAAAAAATGAGTCATTTGAAATTTGATATGAAATCTAGAAGCCAGCATTACTTCAAGAATGTCATTTTCCCTTTCTTGTCTTAAAACGAGTGGCTCAACTTCTATTTTTCTAAAAAAAAATCAGAAATTATGAATTATCTCTGTCTTAACAAGTCCACCAAATGCAGAAACATGTTTCTATTCTCTCCAGAACTTCAGTACAGATGTCTATTACTACAAGAAAGATATTTTCTGATACCAAGAATGAGGTTGTTGGAAACAAAAAAATAAATAAATAAATAAAAGAATGACAACTTCTAAATATTTCCTATTGGTAAAGGAGAAGATAATTCAATTATTTTCATGTTAGCTGCAATGCAAAGTTTTCAGTGGTAACCATACCATTATGGGTTTCTTTAGAGCAAAAAGAATGATTTTCTAAAATTAAGAAAATATCATCCCATAGCCTCCATTTGGTTTTCCCACCAGGCAATGCATGTGACATAAATTCTGTCCATGTAATATATTACAAACTAAATGTGAAGTCAACTTCTTTTCTAGCTGTTCTTGTCATTGCTAAAAGAACTTGCAAACGAAATAGACATGGTAGTAAGGACAGAAGTTATTTATAGGCTCTGCACATGGACTTCAATTCAATTTGGTAGATTTGGCTATATTCAGAACTAAGCTCCTAATCTTCCAATAGTAGAGATCAACACTGTGTCTCCAATATGGCGCAGTTCCCTGAGGTCATCTGCCAGCTATCTAGTGGCAGATCTGAAATAAATACTTTGTTCTGAAATAAATACTTATTCTATATGGATTTCTCTTGCCTGAATGCAGTGATTCTACCAGAACTACTACCCACAGATTTAGAGAATGTCCAGTTCACCACTTTGTTATTCCACATTACATTCCTTCTCATGAAAGAATTTGTTTCTTAGTAAATTAAGTAGACAAACAGACTCATCCTCATGAATTCACTGATATTACCACGTTTGGATAGTAACAACCTTATTATTTGGCTTGATAGAGGAGTGAAACAGCTTTTTGAAGACTCAGTTACAGAATGAGCTAGGTTACAGCACCTTGTAGGACTGAAACAACGTCCTCCAGGATGCTGCATATGTCCCAAATCATCATTCAACAAATGGTGTCCCCCCACCATAAACAAGATTCATGCCCCAAGGATCAAGAGGTGGAACTAGGAGTCTCTCATTATCACCCACCAGTGACGCATTTAGTAATAATGGTTCACTAGCATAAGCTTTGCTTCCTGTCTTGACAACCCTAAATTCTGTTGGTAGTCTAGAGGTCATAGTTCCAGATGAATGAATGCTTCTATCAGAAGATAGTACAAATTGAAATTGAAATTGGAAATAAAAATTGCTGCTTGGCTAACTTGTGTTCCTCATGATTGTGAATCCACAGGTTAAAAGGAAGGTTACGGGCTGGGGATGCAGCTCAGTTGGTAGAGTGCTTGCCTCGAAAGCACAAAGCCCTGGGTTCACTCACACACAGTGAGTGTGTGGGTGAGGCACAAAGCCTCAGCACTGCAAAAAAAAAATGGGGGAGATTACTGTACTGGCTGGAGTGGTTGATCCTGATTACCAGGGGGAAATCAGACACTCCACAAAGATGCTAAGGAGGAATGTGTGGAATTGAAGGCATCTCTTGGTAGTATTATGTCCTTTAATTAGTCAACTGAATATTGCAACTCAATTTGGGCAGGACTACTCAAGTCTCAGACCCTGCAGGGATGAAGCTGTGTGTCAACCAGCAAAGAATCAGAACCAGCTAATGTGCTTGCTGAGGACAAAGGGAATACAGAATGGGCAGGAAAAAAGGTCATGCTTTCACTTGCAGGAAGAGCTAAGACCATGTGACTATTTGCAGAAGTGAGGACTCTAATATCTATGTGTTTTTGTATTTTATGAATATGTGTGTATGTACGTGTTTCTATAATTAGTATATAATTATTTTACCCTCACCTCCTTAGCATCTAAGATAAGATATATAGAAAATAGGTTTTATATCTCAGTACTCAAGTTGTAGGATATCAAAGAAGAGTGACAACCTTTCACGAACTTCACACGTTTTTCTAGGGAAAGAATTATCATTTTTGGTTGTATGCAAATTAGCTGTATTAAATGGAAGTGTGCTTTTGTCATTGTCATTACTTGAAGATTAAATAAGGTTCAAAGAGATATTTCTTGGTCCAAGATGATAAAGCACCCATGGTGATGGTCAGTTTTGTGTGTAAACTTGACTGGTCTGCAGAACTGAGTTATTCAATTAAACACTCATCTAGGTATTGCTGTGAAGGTATTTGTAGATGAGATTCAATTCCACACCAAGTTTACTTTTAGTAAAGGAGAAGCTCCTAAATAACCTTTTGGGCCTAATTAAATCAGATGAAATACTAGAACAGTGGAACTGAATCTTCCCTGAAGAAAAAGAAATTTTGCTGCAAACTACAGCTTCAGCCCATGCTTCAAAGTCCCAGGCTGCCCTTCTTGTTCGGATGCTCACAGATCTCAGACTTCCCTGTTGGCCTCACAATCACGTAAAGTGGTTTATTGGAAAGTCCCTTGGAAGGAAACCCCTTATGATTCTGATTCTCCATTAACTGATAAACTATTTTTCCTAAATGTAGACAATATACTAAAATCACATCACTTTTATATCAAAAGGTTAATGAAGTTTATGTGAATACTCTGCATAATTTTATAGGTGAATAGAACTTATATCATGGATGTGCCTTATATATTTGTTTTTAGAAAAATTAGAGTATTATTATTGAATATAAACTTGAGATATATAATAGTAACATCCTTAAAGAAAACAAGTCAAAGAATAAATGTATGTGTGGACCAAATTGTGTATTAATAGCTGTGCATTTTACAGGAAAATATGCACATTTTTTCTTTCATTAGAAAGAACTTAGCAAGAAATAATTGATAAAGTGGATTTCATCAAAATTATAAATACCTGTTCTGTAAAAGACACTGTGAACAGAATGAGAAGTGAAGTCACAGACCAGGAGAAAATATTTGCAAAAAATATATTTGATAAACAAATATTATTCAAAACATACAAATAAACTTAAAATTCAATAGGAAGAAAATGAACAGTCTAATTTCAAAATGGGCAAAGATCTGAAAGAGACACCTCCCTGAGAGAAAATATACAGATGGCAAATAAGCATAGGAAAAGTTGGTGAGTATCTTATGTCCTTGGGAGATTGCAAATGAAACAACAATAGACACTACTACATACACACTAGAATGGCCAAATCCTAAACACTGACAACACCAAATGTTGACAAAGATATGAAGCAATAGGAACTTTCATCCATTTCTGGTGAAAAGCCACTCTGGGAGACAGTTTGACAGTTTCTTATGAACTAAACGTAGTCTTACCATAACATACAGTAATTGCATTTTGATGTATTTATATCTACACAAGGCCTCCTCTTATGATCACACAAAACCTGTATTTTGATGTGCCAAAATCTGTCTCTTTTAATGGGTTCAGAGGTAAAGAAACCGTGGTACATCCAGACAATGGGCTAAAAAGAAGTGAGCCATATATACGTGAAAAGACATGGAGGAAAAGCAGGTTGTTGGGGGACCCACACCTATAATCCCAGCCACTTAAGAGCTGAGACAGGAGGATCACGAGTTCAAGCCCAGCCTGGGCAACTCAACAAGACTCCATCTCAAAATAAAAAGTAGAAAGGGTTGGGGGTGTAGCTCAGTGGTGCAGCACTTGCTCAGCATGACAAACCCTGGGTTCAGTCTCCAGGACTGGAAGCACAACAGCAAACACGGACATGGAGGAAGCTTCAGTGCATGGTACTAAATGAAATAAGCCAAACTGAAAATACAATGTGGTTTATAATTCCAACTACTTGACATTCTGGAACAGGCATTTTTGAAGAGATAGGGAAAGGCTGTTGGGTTAGGGGTGAGGGAGAGAAGGGTAGGTATAGGACAGAGGATTTTAGGGCAGGGACTGTTCAGTATGACACCACAATGCTGAGCACATGTTGTCAGGCACTTTCCAGAACCCCAGAAGGTATACTGTGTGGAGCAAACCCTCATGTGTACCGTGGACTCTGGGCCCTATGATACGTCAGTGCATGTCCACAGGGATCCTGCTCTGGTGTGGGATGTCCCCCCTGGGGTAGGTGTGTCTATGTGGGCAAAGGGTTATGGGAAATCTCTATCTTTTGCTCAATTTTACTGTGAGCCTAAAACTTCCCTAAAGAAAACAAAGTCCATTTTAAAAATAGAACAGCTCTTTGAGACTTGGCCACCACCACTAAGATAAATTCTAAGAGCATAAAAAAGACGTTAAATATCATCACATCATTAAATCAGGGTGAGGGAAGAACTTTCTTTTACAATTATAGAATTTCCTGAATTTGATTATTTGGGAAAATACTATTTCCTAAAATTGCACCTTCTGAAATTCAACTGTGAATTACTAGTATTTATTACCATAAACATTGAATGTTGAATTTATTCTATTTTGATTAACTTAAAATGGAAAAATAATCAAAATATGTACTAGGCAAATCATTTGTAACTGCAGAATCATGAACTACAAACTGTGACCAACCTAATGAAAGTGGACATCGTTAAGTATATATTATTTTGTAAATTTTTTTATATATTAAATTATCTCACTGACATTGTTTGGCTACTATATTAAGTTGGTGTCAAAATATGACACAATATATTAAAATGTCATAGGGATCTGAAAAAGAATTTAATTTTATAAAATACCTCCCTTACTTATTAGGAATCATGCTTCAGTATAAGCATAAACTTAGTGAAGAGAAATGTAGAATATGACATTTACAATAAAATGAATTTTTGCTTGGATGGAGAAAGTATATTGAATGTTCTGTTTTAAGAATCATGCTGTCAAAGTACTGATTATTTCTTTACCAAAAAGAGGTCTATGAGCCGCTGAGATGTCAGCAATGAACATGATCACTACATGTACCAGACAGTTCATTGCAGTTTCAAGCCAAACACAAGTAAAGAAGTCTATTACTTCTCAGACTTTTCAAATGTTCACCATTTACAAAGTAATCTTGATTTAGTGCATCAAAGACCACCAATGAACACACACATCCAGTTGGATTCATTCATTTTTTTGGTCTACACATTCAGTCTGTGACTATGTCTTGTGGATCTCTGATATTCATCTCTACCTCCTTTCAGTCATCAGGGGTCTACCAGGTTCTAGGAGTCACAGACACGTCTGAATTAGTAAGGAGGCAGCATCAGTCAACACCTTTCTGTATTGCTCTGAATCACATGTACAATAGCAGCAGTACCTTTAATTGGACAGTAATGATGTCCTAATTGTGACAGAAAAATGAGAGGAAAATTGAAATACGTTTGAAACCAAAATTCCATGAACAGAGTTAAAGTAAACCTAATCTGACAAAATATATATGATATAAAATTTATCTTTGGAGGTTCCCAGGGCTCCATTTAATTTTTTTAAATGCATCTTTGATGCTTCTGTTCTTCACTACAAGCACTGAGAACAGCACCAATTTAACCCCATATGTCCAAATCATTCTTTCCCCTAAACTACCACACATTTAAATCCCCTTTAAAAAAAAAAAAAGGCTCTTTTTTCCATTTCACCAAATACCATGTTGAAAAACAACCAAATAGTTTACAAAATATTTCATTTTTATCTGACACCAGTTTAAGATGTTAGCAGATTGAACAGTACAACATTATCTTTTCCAAGAACTGCCAATAATGGTGGACTCGGGAAGGATGGCAGGTAGGTCACAGTGATAGTTTGTACGTAGGGACTTCCTTCATGCCAGTAACTCATGTTTGAGAATCTTGACCAAAAAAAATAAATAAATAAAGACATTTTCCACCTTTCCCACAAACCTCGATGCATTTTGATTCCTCTAGTTATAACCTGGGTCAACAGTGTTCAGAGCAACATGGAGAAGGCAATCCATTGACACAAGGTGGGGAAATAGGTCTCCTTCCTGCTCCAGCTGTGGACCGCCCCAAACTTAGCACTCACTTACTTAGCTAGTGAATGGGCAATTTAGGCAGGATTTCATGAGAGTATCTCTCTGCCACACAACATCAGCTGGGAGGTTGAAGGGTGGCTGGGACTGGAAAATTCTGAAGGGTTCCTCACTTGCATGCCTGGCAGTTGATGCTGTGTTGGCAAGAGTGCCCCTACACATGGCCTTCCATATCTGTGGCAGGGTGAAAATGGAATGGAGAGACACAAAAGGAGAGAGAGCAAGAGCCAAGAGCACAGAGAAGAGATCTCCAAGAGGCAGCTATCCTGCTGAGAAGCTGCTTCCTGAATGCTCTGTTGAGTGAAGCAGTTGCAAATCCCTGAGAGGTGTAACCAAACAGGACACAGATTGCACATCTTTGATGAAACAGTGACAAGTTTCTGAAAGAGTATGTGGGATGGGCAATATAATTATAGCCGTTTTTCCAAAATTTAAGCAACCTGACATCCCTTTGTAATTATTTTAATCCAAAATAAAATAAACAGTTCATCTAACTAATATTTAATAAATGACTTAATAAGGCACACTGAGTTCATCCCTTAGGTTCAAGAGTGACATGTTATGATCAGTGAATTATCATGAGGTATGAGATGTTTCTTCACTTTTTCCTTCATTTCAAGCCCACTGTGATAGATAACAGATGTTGCCCTGGTTCAGTAGGCTTACAAATAAAATCTGATTTTAAAGCAGAATTCTTTCTTTTAAAATGGACCGTGCCTTTAAAAAGCTTTTTTGGAAAGAAACTACAGATCAAAGTAATACTAGCAACCCAAGCATACATGAAGAGTGAGGAAATAAGTGTCCCTTCCCTTTTCTCTGAAGAAGTTCTATTGTAACCATAAGAAGAAAACAATAAAGACCTAATCTTATCAGGATAAAGGTTGCCCAAATTGTTTTACAAATTATCAAAAGGATCATTTGAAATACTGAGGAAGACATCACTCTAAGTTTTCATCATGTATTGAGAGGCTAGCAAATGTATGAATCCAATGTGATTCAGACATTTGAGAAGTAAACGAACAAGCCTTAAAGAGAAGGCTTTAGGGTATGCAAAATTCATCCTAGTGATTTATCTTATGTCTCTAAATGCAAAAGTAAATAATTAGAAGAAAATTCTAAGGTTTTTAATACATCAGTACAATATGTATGGGTGGATTGATAGAGGTATATATAAAATTTAAATATATATAATATTCATGTGATATATATATTGTTAGTATGCATACTGCATATATAAATATTTCATTTAATGTGTACTTTTATTGAAACTATAATTACATGAACAAACATATGTCAGAATTGTATTTCTTCAGCTTTTCTTTTTCTAAGACTCTGCCTGCTTGAGCATCACCTTCATGTAGACGTTTGACAACACAAAATAGCTGTGCTGCACCCAGTGAGAGACATCACAAGGAGCATCATCCAGACACCAGTCACATGCACGAAGACTCCTGGGTACCAGGGGAATGTCAGAGTGAAGGGCTCCAGCGGAAGCCACGCAAAGCAGAGGTACTGCCAGACAGAGAACCAGCTGGGTTTGATATACATGAATTTTGAACAAATGAAATGAAACCATTTTTTCTAACTCTCGTTTTGTTAAGCAGTAATAGAACATTGAAACAATGGATATGTTTGTATAAATACTGTTCTGTTATTTGTCCCTTCATGAAAATGTTTATAGCCCAGTCCTCAGAATCCACTGGGGTTAGTGAATTTTTATTGTTCCCTCAGAAACTTAAAATCATCTGGTGTTCAGACACCAAATATTCAAAACAATTTGCATGGCCTGTCGAATGGTATATCTAACTTGCAAACCTTGCTTTAAAGAATCATTTTTCTTCGAAGGGAAGGAGTGATTAGAAGACTGGCCAAAATACCATCCAGCCTTATAAATCTAGAAAAAAATGATGCACATTACCAGATTGTCTTAAGTTTATATAGAAACAGAATTGTGTTCAGTTTTCTTGAAAACCACCTGCTCTGTCCTACAATCACTGATTTTGACTCCTGTGTCCTTGAGTTTATCACATAACCTTTCTGGACCTCCATTGCCTTACCTTTAAAATGGTTATAATGGAGGAGATACAAGATGGCGGATTAGAGGAATGCTGCATTCCTATTTGCTCCGTGGATTCCTACTTGCTCGGGATTCAAACAGCAGAAATATGACTCTCAACGAGATTTTATATTCAAGGCACATATAGGGGGTCCCCAGTCGCCGCTCCGGAGCCAACTCTGCTGGGCTGGGCTCGGCCCCGCCTCAGGCAGCTGCCATCTGGGAGCGCCAGGCCCGGCAGCTGCTTCGGAGCCGCCAACCTGGGTCTGCGCCAGTCAACGGGTGAGTGCGGGTCCCCAGCAGCGCTTTGGAGTCGCTGGCCGCGGCTCCGACACCGGCCGGCGGCCTTCCCAGGCGGAGACCAAGCATCTCGGGTTACCTGGGACATCCAGCAGCGGGGAGTTGGAACTAATCCACGCCATTTTGGCGGCTTAACTGGCGGAGAAGTTCCGTTTCCAACTTCCTTTGGCCTCCAGCTGCTCCTGGAGGGGTCTTCCCAGAGCCCCTGGGATCGCTGTCGCTGGAGGGGAGTTGGAACTGCTCTGAGTTTGGTGGCTTCCCTGGCAGAGGGGGTCCATTTCCAGCTTCCTGAGGCCGCCAGCTGCGGAGATCACAGACTCTGGCGGGAGTTGGAACTAATACACGCCATTTTGGTGGCTTAACTGGCGGAGAAGTTCAGTTTCCAGCTTCCTTTGGCCTCCAGCTGCTCCTGGAGAGGTCTGCCCAGAGCCCCAGGGATCTCTGACTCCGGAGGGGAGTTGGAACTGCTCTGAGTTTGGCGGCTTCCCTGGCACAGGGGGTCCATTGCCAGCTTCCTGGGGCTGCCAGCGGTGCCTGGAGTGGCCCGGCGGGGAGCTTGGGGCCTCTGGCGCCAGCTTACAGGGTCCCCAGGAGAGAGCAACCACCTGCCACTGCCTGAACCCCCAGCTAGGAGTTCAGGTCAGCCTGGGCTCTCAAGCCCAGGGTCTCCATCACTGAGCACAGTTCTGTGACACCACCCCAACTTGAACTAGTGCCCAGACCCACACCCAGGCCCGGAGTCTACCCTCTTGCTGTATCTAATTGTCTATTAACACCAGGCTGCCTCTGCCCAGAAGCATTGATCATTCCCAACCTGGAGGTAGTGGGACAGCACCTTTCTTGGGTCACCGCTTGATCAAGCACCCCTCAAGCAACAGAGGGGAAGATACATGAGCACCATGAGAAAACACGGGAAGAAAGTGTCCCAATCAAACCTAGATGATATATCAAGAGAACCCAAAGACAGCATGGTAGAAGGAATGACAGAAAAGGAGTTCAGAATGTTTATAATTAAAGTGATCCGAGAAGAGAATGATGTGACGAGAGAGCAGATTCAGGCTATGAATAATCAGCTAATAGAGCAATTGCAGGAAGCAAAAAATTACTTCAATAAAGAGATAGAAATTCTGAGAAAAAAACAAACAGAAATTATTGAAGGAAACAAGGAAATGAAGGAAACTATCAACCAAGTTAAAAACTCAATAGAAAGCATAATTAACAGAATAGATCACTTGGAAGACAGAACCTCAGACAATGAAGACAAAATATTTAATCTTGAAAACAAAGTCGAACAAACAGAGAAGATGGTTAGGAATCATGAACGAACCCTCCAAGAAATATGGGACATCATGAAAAGACCAAATTTAAGAGTAAT